>OZ025206.1:18566859-19119377 GCA_964019055.1 Anthopleura xanthogrammica
GGGTCTCGGGTTCAATTCCTGGACTATTCATCACAGGATATTTCAATATACAAATTAACATACCTGTGATAAGTGAACTCCTTCCTGTAGTTGACCAGGAATAAACTGTCCGTGTGTGCCTACCAAGAACAAAATCCATAATACTTTTAATGGACTGAGATGATCGCGTTCCCCGAAAGGAATTATGGGTCAGCTTGTTTTGGTTAGCATTGTCCGAGGAGGGACTTGGGAAATGCTAATCATGATACAATATCCAATCCTCAATTCTGATTGGTTGACCTTGAGTTTGTTCTTAAAGTCAACTCAGCTGGCCAAGTGAGACCCATAACCTGTTTATACCATTCTTCATAATCACGCGAAACAGAAATCTAGCTATAATTCAAGATTCTAATTCTGAGTTTTTAGTTTCCATCGATCACATTTTCAACGAACTAAGATTTACTTCTTTGACTGTGTTGGCCGCGTAAATATAAAAATGGGTGTAAGGATCGTGTATACGATGGAACACACTAAACGGAGTCAATAATGCTTTCTACCGACTGATGACATCCCGATGATGCATTATGGGATTGAAATGCGGACAAGCCAAGCCCAGAACACATGCTAATATGCTGCAACAATGTTGTGTTGTCTTGTTGCTTCTAATTCGTGCAAATTAAAAACTATGGTTTTTCGACTGATATTGATCTTCTTTTCCTTGTAACCGGAACCTTTTCGATCCCACAAGGCTTTGCGATATCTATTTTTAGTAATCGTGAAAAATGCTTTTTACAGAATGATCACGCCTGCACACAACTGGTTCACACAAGGAGAAGACGTCGGTGTTGCGCGCAAAGCGTACAGCGCTTTTCATGTTTCTGCGACCTACCGACTCCAGACGTCTGGCAGTTTGGCTTCCGTCAATCAAACTTACGACGGGCCGAGTTCATTCCGATCGCGAGCGATAAAGAAATTCCCGTTTTTACGAGAATTCCTTATCGCTCGATCGGTATGAACTCGGCCCATTGTAAATTTGATTGACGGAAGCCAAAATACCAGATGTCTGGAGTCGGTTAGGTCGCAGAAATATGAAAAGCGCTGTAAGAAGAGGAGCAAATAAAAGTGATGCAGCACATGTAAATCCTGATTGAAGTCGCGTTGAAATATCATATTTACTGGGCTTCTTTCTCAAGTATCTCCTTAGGGTTTTTTTCTTTCTTTCTTTCTTTCTTTCTTTCTTTCTTTCTTTCTTTCTTTCTTTCTTTCTTTCTTTCTTTCTTTCTTTCTTTCTTTCTTTCTTTCTTTCTTTCTTTCTTTCTTTCTTTCTTTCTTTCTTTCTTTCTTTCTTTCTTTCTTTCTTTCTTTCTTTCTTTCTTTCTTTCTTTCTTTCTTTCTTTCTTTCTTTCTTTCTTTCTTTCTTTCTTTCTTTCTTTCTTTCTTTCTTTCTTTCTTTCTTTCTTTCTTTCTTTCTTTCTTTCTTTCTTTCTTTCTTCAGTGAGAAAGCGTATTCTTTCACAAGCAATACCAGTGTCAAAAAGCTTTTGTTCTGAGTTCCGTGGTAGTGATTTAGTAGTGTGACATTATGTATTCTGCGTCTCTTCTCGTTAATTTTGATAAATTCTTCAACACCAACATCACTTCTCATTCTATTGATTTTTCACTAGATATTTCTTTCTAAAAAAACCTATCGAGTGCACCAACATATTTACAGAGTCAAGGTTATTTTATTTTACAAAATTGACTGAAACCAAAAAATTGTGTAGCAACATGATATTCAACAATTATTGGATGAGGTTTAACCTCATAAATTGTTTTTTTATTTGACATTTTAACCTCACAGGCCAGATTATCTTGCATATAATTGTTTCGCAGGTTCTTGTGGCATTGTTGTCATACTGTGAATATAGGCCAGAGTCACGAATAGTCTCCTAATAAATTTACTTATTTTTTTGAGCAGTTTTTTTTTTCATCACTGAAAATCTAACGAAAATCCTCGTATTGTTTTCTTTAGTAGATTAAGAATTACTCGAATTCCTGTTTCTGGATGGGTTTTTTAATTGCTTTTTCTTAGAAAAGTGTTCTAGTGATACATTCTGAACTTTTGAGGTATCAAAAATCCAACAAGTTTTTTTCGCACGCGTCATTGTACGACCCGTTTTCCTTATGAATCACAAAACGAACCGGAAAAAAAATTCCCTTTTTTAAATAAAGCACAAGAGAAAAACTTATATTCTTTTGCATTTATGTATTAGACTAAGGCAAAATTAAAAGCTCTTCGGTTAGGGAAAGCTATCCTATCCCCATCTAAAAAAAAATATCGACAGGTTTTTGGATCTTGAAATGACCTGTGTCGTATTTACTTTACTCTCGTTTGGCTGGGAAAAGATCGTAAACTGAAGAACAAAAGAACGGTGCTCTGCCTTATGGATGGAAAAACGTTTGAAGTTTCATGTTGTCAAAATTCAACGCTCTTCAGCTAGGGAAAGTTATCGCCATCTCTGAAAAAAATATCGACAGATTTTCGGATCTTGAAACGACCTGTGTCGTCTCTACCTTGCTCTCGTTTCAATTTGGCGGGAAAGGATTTTTAAAACATTGTAAAAGAACAAAAGAACGGTGCCTTGTGAATGAAAAATCGTTTAGCGTTGTAAGCGGGAGACAAATGAGACATTTTGATAAGAAATGAGGAGAACATATGACGAAGTTAGCACAAAAGTAACTGCAGATCACTATACGTTTTATATGTTTAACCTTATTTAACGTTACGTAACTAACTTTTGCATAATGACATTGAACAAATAAAGCATACACAAATAATTCTATTATTATAGCATGAATTATATTTAAGCTACAGTGTTTTTTTAGCGCGTGTAATTTAAGTTAACAGATATTTTTATCGTAAGATTGAGACAACAGACTGAATTACACGCAAACGATTTGAGTTTTTAACAGCAAGGGCATGCAGAAATTTTCTGTTTATAAAAAGCATACAAATGGATATAGATTATAAACACAAATGTCTCGAGTTTTAGACATTAGATATTAATAAGAGAGAATATCTCAAATGTGAACGAGTGCATATAGTGTCTCTATATTGAGGGACGTGGTCCAGTGCTTGTACCTTGTATAGCCGAGCCTGAGATAAATCGGTGATGCATCTTGATAAGCTCTGTCACAATTTTAGCTTCAATCTCTTTCCCCTGTTCGAGTTCTTCGTCAGACATCCAAACTGCCATCTCATGTGCCGGCGTCACTATAACTACCGTCTTTTTACGCGTTTGTAATATATTAGACACCACCACCTTAAAAAATAATCAAGAAATTAATTGATTAATTAATGAATATCTGAACAAAGCGTTAATTTTCGCGGAGTATTTTCGGCAAAGTCAACATGCCCTACGGTATCTGACCGACATTACCCTCGATAGTCCCGCTATAGACCCCTTGCAGCACTTTGGAATGCCGCTAAATTTGGAGGACAAAACAATAGGTTTCCAATAGGTGATATTCACGATAGACGCCATGGTGCTTTTCATAATGTAATGCAAATTAGCCATGTGGTCTTCCAGGGGGCAAACATTGGAAAAAGAGACCATTTTTAAAAGATCGGCTCGTCATAGAGATTTTATTTTTATGCCAAATGCTGTTGTCAAACTATCCAAAAAATATTCATATAGTTTTAGAAGTCTTACATTTGTCTCTGACTTAGCAAATCCAGTAAGGACAATTTTAAAAGCCGTTTATTTTCTAAACTAGCGTCCAAAGCAGTCCAAATTCGAGTACTTTATTTATCAGAAAAATGGTAACTCATAATTACTGGAAATATTAACATTATTTGAATAAAGCAGCGGAATCTCCTGATTTAAAGTTGTTGCCACCTCAGCAACCACGTGATTAATCTGCATTACAATGCGAAAACCATCTAGAAAATTGAAATTCTTTTGTTTTGTCCTCCAAATCATTGAGCTGCTTTGACGTCACGTGAAAGAGTCTGTCTATACGACACGAAAAAAGCAGCTTTACGCATGCGTATAAAGAATAACACTATACAAGCTTAGGGAGCAAGACTCTCGTGCCAGGGTTGGCGTTTATAAATATTGCTGCCATAGTTCTCCAAAAAATTTGACGAGCGTAATCTGGGATGAACTAAGGCCCCTTCACAATTATTTTTGGCTTAATATTATAAAGTGGGAAAAATTGGCCTTATTTCAAGAACTTTAGACCTTAGAATTCTATCAAGTGATTTAACGCAATATGGATTGGATTGAGAGTCACATTTACAGTTAACCTGCGATCGATTCAAAAGCTGTCCGGCAGCAAGACTTTCAACTGGTTAATCCGTCAACAAGCCTGGAGGTAGATTTCAAAGCATACGCTGAATGCAATAGCAGCCGCCACTTCATTAGGGACCACTCATTTTTTATCGGAGGGGGGGGGGGGGGGGCGGTGGGATTGTAGGGGGGCATTTTTTTTTAAATCAGGCTCAAGGAGAGGGGGGCCACATAGAAAAAACAGAGTCACAAAGGGGGGGCCATGAAAAATCCACAGCACTTTTTAATGCGATTTTCAAATTCTAATGTTTGGTAAACTGTCGATTCCAGAAGTTATTCACTATCCATCGATCTATCAGTTTCAAATTAAGTTTCTGAAAAATGTGAGATTTAGGGTTGGGGGGTCATGGATCTAATTTGATGGACAATGGAGGGGGGGGGGCTAGAATTTGTTTACAGCAAAAGAGAGGAGGGGTCAGATTTTTCTGTATGGGTTCCTACGGGAATTTCACCGCTGATTTATAGCAATAAAACTTCCCAAATATACACATTTCTGCTTGCTCTTTCTGATGGTGGTGCTTATTTTTAAAGATTAGTTTTTATTTCCGAAAGTCAATAGCGGCCATTATTGTATTCAGCATATGAAGAAAAGTTTATCTCCGACTCTTGTACATTAGTTACATAAAATAACGTATTTTCACTGAATAGTTCTTTGGGTGACATATAGATAACTCACTTGATGGTTGTATTTATTAAGAGCTTCTCTAGCTTTCTTGCTGATAATATTCACATCTGTTTCGAGCTGTGGAGAAAAGGTTATCCAGTAATAAGTACATCACTTTCTTTTTTCACGCAGAACGTTTACGAAAAGACCAAAACTCAGGGGTTAATTACAAATATAATTCGGCGTATTTCACCGCCAAAAAACCTCCGACTCTAAAAATTTATTAGAAAGAAAATTGATTTTAAACACCACTTGACCCCACATGTTTTTTTAAAAAAGACTCCTAATATTTCTGAAAAAATTTCTGGAGGAGTCCAAATGGCTTCTTAAGTGGGTAAAGGAAATTTGAATCCCTAAAAACTCTATTTGGTTTTTACACATTGTCCATTAGAGAATAAATAAATAAAAAGAGTTGCTGATGCACAAATGATGCATACAAAAAGTACCGACTTCGATCTTAGGTTGCCTCAATTTACAATGAAAATTGCGCCAGTCAAAGGTCGCTAGACAAGATGGCCTCCTGGGGTCTCGAGAAATTGCTCAATACTAGGGGTTTGCGGTGATTATTTCTCTACATTAATACATTAATGTATCGTATACTTTAAAATAGATAATCACAATAATTTTTGCATTTTTGGAGATATTCGAGTACAATGTCCTTGAATACACTTCCAGAGATGGTGGATACTGGGTAGCCTCACCCCAATCTCTGTCAAAATTGGCTCCAGAGAGATGGCAATTGTTTTAATCTCATCCAAAACAGATTTCCAATTCATGAAACTCCACTCTACTGCCAGGCTCGGATCCAGCCCAAAAAAAATGACCGTTTTCCAAGGCTCAAAACTACTGAACCCAAAAATATGACGCCAAATCTCCGAAACAAAAAGCTATTCAGAAAGAGGAAAAGAAAATTGAAATTCTCATTTGGTAAGTTCGAAAGTTCAAACACTGTGATTTTTGGCCGTTTTCCGAACCGGCCATTATTGTATCTTTTATAAGAACTATACAATGCAATACAATACAGTAGCTTTATTTAAGGAGGGAGATGCAATAAACTTTAACCCACAGTTTTCTAACTAACGACCCTAAAAACTGAACTGTAGATATAGATTAGCTATATTAGAGCGGTTTTCGTATGAGTGGGAAACATACGGTACTGACTTACAACACGTACACGATACGACATGCTGTAACATTGAAATGGTTTCCCATTGTCTTCCAGTAATTCATCCAATCACAACGCGTAGTTATGGCTACGGTAAGATACAGTATCGTTTCCCACTCATACGAAAACTGCTCTACTGCTGCTTTGAAAATCTTGAACGTTTTCTGGAAAACGGTGTGAGCTGGTCTGGATCCGCGCCTAGAGATACAACACAATGATTTACCTTAAATGACACTACAAAGGCGTTTTCAGCCCACTCTTTAACTAGAGGTGTCAACATTTTTGGTACTTGTTGCATGACCAGTTCAAGAGGACCGCAATCTGATTGGATTTTGTGCTCAGCCTGCAAGATTGGGGAAGATATTTGAATTAGTAAGACAATAATATGCTCAATCTAAATCGCCTCCCATTCCCTTCGATTGGGTACTAGCAGTCTCGTTCATCAGCCATGCATTCTTCGTAACATCAGTATCAGTCCCAACCCTGCCGATGTCTTGGATTGCACAGAAACTAGAAACGCACACAGGGAAATTAACCAGGGTAACATTCTTTTGCTTTGAGATAAGCTTTATCATAATTATATGTAAAATAGTAGTTAGGAATATAGGAATAGAGATAAGTGGTCCTTTAAAATTTCAAATGTCAAATTTAACCTACAATGCAGAGGCTAGTGCCAGAGGAATTTTTTTCTTATATCAGGATTATCTACTAAATTTTCAAGTCTCAACTTTTAATCTTAAATCAAGTTATATTTTCTAAGTCCTCTCCCTTTTTTGAGGGTGCTATACAGTCCTTCCACTGACAACCTGTGTCTGTCTGTCTGGCATATTAGTTGCTTGCAAGACAATGGGCTTTTATCACATATCGTCCATCGCCCATAAGATCAAAAACCTTTGCTGGGAATGCTTGGAAACACTCAATGCGAGAGCAAGGGGACCCAGGAGATTTAAAACCTATCCTTTCTTCCAGTATAGCCGCTGCATTATTAAATTGAATAGCAGAAACTAGTTTTTACTTTATTTGATTTCATGGAACTGATATTAAGTTTCCTAAATCAGCAGAGGTATAAATTTCATTTAAGATAATATTCTTACACTACGCTCAAACTGAAAAGGCCTGTTTCATGCTTAAAAGAGGCAAATCCAGGGGGGACTTAAAGGAGTAGCAGCCCCCAACCCCCCTCCCAATATACCAAACTCACAGAATTTCCAACTGCCTCTGATCCCCAACCATCCAAGCCCCAGTTAAAAATTTGTTTTCATCTCCTAAATAATAAAACCGATCAACTTACAGGTACGGCATATCACATTATGACATAAAGTACTAATAAGGGAAATCCATTAAAAAATCCTTTCAAGGAATATGCCACTAGATACAGCATTTCTTAGGTTAAGTGGACAAAGATTTGAAATCCCAGTAATGGTAGCTCTCTTTCCAAACCAGGAAACTTTTGAATTCCGGTAGGAACCTGGCTGAGAGGTGTAGCCAGAAAGAGGGTGTCCTAACAAATGTCAGTTCTTGTCCAAAGAAAACCAGAAGCCCTGTATCCCTTTCCTAGTCTGACTTCACCCTAGGAATAGCGAAGGTAATGAGTGTTTTTTCTTACCATGCTTTCTTCTGGTATGTAGAAATCGGAGACTGCAGCAGCGAGATAAAACATAATTTGTGAACCAAGGTTTCCCAAGGCTTCAGCCATAGTTCGTAGTAAGAACAGATAATCTGACAAAGTATTGAACTCCACCAATAATAATGTACCTAAAACCTGCACCTGAAATGTATACAAACAGAAAAAAAGAAAACTGATTACTCTGTTCTGGTTTACCATGTTTAATCAGCATGGCAACACAAATATTTAAGTAGAAGGTCAAAGTGTCTAATACCATCTGTTCAATATTGCTTACCTCATGATATTTTTTTAATACATCCCTTATATTTGGTGCCCTACTTTCATCAACTGTCAAAGAAAAATTGAAAAAAAAATCTTTAAGCAGGACTGACATCAATTCTACATTTTACACAATACTTGAGAAAAATTAGGCATTGGCACTTCACTTTGGCATTTCTATAGGCAGAGTTTGTAGATATAAATTCAGACAACATTCTTACATCGATGTACAAACTCTGCCTATCGAAACATCAAAGTAAAGCACTGATACTGAATAATTGGTTAGTGGTTATTGGTTAGTGGTAAAGAGCACAATTCGAAAAGTTCTCAAGAAAATGTCAAAAAGAGATCAAAAATTTGTGAAAGTGTTCATGGGATGGCATGTCAGCACAGTAAGACCAACCTTCAATATGAAGTGATCCCTCATTATCTCCCTTGAACTCTAAAATATCCAGAAAACTGTCGGGTGAAATGTGTCTTGAGAAAGGCTGCAAAGAATGCTGCCTGAACAAGAAAATAACAGCATAACCTTGTTGAAGAAATTGTCTGGGTTATATTGGTTAAGAAACATAATAAACATAATAAATACATTGAATCGGTGTATGTGTGTTCTTAGCTTTGGTGAATATATGTGTGCTTCTTATTGAACAACTTAGAATATTACTGTGACTATTACTGTAATATTACTTTTTTCTCTACTCTCTTCTCCCTTTTACTTCTCTTTTCCTTCATTCTACTTCACCTTTCCTCCTTTTTCATTTTCCCTACCCTTCCCTGCTTGATCACTTCCCACCTCCCTCCCTCCCTCCCTCCCCTCCTTTTCCCTTTCCCTACTACCCCCTACCCTACTCTACTCCTTCCCTCCATTCAGTCCCTCAACCTTCCTTTCTCTCTCTTTTCCTTCCCTTCTCCTTCAGGTGCTGTTTTGTGAATATATCTAAAATATCATTACATTCTAAAGAAGCTCAAATGAAAGCAGTTTGAAAGAAAATTAATCACATGTAAGCTAAGAGATGGATGTGTTGATTGTTCAGACAGTGTAAAAGGATACTCAGCAGAAGCTGCTCCTCTGGTTCCACTGCTAAAATTATCAATAAACCTGACAGTATTACTCTCCAAGGGGACTGCTGTTCCACCAGACTGGAAAAATAAAACCATATCAAAATATCAGGGCAAATTGTATGAAAATAATTGAAGGGGTTATAATGAAAACGGCCTAAGTGACTTTTTAGTTTTTTTTGAGGTGGTTTTTAGAACTCACTCAATTCATCCCAAAATTGCACCAAACAAGTTCTTTTAGCTTAAATTAATTTGCAATTCAAATTTTAAACTTCCATTACTATCATATCAATTTGTTCCCAGCTGAACCAGAAACAAGGCCAAACTAACATATCTTGACTTGATAAAGTCAATATCTCTGCACCCCTGAACATGTTTATGTATCCGCCCCTGAACATGTTTGTGTTGCTGTAGCTTCTTTTCTCATGCCAGAGTATGAATTTAAAGTGCCCCTAAAAGATAGCACCAGATCTATTTCAAATAAATCCTTATGGTCTTACAAACATATTTTTGTAGGGTTTTCCAGCTTTTGGTGTAATCCTGATTTTTTGCGCTGCTTTCAAGTTTCGAAAAAGCTAGCGTCCTGTCACTCTTAAGATTTCAGTACCATGCCAGAAACCTAGTATTAAATACAAAATTTTTGCTTACGTCATTGGGGTGAGGTGTATCTTCTTTTACAAGCAAAGTGTGTTGTTGTTTTGGAGTTTTGGAGAGAAAAAGATGCCTAGCTAAATATTGCTTCGTTACCCATTGACATCTCCTTCTAATCGTCGCTTATCCTTGAGAACTGTGGAAGTCTATCACCCAGATGACCTCATAGGCCCAGTCTCCCAGTGGCGAAGCTGTGAGATTTATTGGGGCATTTTTAAAATGAGCTTAAAATCAGGATTACACTGCTGAAAGCCAGAAAATCCTATAAAAATATGTTTTTGAGACCACAGGGATTTACATGTATTTGAAATAGGTTTGTTGCTATCTATTAGGATGCAGAGGAAAAGTAAATATTTCCTACAAAATCTTCAAAAATCAAACACTGTTCTTTTTGATGTTTACATTACAAATTCTAAGCTAATGGCTTGTGATGACAAAGACATGACATTCAATTGACCTTTTTGACAACAGTCTTTGAACAGAAGGACTTATCTGATGCTACAATCTCTCCCCCTCCCCATTACCCCTTATTTACCCAAAGCACCTACATAATATGTTCACAGCCTAATCAAGAAAGAGTGTGTGGGATGGATCAGAGATCAGTCTGCCAATGAAAATCCCTTCAAATGCTCAAAGTACAGCGTGGTATTCATGTTTTCACTCTACTGATAGTATATAAAGATGATCAGCTAGTTTCTGATTTGTTCACAAAGCAGATTGATATATATATATATTGTTAGGGATTAGAAATATTTATTCTTAAGCTTGGAGATTAAAGTCAATTTGTGTTGTGGCTGTGATACAGTGATATGCAGACATCTCAGATGACCCTTAGTAATGATTGACCTCATGAAAAAAAATAAAGTTGCAGGGCTTCAAGTGTCCCTATATTTCCTATATTTTATTTTCTAAGTTCCATTATGTTCCCCTATATAGTTCTTAAAATTATGTCCTATAATTCCTATAATTTTATTCAGAAAAGAAAAGGAAAACATTATTATCAAGCTCATAAACTTTGGTACTGGTGGAAGGGGAATATAGGAAATATAGGGACACTTGAAGCCCTTGCAATTCAAAAAATACATCCCCTGCCAAAAAAGTGATATTTTAATGAATGCCCTAACAGTGAATGTGACATGATAATGCTTTGCATACATCTTTTCACAAGATGATCCCTAGTTATGAAAAAAATATAGTTGCAATTCAAAACATACACTCTGCCAAAAACGTGATATATGTGAATGAATGCCCTACAGAAAGAGTGACTATGACATAGTGATATGCAGACATCTTTTGACCAGATGATCCTTATTTATGATTGACCTCCAGAAAAAAAAAGTTGCAATTCAAAACATACACTCTGCCAAAAACGTGATATATGTGAATGAATGCCCTACAGTAACAGTGACTGTGACATAGTGCTATGCAGACATCTTTTGACCAGATGATCCTTAGTTATGATTGACCTCCAGAAAAAAAAACAGTTGCAATACTCCAGTTTCACATTCGATGGAAACCGCTGTTTTTGAAGACCACAGACTCATTTGTACAGGCTTAGCCTCGCTTATAAGTCAGCTATTCAACGATATCATTAAAAGTCCATGGGATTTCAAAACATTGGTATTGTTCAACTTACACATTCTTTACATTACGGTTGACTTATGCAAATCATTAGCATTATAAACGAGGCTAAGCCTGTACAAATGAGTCTGTGGTCTTCAAAAACAGCGGTTTCCATCGAATGTGAAACTGGAGTATTCAAAACATACACCCTGCTGAAAAAGTTATATGTGAATGAATACCCTACAATACTAGTAAAGTCAGTGACATAGTGCTTTACAGAAATCTCATGACCAGATGATCCTTTGTTATGATTGACCTCCTGAAAAAATATGTACTCCAGTCATGAAACATACACTCCGTGCCAAAAAAAAACGATAATTGAATGAATGCCCTAACACATGACATCTTGTGCTTTAAACAACTTACAAGCATTTCCAGGTATCATGGATGTAATGGATATACTATATGTAATGGATATACTATCAATCAGGGTTTTCACTTGATATAATTATAGTAGAGAACAAATGCTTGATCTGTGAAACACTGCTAAATTTATTTAAAAGTAAATACTGTAGTCAAAAGTGCAATGTCTATTATTTTCTATTGTTTTTTCAGTGCTATTTAGTATTAAATAGTGCTAGTTATTCAGGACTGTTTCATGGATATAGTGGTTAAACTCTATGAAAATTCTCTAATGATCCTCTTGTTAAATCAATTGAACAAAATCAAAAAAATCAATTCCATCAAATGCAATTAAATCTTGCATTTGGCAATCAAATGAAATCAAAGTCACCAAAAAATTGTAGCCAATCGAACACAATCGAACATTAGGTAGATGATGTTCAATTTTAACTTAGGAAGATAAACACCAGATATACTGATTTTTTTTAGTTTCGATTCATTCAGAAATCAAATGCAATCGAATTCACAATTTTTTGAGCATTCAATTTTGTTCGATTAACGAATGCAAATGAATGCAATCATGTGATTGCATTCAATTGAATTTGATTTTTGAATCACTTAGGAGCAGGCATAGTCTATAGCTTTGGCTTTAAATACTCATGGAGATGGTGGGTAAAGTTCGCACCAACATTTCATGATCAGGTTTTCACTTCATATCATCAAAGTGCGAGAATTCCCTAATCCACCTTATTAAAAGTACACTCTTTCATTTATATCATTATATTAATCTTAGCTAGCCAATTTCAATCAAAATGTACCCATTCTTGTTAGCAAAAAGAAATTGAGAACATTACATTACATCTAACCCATGGCCAGCCTGGCAAATCAATCAATTCATCACAAGAGACTAACAAAACATCTTTCAATTTCTAAACTTGATTCTTTAATATAGAACTAGCTAATGCAGTTCATCCAAGATTCGTACGTGAACAAAATTTTGATAAGGGTATTGACAAATAAAGCAGTATTGTCAGTAGGTTCATTAAAAATTTTCTCACGTAGTAAAGGAATTAAGAAATAGCCCTACACCCCCATACCCTAGGGAGTTAGCTTTTCAAACATATTTCTTATTAGGTCTTGAGGTCATAAGAGCTGATAATCTGTAACGCTTATTAACATTCTCAGCTAATGATCGAATCCTTTGACTTTTCAGTAATATGCATAGCTCAAGGATTAGTTCCTCCCAGAATAAAACGATCGTTAAATCAATAAATTCTAGTGCACTCTTGGCCTAAACAAAAGGCTTTTGTTTTCTATATACTGAAGTGATTTGATCAGACAAAAGTGAAATGTAAATAAAGAACGCTTGCATCAAGGCGTCCAGAACACTATAAAAACATTTTTTTTTTATGGACCATCAAGCTGCTAGCAAAAGATCAAATGGAAAAATATATTGTATTAAGATTCAGATAGTATGTGTAGATTTGATTTTAAAAGCCCTGATTATGTCTGTGCACATTTGTACTAAAAATTCCAAGCACAATATCGGGATTTGCTAGATTTCAGCTGTAAATCTAAAAATGTATTTTGTTTGCATTTATAAAGAGATATCGTTATTTTTCCTTTGAGTTTCTTATGGTATAATTTAGCGTTGGTCTCTAAGTCTAAATATATCTAGACATCAAAGTCTGATTTGAGATACGGTTCAGTAGACATACAGGCAAGAACCCAAGCGTTGACCACGAGCTCGGATCAAAATGGCTTTTAAACGACAAGAACATCTAAAATAACAAATCACGAACTAGCTGATCGTCTTTATATTCTATTAGTACAGTGAAACCATGAATGCACCGCTGTGCTTTGAGCATTTGAAGCGATTTTCATTGAAAATCATGGCCTTCATTCAAATGTAAAGCTAATGCAAATGGTTCAAACCGAAGCGAATTATTTAAAACGCCTTCCAATATGATCATTTCTGGCCAGTTGAACCGTTCAACGACCTCCGAGATGACAATGCAAAGCGTGTAAAACAGCTTTCTTCCGCCTCCTAGAAATCTCCTGTTGACGTGTCTCGACTTTCACAAGGAACAAAGCCTTTGTGCTGCGAAGTTTATAATGTATACGAGTGAAAAATGTTTAAAAGCATAATCGAGAAATTATCCCCGTTGTTATGCATAGCATTAAAGAACCAGACTCGACCAAGTTGGACCCGATTTGATCAAAAAACACATTCTACTTACCGTTAATAGCACAACATTCCTACCCGCAGCTCTGTGGTTCGCTGCGAATTCGGCAACGATGGTTTTTGTTTCTTTTAGGTTTGCAGGAGCACTTTGTTTCGAGAAATATTCCTCCCAGTCGGCCATATTGATTTTCATGAATTATATGCTCATTACGTATGCGAAGTCTGTAAAGAAACCTCAAAAACCTCACTTAAATCTCGCGCAATACCCTATTGGAATCGGCGGCTATTAAATTCATAACATTATCGGGGTAAAGCAAGGTTTTTGGATGCAAAATCGATCGAAAATCTCAACAGATGTTAATGTGAAGTGTAAGGAAAGCCAAGATATTACCAGCCCAGAAATAATTAGCATATTTTATGACGTGTTTAGTTTTGGACCAATCAAGTGGCGTAATTTGATGGGTTCCCCATTTGAGAGATTTGCCAAGTCGGAAGAAGATTCGATATGCAAATCAAACCAACCAACCCCTTGAAAAGAAATTACAACCCCAGCACCACAAAAAATAACCTAACTCTCATTATAATTTCTACGAAAGCAAAAGGAACCTTACTAACTTGTCTTATATCTTTCGCGGTCTGGAAAATTAAGATATTTTTTCTCTCCGCTGAGCTAAAGATTGGAAGACAAGATATTAAAAATAAGACCTCTCACGACTTACTGATATGAAGTAGAACCTTTGTAATAATTTGTTTTGGGTAAATAGAAATTTCATGTTGTTTTACAGAAAACATTTGGCAGATTACATTATTGGAGATGAATAATTTAGTGTCCGACTTGAAGAAATGAATGCAAATCCTCATTCAAGTTTCATCTATTCCTCATTTTCTTGACATTTTTCATCCTTTTTGAAGCGTTTGATACTTTGAATTTTCTTGAATCTTGATCTAATATAGTAGAGATCACGAAATCAGAATTCTAATTTTTTTTTGCCTAATTATCTGATTTTATGGGGTTTCATAACAAAATGAATTATGCCACTTCGAATGACTGAGCTGTCAGACTCAATAAACAGACTCAGACAAGATCGACCAAAAGATAAACACAGATATGATCTAGTGTGAATGATCCCATGCAAAGAATAAAGGAAAGACACTTGGAAAATATCCCCTTAGCCACAAACAGAAAACCAGCGATATTTGAATCAAAATCCTCAAACATAGGTAGGTTTTTCTGAGGAAGAAGCCATTCCTGTTAAATTATTTATAATTAGTCCTGTCCCGGATTAATTTAGCAATTCTGGCGGAGAAAATTAAATTTGTAAGCTACGTAAATCATTATGTTCAAGAAAGCAATAACATCTGCTATTCAGTATTCTGATAACGTCATTCTATGCGAGGAATAGAAACGCCAATATTTGCAACATCTGCAACAGCATTACTAGAAAGGGTATGAAACCACAGGGAGCCCAGCCATTTAGATAAAAGTCGTATTCAAATCATAAAAAATCAAAACAAATTGGTTCGTAAAGAATTTTTTTTAGGCCGATATATCCTCTTCTAACTAACATGAACAACTAGAAAAATCGGGCATGCAAAGACGGTAGAGGCAGTTCATTACGCGGCGCCTAGGGGAAAACTACTTTCGACGTTTGTCAAGAGTGGGCTTCCTTGTTAGTTGTTGCGAGAGACAAAATAACGTAATTCAAGATAATAAAAGTACCATAACATTGGAAAAGGTTGAAAGATTTTATGAACACTTTAATTTGGAGGGAATGAGGTAGTTTTGTTACGCTCTGTGGCGCCTGAGGCCGATCGCGATAGAACCATGAGGTTCTTTCGCGGAAACTTGCGGCAACGAATCCCACAACCGAGAAGCACTGGAGCGAGAGTTGCTCTGGAACCCAGGGTAGAGTTTTGTGGGATGAAATTTAATTTTAAAATAATAAAATCAAATAATCAATATCAACTAAGACAGAACTGCCTTTGTCTGCCCCAGTAATTAAGAAGTTCAAATGAAAAACCTATAATATCCAGGAATTGAAAAATATATCAAATTACACGATTCATCCCCTTCTTAGGAGCTAAAAAAAATTAATTTCCGTGCGAGTCTTCAAGGTCAAGATAATTGACGTAATTAACTAATAAATGATGGTTTAATTGGCTTAAAACTACTCAAAGTAGGTAGATGAAGTACTTGATCATAATTTTCCACAGATAAAATGATCAGTACTAAAAAAAACACAGGATTAGTGCAAAGGCAGGCGATGTATTGACCCAGTTTTATTAAAATACATCTCGTAAAAATAAGTACTAAAACCCGATTAGACGGACGAAGAGCATTGAAGACTTCCACTTCATTTTTTAGAATACTTTGTAAAAACAATTTTAAATATTTTATATATATTGAGTTCTTTAGTCATTTCAATCGTATTTTTGCCGTATCCATTCCCAATTCACTCCCAATTCACTCCCTAAAATTCATTCCCTAGAAGTCTTTGAATCTCACTTTCTACTCCAAATGGTAGTCAAACACTAACCACCATGTGATGTCAGCCAGAAAGAGAACTATTGAAAAATTGTGATTCAGCATATGAACATTCCGCACAGGAAATGATGTCTAGTGAAATGAAGAAAATTGTTGTTAACTGACTTCATCCTTGTGCCCATTGTTCCAAAACCGAACTGAGCCATCAAATCCACAGGATACTAACACAGAGAGAGGTTCGCAGTACCATAAGTCTCGCTGAGGAGGAAAACGGGGCAAAGTGTGAGAAGATTGGCGCAACAATCTGGAACAAAAATGATGACTATTTTGCATCGAGCTCGAGCGCAGCATCTCCCCACCCTTCCTTGGGGAAAAGTATCTTATAAACGTCACGAGGTTCTCTTTAGAAGGTTTAATATACGAGTTAATATCCCAGAAGGTACTTAGAAAAGCAAGGGTGCGGTGTTAACGCGCAACCTCTATACATCAATCCGACCCGGGTTCGATTACCAAACTAGGTGTTACAAGTATGTGAGTAGAGTTGCTTGTTGGTTCTCTCCTGTGCTTCGAAGGCTTTTCTCCAGGTTCTCCTGTTTTTCTCCCTCCGCAAAAATCACTCCCTGCATTTTTCACGTAAAATACATTGACACTGAAGGTTCCGATACACGCTGCAATGTTTTTCTCGCGCTTGCAACGCAATTTCGGATTTTTGTTGCAGCAAATTATTGCAAAGTCTATCATACGAAGAAAGTTTCTGGGTCAAAATAGATATTAAACCCTGTTTGGCTATAGTCTGAATAGGATTATTGCATTGCGAGTGATCATGGGTGACAGACGTTGCAACATTCAGTTTTAGTTATTTTTTAGGCGTGCAATTCTTAAAATGTTGCAGAGAAAAGTTCAAACTTTTTGATTTTCTGCAAAAACTTTTGCGTTGCGAGACCTCATTGCCGTCATCGTCGGGGGGCACGATACACGCTGAAATTTGGCAACTAAAAAAAATTGAAATTGCATTGCATGCGCGAGAAAAAATTGCAGCGTGTATCGGCAGCTTAAGGGTTCCGTATTTCCTTCAGTCCTTACCACTATGCCAGTGTGTCCCTCTAGTTTTTCCACAACCTTTTGGCTGGATATCTCCCACACCATAATACTCTTGTCTTGAGAGGTCTGAAAAATGAGGTAGAAAATTGGATAAAGCAAATGTGGTGTAGATAAAAACATGCTGATAAGGTCTGTCAGAAAAGATGTCGGACAGAAAATTTGATAACGTGTAAACGCCAAGGAGAGTAGTTTCTCTATGGCGAATCCGGGGGGGGGGGGGGAGGGGGATTGGCTAGCTCCCACCTCTGGTCACTTGGAGATTTAAAAATAAGAATAAAGAGTGATGTAAAATCTAAAGAGGAAGTTACATACTGGCTTTATAGGTAACAGCCACTCCTGAATTCAGTCGCCACTACCCTCCCCTCCCCTCCCACCAAAAAACACGGGCTGCTATTCAAGCTAAGCCCAACTGAGCTATGACTTCCTCGAATTGCCAGAGTTTATGCTTCTTAACAGTGCTGGATCATTCAGCTGATCCTCCCTCATTATGAACACGTACGAAGACCCTAGAACGTCGACTTAGATTTCCTTAAGTGAGGTCGTGTTTATATGAACTAAGTTAGGATGAACCTACTGTCTTAGCCTCAGAGGCACACAAAAAAAAAGAGTTAGCCCCCTCAAAGGCCTTTTCTCAATCCCGAAATCAAGATGCATTGTGGTCTAGCTTCGATATATCTACAAACAACATCATATAAAGCATGATGAACAAATGAGATGTTTGTATGCACCATGCTCCGTAGTTCAGAAAAGGTGTATGTAAAAGGATCCTAATAAGAAAATCAGACTTATCAGCTTAGTTTTTTTTAAAAGGGATTAGTAGTTTTTATGACTGGTTAGTATCTTAAGTAGTGATTAATTATTTACGCTACTGCGGTCGCCCTGGCATTGGTGCTTCTTGGTTAATCCGTGTGCATCATCAGTATTTATAACGATGGAGTTCCTGTGAATTTGGCGGGAGCTTTCCGCCAAAACGCGTGCGCTCGCTTTTTATCCAACCCATCCCGCCCCCAACCCATTAAAGGGACTCTCCCCAATGTGGCGATGGGGTGGCGAAGGCAAAGATTTACTACCACTTAGGAAAATAGTAAAGGTGCGTTAATACGAGCAACAAAACTAATTGTGCAACTTGTCGCACATCGATATTGAGTCGCAAGTTGCAGAGTGAATGTGGCTCATATTTCCACCCTGTACAACAACAAAATTTTGTTGCGAGACTTTGTTGCAGAAGTAGAATCTCTTCCTAAAAACAAATATTGCCGGATTAGATAGGTCAGTACGACATACAAAGGGTTTTTCTGTTATCCGAACATGAAATAAATCAGAATTTCTTAAACATTTCTTGTCAAAAATAATACATAAATGAAAACCTGAATTCTAGCAGGGGGGGCACCGGTAACCGACAGCTAGTATTTAATAATGACTATAGTTGTAAATAAAATTTTCGGACTCACAGAGTATATGTACTGTGCTGAAGGGTCCCAACAACTTCTTGGTTGACTATATTCGTCGTTAAGACAGCCGTAAAAATTGGCAACCTGGGAAAAAAGAACCAGGAAAGTTACAAAGAGGCGGTGTTAAAAATAAAGAAAATAACCGCACCAAGATCATCAAGTTTTGAAGATAAGGGTTGACTGACGTGCCGTACCGCATCTTGCCACTTCCCATGAAAGGATAATCAGCGCACTCTAGCCTACGTGAAGCCTGACTTTAATTCTGGTTAAACTCCTAACCAGATTTAAAGTCGGGCTGCACGCAGGGTAGTGAACTCGCGCGCTGCATGTCATTGGTTCAAAGGATTTAATTGAGGTTTGGTGAAGTACTGTGCTGTGGCTACCTGACCCGTATCGTACTAATACGAGATGTACTATAATCTACATGGGTTTAGCATGTCTACAATCCCGTACCGTAACCATACTGTGTGCCCTTTTTTACCCTCGGCGAAAATTTCTCGAAGAGTTCATCCCTCCGTACTAGGCGGGACTGAACTGAGTGGGTTCATGTTTTGCAAGGATTTGAAAAACGAGCACACTCCTTTTCACGCGCCTACCTTGGTTTTTGGTGAAAATTTGAAGTGCCGAAATGTGGCCCCCCCCCCCCCCTGAACCCTGATCGGTGGGCACCCCTTCTAATATCGAAGAGATGAACAAAATGAAACAACATGCCAAATTTGGTGCTTTTATCCGATCTGTAAATTCAAAGGCATGTAGACAGCAACTAACCTGGTCTCCAGTGCGTAAGTCATAAATAATGAGCCTGTTTTGATCTGTGCGGTATTGAAAAAATAAATAAAAAGACGTTGTTAGGTTCTAGGTTTAAACTAAGGCCGATAAACGACGGGGAATAAAATTATTCGTTGCGTAATTTTCTTGTAGCTAGCTAACAGCTAAGTGGTAGAACGGTACCCTGTAACAAGCAAATGAGTTTGACTCCTGCTAGGGGCTCGCGGAAGTTTTTATTTTCGTGTTAGTATAAGCTTTAGAAAAGATGCCGCTGTAACCTGCAATTTTTATAAACAACTTGACTCAAGCGTTTGTTGCGACATAAGCAGCCATGAAAAGTTGGCAACCTTGCATGGGAATAATTAAACCAGAAGCTGACCTCTCCTCAGTTTAACCGCTCCGCTTTTTGGAAACTGTCTGTGCTTGTCACGGAAGGAAATAATGGGAGATGTTGCATTAATGCTAGTGTAATAGTAGCGCCTAATTTAAAAAAAAGGCATACTTTTTCGAAAATAGAACGACTTACCAGTTGAAACTAGCACAAAGTTGTCATCAGGACTGCAGCTGATATCCATCGCTGTAAAACTGACATGGTCATCTTGCAACAGATTCATGTTGATTTGTTTGTCCTGTGAGGGATAAAGTAGAAAAAAAATAGCTAGGAAAAATCTTTGATCAGCGACAAGGGTATACAGATATAGGAAATTCAGAAGGGGCAGGGTTGGAGGGCACAAGGCAAATTACATAATGATGAAGTCTTGAACTGGGCTACCTTTTCTATGTAAAGCCTAAATCTAGTGTTAGTAGCCCTTTTGAGCCCTTTAGGGTACCAGAGGTTCACTGGTCTTTGCCACTCTCTCACTGCATTACTAGTAGACAATTAACCTCTGGATCAAACCCAAGCTAATTAATCTTTTGATGGATCATCATATTTACCTCTTCTGGTTCTTCTCCAGTCAAGTCAATGACATGAAGGTTATTATCATTTCTCACTGAAACAATGAGAACATCCTTATTCTGAAAATATAAACAAACAATATTCAAATTTCATTAAGTATTGGTCCATATTTTTGGAATTTGCTTGAGTGACCAAGAAACAATGGCTCCAAGTCAAGGTTGGACTTGATAAAGTCCAACTTTGAGTAGCTTGTGCATGTAGCAGCACATTCAGGTTGGGGACTGGAGACAGGTGGAGAGAGGGTTGGAGAAGGGTTGGTGAGGGAAGGGAACTCTCCTTTCCTCATTCTTCATTGTCTTCCACCCAACAGTGCTTCAGTGCATCTAGTCCCCACCTATCCACCCACCCACCCAATCAAGCTTTGTTCTGTAATCCCTGCAGACTGAACACACACACACACACCTTTTGAAATGAAATACCCTCCACTTGACCTTTATATTCGAATTGTTTCCATAGTTCATACTTGACTTCATTTTCCTCAGGGATTTCTCTGGAAGATTTAAGACATTATGGTGAGTCATAAATCAGTTGTTTTACTTAGCCAAGTGTACCCAAGGGAGGGGATACCAGGGCCATTCACACCAGCTTCTTCCATACCAGTCCATCTTGGTTGCCATTAAATTTAATCCTTTGCATCTCACTGCTGCATATAGATGTGATTACATGGGAACAATGCCATTTTTTAATTCTATTTAAATTAGGTCTCATGATATGGTGAGTCTCCCTAGCCAGAGGCTAAGAAATGTTTATGTATATGGCACACTTCCCAGTAACTACCACTATAAATAATATGCTAAGAATATAATTCGTCACACAACTCAACTCGCATGCTTTTTTTGGCAGAGCGAGAAAACAAAAAGGAAAAAAAATTGTATGAAAAATTATCTGGCAATTTTATTCCCAAAAAAGCAAATTAACATTAAATTACCTGTAGATACAAACAGACTGATCATAAGATGCTGTGGCAAAATACTTTCCTGAACATGACCATCTCACTTTAACTACAAATCTAAAAGATGAAATATTAATTATTGCTATCATTATAACTTAGAAATATAGTATAGTTTGTGTGCATAATAGTGTGAAAGCAGTTTAGAATAAAGCAGTTAATACCCAGCATTGTTCCTAGTAAAAATCTGTTAAAATTTTTCTGCATAAGGTGGAGTAGGTGTTATTTCAGGGGTGTTTCGTCCTGAGAGAAAACCTTCAAGACCATATGCAAATTTTTTAATTTGCCATGTTTAAAGAAAATACATCTTTTAAAAGGGACAGCCACAGCCCCGTCAGCCCACCCCTAAATCTGCCCCTGTAAAATTTTACTTACTTCTGGTGATTTTCAAAAGTCTGAATAACCTGATGCTCATCTACATTTAAAAGTTTTACTACCAAGCACTTTCTGTCCATGCTTCCGGTGAGAATAATGTCTCTGTATGGGAACAATGACAAATGAAGTACAGCGATGAGAAAATGAAATCAAACCAGTTTCATTGGTGAATCCCATTTCCTTTTTTCTAGAGACCTTGATCAAATCCCATTTTCCCAGTGAAAATATATATGCAAATCCCAGTTCTCATTTTAACCCTTCAGGACCCTCACTAGTTGCCATTAATGATTAAATGAATGATTCAAAAACCCACTTTTTAACTGGATGAATATCCAAAGCAATGATTCCAGCTGAATGAAGCTTGATCATGGATGGGAACGGCAACACGGTCTCATCACTGGGAAGAGGTGTGTTTAAAGGTACAACTGATAACAACCCTTGAGTTGATCCTGCGATAAGATCTGAACACATAGGCAAAATAATCAAGTACTGTAATATCCTGGTTATAATCATAAGGCCATTTTCAAGATATAAATGTTTAAATAAAAACAAACCACAAGTCAGACTGTAGATCTATCAAACTATCAATTTAAATACATCTATACCTCCAGTGTCTGTAACTCTGACGGCAAGTATGTTTTGTCCACCAACAAGATCAGTAACTGATAACAGCAACTAAGAAATCAAAGTCAATTATTTGCATGAATGTTTTAATAGTAAGAAATAGCTAGTGATCCATGTGGTTGAAACTGTTTTGTATACTACAGCACCCCCACAGTACCCCTCACCCCACCCCACCCCACCCCACCTCACACACACACAAACATATTCCACAAAAATGCTAAGCAAAAACAGCATGGTCAAATGATTTACTTACAAATCATACCTTTTTGGCAAAGTTCTCATTTCCAGGAAGAAATTCCTTTATAAATAAAACAAAAAAGCTTATGAATGAAGTGATTGAAGGTGTCGGCAATCAATCCAATCTTCTTCATTACAAGCTCCCAGCATTGTGCCATTGCTCCATTTCTTCATAACTGATATTTATAAGGCCACATTCAATCATTTTAAATTCTGGCCACTTGTTCACCCAGGGACAAATCTAGGGGAGGGGTGCAAGGGGTGTGCACCCACCTGGGTCAACTTTGTGCCCCTATTTTGAAGATAACCAATACAAAATAATGATTTTCTTTGATCTGAGGGTTGCATCCCTTCCTCAGCTGAAAAAACTCCTGGTTTTCATGGCTAACAAACCTGTGGCTCGACTTGCCCATAATTGAATTGTAATTTAGAAGTTGATTTTTGTGGAGGGAGGAAAACCAGAGAACCCAGAGAAGAATCCTCGAAGCACAGGAGAGAACCAACTAACTTATATTATATTTACCATCTCCTTATTTGTCACACATTTCCTTGTTAATTCCTTGTATTCATCTTCAAATAAAAGAAAAAATATGTTACAAGTTGTGCAATATAGAGAGCAGGGTTAGCTAAAAACTAAATAAGGCAGAATTGAAGTTAGCAATGAGTGAAAACTTTTAAGAAAAGTTTAAATACTTCGAGGCAATTTACCTGACAGGAGGACCGGATAGGGAAAACTGAATATGCAGAGAGTATATAGGGTATAACCCCCCCCCCCCCCCCCAGGACAAAGCTATGTCCCTAACAAAACAGCACCTTTGTCTAGCAATCATTTTAAAACAGCAAAGTAATATTCTTACCTAGGATTGATACTAGTTCTGAAGTTTTCACAGAATTATTTTCATCGTAGTTAAAACCACTAAAGGAAAGATACGAACAAAATTAAATGAAATTTTGCAATGACCTGTAACGGGCACCCTGTGGAATACTACCCAGGAATATACGAACCTTTCTTGTGTAAAAGCCTCTAAAGCATTCTTGTAGTTATTTTCGAATAAAAACTGAGCTACCAAAAGGTTAACTCTTTGAGGATCCATTGAATTCAGAGAGTAGGTATGACAACATTTAACACAAGCAAAAATCAATAACCTGCTGATTCCTGTCGAATAACTAAATGAAATGAAGTACTGAGTGACCAAGCATTACTGGGAACACAGGAAGCCCAAGTGTGAAACATTCACGAATAAACTTCGTATTTATTTTTGGTGAAGAATTTTTCATGGGTCTACTCCGTTATGTTGGTAGACAAATAACAATAACAATACAATGAAAGTGATTAAAAATAATAAATAAAATTAATTAATAACAATGAAATTATTGTTATAATAATAGTAATAATAATAATAATAATAATAATAACAATAACAGTAACAATAACAGTAATGATAATAATAAAAATAATAATGATGATAATATTTTAAAATGGCTTTTACCTTCATACTAGCTTTTGATAGGAATGTAAAAAAAATATTTTATAGGTACAAAATTTCCTTGGCCACTGACCGTCACAGGAGGGAGTAGAAATATTTAAAAGAGCTCCATTTAAGATCCGAAAAAATATTTTCTTTTTCAAATAAATATATTTTAATGTACGAATACTGTAAAAAACGCAAATAAAATTGTTCGATATTCGACATTCGATTCCTTCGACATTCGACAACCATACGATATCGTTGCTTGGTATCCAGGCCAGCGGTTGTTCTTGGCGGGAACGAAGGAAAATTTGAATGAAGAAGCAAAGCGAGGGAAAACGAGGTAAGTTCAAATCGAACCCTTTTATCCAATGCAATACCCCTTCAAACTCTCCCAGTCTTTTGCGGTCCACCATTAGTAAAAACCAACTTGACGAACTTTCTCAGTCAAATGGTACTCCTTTCGAAAATACAAAGGGTTTGGTGCCAAAAAGTGTGAGAATCTATCGTTTATTCGAACGATTCGCAATGGCATTCGTAGACCTTGTGTTTCATACAAGAGGCACGTCTTGACACATCAAAACTGCGAGATTTTTTCACTTTCACTTTGTGATGTAAACTATAAACAGTCACAGCTTTCCTATGAAGCGTTTTACTTGATTGACGACGTAAATTCTTGCCTTTTGGTTTCAAAATTCTTCCAAGAGAATCCAAGAAACAGAAAGAAGGCGCCAAAAATAGACTCCCAACACGAGAAGCAAAGGCTCCGCTTCTATTTTCCTTTCCATTGGTTCAAATGTTTTTTACATGTGTGGGATATTTGCAGCAATGCTCCGTTATTTCAAACGAGAACTGTTCCTCTATTCTTCAGTGCCTACTTTTAGAACAGTTCGAGTTAGAAAGAAGAAGATGATAGGTCTTAGAGCAAGAAGCCAAGTTTGTCGTTATTCCAGCCTGAACTTCACAACGCAATCTTCATCCACCTCGAAGCTCATTATTTTAGAAGGAAATATTGGAGTTGGTAAGACAACTTTAGCTTGCCAACTAGCAAGGAAATTGGACTACAAGCTTTTCTTGGAGCCTGCAACGAAGAACCCATATTTAGCGAAGTTTTACGAAGATCCCAAGAGATATGCATTAAAATTACAGCTATGGATATTTCGTCAAAGATTTCGTATGTACATAAAAGCTGCAAAACATCTTCTGGAAACAGGTGAAAAACGCTTTGAAATTCTTTTAAAATTTTACTTATATTTTATTTAATTCCACGTTTATTTTTCTCGTGGTTCTGACCGAAATTTTAGTTGCTTTTTCCTGTAAATAAGGATTTTATATTTTATTTTGTTTTAACATTTGTGTTCTATAAATTACACATCTCGTGACTTTTAGGGACTTTCCCTAAGTTCATAATATTATTCCAATATACGCCTTGCACTTATGTTCTTTAATATTCTATTTTATTCCCTTTTTCACAGGACAAGGTGTCTTGATGGACAGATCAGTATTCAGTGATTGTGTTTTTGCTGATGTAAATTTTCAGGAAGGCTCTATTTCTAAAGAAGGTAAATCTTACATATACAAAATGGGATGTGATATCCTTGGAGGATGATCCAGAAGTTATATCAGTATCCCCAAGATTGGAGGGAGGGGTGGGTGGTGCTAGGAAGATCATATTTTGAGGGAGGCCACAGCCAAATTCCATACCCAATATATAATTTTTTTCAAAAAAAAAAAAATTCCAATCCTAGAGTGACTCATTTTAAGTTTTATTTTGTTTTATTTTTAAGACTCATTTATATATTTGACTTTAGTGAATTATTTACTCTTGCCCTCACGGTACACCTATGAGGCCAAAGGCTAAATGGCTTATTGACTTGAGGACTATGAGATCAAGAGGTCTAATTGTTTTAGTCTAAACTTACTAAATATTCCAGATTACGCCAATCAAAGCCTCAGAAAATGACTCGTAAATCATTATTTTTTCTGCTTAATGAATATACAGGTTACAAGTACTATAATGAACTGAAGGCCAAAGCACTGAGAGCAATTCCTGTTCCACACATATTGATATATATTGATGCATCGCCAGAAACTTGTGATGAAAGAATCCATGGTAGAGGGAGGGTAAGTCTGATTTGTGATATCTACTTTCATCTACATATACAACATTTTTTTTACAGTAATGGTGCTGATTAAAGTGCATGACATTTTGTTTTTGATCATTTCTAGAAGTATGAGAGGTGCTGAATTCAATTCTAATATCAAAATCGTGATTAAAAGAACCAAAAGCAATTTTTGCTTCTTGTTATTCCATAAGCTTTGCAAACAAAATGACATCACAAGGCTTGGTCAGGTGGTCAATTTTCGAAACATAAAGCATAATTTCAAAATAGAAATAGCACTTATAAATAAATTTTCACAAATTTGCTATATGCCTTGAAAAATACCCTCAGCAAGCGACTAAATGAACATGTCCACTCTAAGAAGAACATGAAAGAAAGACAAATTGATGAAACTCTTTTTATAACCTGCAGTGTTTGTTTTGTTTTGCCCCCTACCCCTGATATCCCATAATGCCTTATTCAAGATGGCCACCATATGGTTGAAATAGTCCATTGCCAATTCCAATAATTTTGCCAATATTATATATTCCTAGGACTTTGAAGGAGGAATACCTCTGGCATATCTCAGAGGTTTGGATCACGCATATAAAAACATGTTGAATGAAATGAGGTAAATTGAAAGATTGAGTACTGGTACATGTGAGTGATGGAAAATCTGAGAACCCATATGAAAATCTTTTGTGGCAAAAAAAAGTGTGTTATATCATTTGGAATGGCATTGGGAAATGCATCTAACCAACTTACAATTATTGCACCCCTGGTATTAATGATCTAAAGACACAGCACTCATCAGCCAGGGCTAAAAGTAAAGGCTGGACATGATGACTGGCCACATACTGACCAAGAACTGACTGGTCAAGTGGTGTTTGGCTCGACATTGTCAGTTGACTGGCCATTACTTTTAGCCATCAGTATCAGCATTATTGGATGTGGCAAATCAAAATCATTAATACTCCCAGAGAGAGTGAGTCCATTGACTGAAGCCACAACAAGTGCACACCAAGCATGTTTCCCTGTTCTCATGAATGTCTTTTTCATCATGTAGGAGTCACGATTGCGAGGTTCTTGTTTATGACTGGTCGGACTTTGGCTACCAGCATGAGGTACATTTTTTACCTAAAAAATTTATTATAATTATGACAAACAAATATGCCATAGGGTTTCTCGAATGTGAAACATGTGAGAATTTCTCTCGACTGAAAAAAATATCCTAGCATTTTTTCAGTTATGAACCTGCTTTACCAAAATAGGGCACAATTCATAAAAAAATCTAGCTTTGCCACACATTTAATGTGATAACCTCTATATATATTTGATGTTTTTTATTGCATACTGTTTTGTGGGGCATGTTTCTTTTTTCCAAAGATGATTACCAAATGATTGTGGTTTATATTTTTCTTATCTTTTTGTACAAGTTAGAGTTATTGTTTTAATAGTTTTTTCATGGCACCTAGGTTTCCAAAGATGTCAAAAATGCAGAGTATGTGAAGTGGCAACAACACACCTTAACAAGTTTTGCAGAATTGTAAGTTGATTTCAAGGGTTGCTGTTTAGTTATTAGGATTATATGATTCATTGTTCATTTTTCTCAAACTTTTTTTCTCACAGGATATCAGACAAGAGCAGGTTAAATCAAGCTTTGAGTCTTGATTACTCCATCCCAGAAGCAGAATTCACTGAAGTGACGGATGAAGAAGTAAGTGTGAAACTACTGATAGCTAGTTACTAGATTTTCTGATTTAGTTGTCACTTGTGCAAACTAGACTATTTCACAAAAAGCTTATTTCATATTGCAGCAGATGAGGGGAAATTACTTTAATATTGAACTTGTCACAAAAATGTGACCATCTTAGTTTCTTGCAGCCCTTTTATTAGTAGCCATAGCTATTTTCAGTGTATTTAATCTTTTGTCTGATATTACTAAGCTAACAATGGGAAAGAAAAGGTAGCTGATCTATCTAGAATTGAAAATAAATTACAAGGGTAAATTTACATTTTGTTAGAAGGCTCCGGTTAAAAAATAGACCAAAGGAATTAAACAGATATCAATAATTATTGTTGCCAACGTTTTGGACTTTTATTTCAGTCCTTCATGATTCAGGGCTCTTGTGACTTTTCAAAATTATTTGAACATCATATGACTCTATTATTCCCACACAGCCTCTCTCTTTAAGCCTTGCTTAAAGTGCGTGTGCGAGTCATTTTCCATGATGATTTTGTACTTTGTAATTTTTTGAAAAATAACTTTGAGCTGCCACACAGTTTACAATCATGAGGAGTGATTACAGCTTGTAGTTTTATTAATGCCCCCATGGGTTACGCGACCAAGCACAGGCACTGAGGATGGTACCACAGGCCAGTGGCCAGGCCAGTTATTTGAACAATCGCTTACAATATGTTTCTATTGATGATGAAAATTCAGAATATTCAACTACAGCTTATGGTGTTCCTCAGGGATCAATTCTTGGACCCATGTTATTTCTTATTTATATAAATGACTCTCAATTTGCCACTAAATTTGCTCACCTTGTATTATATGCAGATGACATGAATTTATTTTACAGTCACAAATCGGTTAAAAAAATTGTTTCAACTTTAAATAAAGATCTATCCAATCTTCAAGATTGGTTTCGTGCTAACAAATTAACAGTAAACCTTACCAAAACAAAATACATTCATTTTGGCTCAAAACAACGAATGAAAAATGTGATGGTTGACGAGTCAGACCTAACTCTAACGCTAGGACAGCCTATAAAACAAACTACCAATATAAAATTTCTTGGACTTATTTTAGATGAAAATTTAACTTGGAGCACTCATGTTGACTTATTATGCCGTAAAATTGCAAAGTCAATAGGAGTTCTCTATAGAGTTAGACATTATGTTAACATAGATATACTGAAAAATTTATACTATAACCTTGTCTATTCATATATTTCCTATGGAACCCTTATCTGGGGTTCCAATTATAAATCAAGAATCTTACCAATTCACATATTGCAAAACCGCGTCCTCCGAATCATTACTTTTTCTGACTCTAGAGCCCCAAGTAGACCTTTATTTCAAAAGCTTGAAATATTAAATATCTTTGAAATAGTAAAATTACAGCTTGCTGAACTGACCTACAAACATTTAAATAACCTATTACCAATGACATCATCTAATTACTTTAATGATGTACATTTTTCACACCGGTATAATACTAGATCCAAAACTAAAAAAAATCTTTTTCTTCCTCGTAAAAATTTGAATTATGGTCAATTTGGTGTGCAGTATGCAGCAGTCAGAAACTGGAATGACATTCCCCTAGAAATAAAGAATTCTTCATCCCTTACTATTTTTAAGAAAAAAATGAAAACCTCACTTCTTTCTCTATAAATATAACCCGAAAAATTAATTGAATTGTAAACTTGTAATATAGTATGACTTGTATGTATCAATCACGAAAACCTCCTTTGTTTATAGAGCATGATTGCCTTATGCAATCTCCACGCTTCATACTATTTGTTAATTAGTCCTGGGTGCAAGAGTACCTTGTTTAACCCTTTGGGTTGTCTCTCTTGCACCCTCCACCTATTTATTTCCGTTTTTTTTCAATGTGTATTTTGTGTATATGTGGTAAATAAAAACCTTTGAACCTTTGAACCTTTGAAGCCAGTATCTTCACAGGGTCTTTAACATCCAAGGTCCTTATAGATCATTATCTAATTCCATATTTGAATTTCAATGACAGTGTGACACGCTACAAGCTGAAGAGCACAGAGGACACAAGCTAGAAGCAACCAAGAAGAATGTAAACCAAATGAAACAGAGCAAAGAAAGCATAATCACAACAGAATGATCCTATTAACACCATTTATTTAGTGTATTTTATAGGAAATTGAGGAAATTTTTACATTGTAAATATCCATTTAAATTCTATGCTGGAAGCCAGGAATTTTAAGAATATTGTGTAGTTTTCATCCTGTAAAAAAGTTGATTCTGATGTTTAGAAAAAGCTTGCTTTAGGAAGTCAGACTGCAGACAGGCCCATTGCCAGAACTTTAACAATTATTGTAAAGGGAGGCTACAGATATATCTTTCAAATTTTTATGGTTGAAGTAATTACATTGAAAAAGGGGGATTCTTTCTCATCTTCGAACCACTGATCAGTGACAAAGGGCCTGTCTAATGAAACAGCAGCACTTGGTTAAAGTTGAAATTCTATTTAACTGAATTATAAAGTCTAAAATTAACTGAAATTATCAAGAAAATATTTATTATAGAACACTACACTCGGTGTATAATCCTTTGTTGCTGCCCTACATGCCAGCTACAGGTAGGCACAATGAGCAGTAAGACAAGATAAGACTACACTCAGGCAATGAAATGGTTTTTAACTCTGATCCTTCTGGAAAGGAAGACTATAACGTATATTAACTATATTTGAATATTGCTGATGTTCACATTAAGTCATAGCTGCCAATGATCTTGGTTGAACTTTACAAAAAAATTGTAATTAGTCTCTTTTGTTATATCAACCAACATGGCCGCTATGTCTTTTTTTCTTTCCTTTGGGATTGATTGAAAAACAGCAATATCTGATTATTCACATGCTATTCGTAAAGCAATGCAATCAGACAAATTTTGTACAACAAATATCCATTTCGTCTTTGTACTAGTTAGTGTACTATTCACTGAAAAACATCAACTTCAAACTTCCATAATTATTGAATTTTTTGTAACCTGTTTCAATATTAGTGAAAACCAAAATCACTGTCTCCTTCCTTTATCACCTTTTCTTATTCCATACTTAATTTTTAAGCAATTATAATTTTGATTTGTATAATAAAGACTTTTATACCAATTGACTTGTGCTTGTGTTTCAATACAGTATAGATTAAAAAAAACTTGTCACCACTATCCACCACCGCAAGTATGACAGTGGTGTGCAGCTCAACTGGGTCAAACTGAAAGAATAACAGAGAACTCACCTATGGACCAACTTGCCTACACATAGAATAGAGTTGATATGTAAGCGAGTTGTCTGGATACCAACTGAAAGTATGTGAAGGTGCCTCTGGCAGCTGGTATACAGTACATGACCCTGCAGCACAGCTCTAACCAGTTTGAATAATTTAGGGTTGGTTTGAGAGGAGGGATGAAAAACTGGAGAGTTGGAAAAACCCTCGTCAGAAAGAGAACCAAGACAGCTCACATGGCTCAGTGACATGGAATTGAACCCCAGTCAAACCCTCGTCAGAAAGAGAACCAAGTCAGCTCACATGGCTCAGTGACATGGAATTGAACCCCAGTCAAACCCTCGTCAGAAAGAGAACCAAGACAGCTCACATGGCTCAGTGACATGGAATTGAACCCCAGTCCTCAGAGGCTGGGGATCATCCTGACTTCCCGATGTAGTGTTTTTGCAGTCCTTGTAAATGGCATGGTGATGTTAATGTTTACTAAGTTGTCCACAGCTCAAGGGCAAGGCTGGACCTAGCCATGGCAAGGGTCTTACCATATGCAGCAAAGGCAGCGCCTCAGTTATTTTCAGACCCTGAGTGTCAGTCCAGCCGAGACTCAAACCACAACAGACTGACGCTCTTACCAACTGAGCTAACCAGTAATTAAAACTCAGGTATATATGGGTTTTGGGAAGTCTTGGAAAGTTTTGGAAAATTGATTCATGGTCCACTAGGCTATGGAAAAGTTATGGATTTTTTGTAGCTTGTCCGCAGAATTGTTTTGCATTGGTAAATGTATGTTGAATGTTTCAGATCCATGAATTTGGCTTTATTTTTACTATATGTGTGGTTTTGGAAATTTAAGTTAAAGGGCTTTGGAAAGTTTTGGAAAAGATTTGGAAATTCTCACAGGGATCCTGTACAAACCCTGTAAAACTCAACACATAATAAATTACAGCATATTCATTTTAATGTTCAGATGTTTAAATACTTTTTACAAATAGTGATAATACTGATAATAGTCCATGTCTGTGTTATGTTACATGTGCTAGACTAGGTGTTTATTGTCAGTATGATGTTAACACAATTTGGTTTCTAATTTTGAAAAACTCTTAAAAGAAGAACATTAAAAACAGTTTAAAAAAATAGGTTCAAACTTCCTTAATTCCAGCAAAATAAATATTACAGAAAAAGATAAAAATTTTCTCTTAGTGAAAGCTAGACTACTTATGAAGGCCTAAACAGTTGTACAGTTGAAGGAAAACTACAGTAACTGTACCCATATTTCTATCACACACCTTGCCTCGCAAATCCTCGCACTTACACATGTCCCTCAAGAAAGACAGGAAGGTAACTGTAGGATTCAAGATATATGAGTACATGTTATATTTGTGGAAAATCAACCTCAATAGACCCCTTGTACATGACGTCAAAGACTCGATTTGGAGGACAAAAAAAAGAATTTCAATCTCCTGAGAATTGGTCATCTATTGTTTTGTCCTCCAAATTGAGCTGCATTCCGACATGCTGCAAGGGGCCTATAAATGAAGACTAACATTCCCTAAATTACATGTTTTGGTGGCCATTAGAGGTGACTAACCATTGAAACCCCTCAACAAAGACGATGACTAGGGAATATTATTATCTTGCTATCTGGTTTACTCATCCTGACTAGCTTCATGGTCACGGTTTTTCCTGGCAAATGAGTCCATACGTTCTTCTTTTTCCCCTCGGCATAAAATGCATCTATACATTGTCTTTTCCTTTGATAGTTCTGCATAGCTTTTCTCATCAATGTCATCACAATCTGGAGACAAAAGCAATTGTATGAGGAAAATAAAAAAATAAATAAAATTTAAAAAAACGTGTGACCAAGAAGCACTGAAGCAAGAGAGACTCTGGAACAAGCCAGGGTAACAACTTGGTTATACAAGATTAAAAGTTTGGGGGCCTGAAAGCAAAAAGTGGGGTCGCAGTCACATTGTTAGTAACACTCTTCCTGATGATGAAATATGGAAGCTTGGAATATCTTCACTTTCTAACTTATTTGGCTGCAGTAGCTTTAGGTATCACTAATTCCCTCAATTATTTTATGGATATGATCATTACTTCTATGGTACCATGCAGGGCTCAAAATAACGGCTGGTCAATGGTCAATGACCAGCCAAATTTGGCACTTGACTGGTCAAATATGGTTTTGAATGGACATGTTGACTGGTCATATTTGGAAGAAAAAAAAAGATAAAATATCATACGCCAAACATCTTGATCGGTGTATGACTGGCCATTAATTAGAGCCCTGCCATGATACAGAAAACTGGGCTCATTTCATCATATGAGATTATCTTACCAGTATGTATCCAGCGATCACACTCATCACAGCAAACCATGGGAAGATCTGACTCATCATTACGATAAACTTTTAGACAAACTGGGCAGAAGTTACCACTTCTGAACAATCTGTTGTCAAGAAAATAGAAATTGAGCCATTAAAACCTTGAGTTAACACCTGTCAGGTCCAAAGAGTAATGAAAACGTTTTCTCAAAAACGCCTTTTAAAAAATAAGGAATGTGGTTGGCAAAGCAGAAAAACGTTGGAGCTGCTACTTTCATGATTTCTTAATTAACTGGCAGTGATACTGCAAACCTATAATCATTTCATTTTTGTCACTGTTGCTCCAAACTTGTGACAAAATCCTGTCGAACTAGGAGAAAATTACTTGGAGATATCAAGATATCACCTCTCCCAAAGTACAAGGTGTTATTTACATTGCATTTGATATTTTGTTCTTTGACCCCAAAAGAGTGTGTTTACAAAATATTGAGCTTAGAATCGTATAGCTGTCCTTATAATGAGAGGCCAAAAATGGTTGTTCTACTCTGTCAATGTGGTTATGATTGAGTAGGGTGAAAGGCTTGCCCAGAAAGTCAGGTAACTAATTGCTGTCAGTAAATATAATAAATGTGTTTATAAATATATAGTAAATATATATGTTTATCAGTAAATATATACCTGGAGCAGGGTGAACATAATGTCTGTAGAAACTGTGGCTCAGATTTGTCTCGAGGTTTGGTATACTAAAAATAACAATAAAGATAAGAGAATGGAGGTGTAAGTACATGGTACATTGATAAGGTGCTAGGATTCACCCTCTAGCTTTCACAACCTATATCAGAACCTTTGTCAAGGTACAGCACCCACCTTGGGAGAGGAGAGGGGCAAAATGAAAGCAAAGCAAGGACATACTGTAATGGACCTGGCCAAATTCAAATTAGCAATGAGACAATGGAGCCCTCTGTAGTCTTATGCATAACACTAGTATGCAATATTTCTGGAACTTCCTTTCCCTTCCCCACCCCCACAACTCTATAGGGTTTGCTGTGATCCTTGGAAGGGGTAAACAGAAATGCCTGCCATTAACTGTTGAAATTCAGTGGAATAAACTATTTTTGTCATTTACCTCACTTTTCCATCTGGAATTAGGACCTTCACCTGGAGTGCGACGTAGGCAAGAAGCACAGACTCCACACAGCTCACATGTCCATCGACCTGTAAGAAAGACGAAATCAATAAAAAAAAACTTTACAGATGAAATGCAATCCTTCAAAAACCTTGAAAAAAATGAATGCTTTTCAGTCGAGCCTTCAATGATATATTCTTTTGTTTTAAGAATCATACGAGTGAGGCTATCTGGTCGATACATTGCTTGTTAATTTCCATCTGATTTGAATGTATCTGCATTATCTAATAGTGAATAACATACCAACAGGGATCTGCTTTAGTCCCACACAGAAGCTGTGATATCCTCTATCACACTCATCACAGAATAACATCTTATCCTGTAAACAATGAAAAAGTAATCCTTATGTATCAATATAAAAATATTTAATATATGTGTGAGCTGATTGGCTGGTAACCATGTATATATCAGAAGACAGAGACTTGCTCATTCAAGATTTTTCTCTTCAAAAGATTTTTCAATTAATTTTAAAAAAACTAATTAAAAGATAAGAGACTTTATTTCACATTTAGGGTCAATATCCGTGAAATAAAGCCATGAATGAAAACCATATAATTATTCAGTGAAGTGATACAATATCACTTCATGGCAAACTGTCCAATAAAATCTTGAGATATATAATAATGTATAATTGACCCTTAATGTGTAATAAACAAATTATTATTATCCTTGCGGACTCGCTTGTTCACGATATGATATGGGAAACTCATGAATAAAAACGATATCAGGCTCTTAACATGTGATGATCTCTATGTTTCATTGTCATCTCGACAACATCTTCATGTCCACTGAAGGGTGACTTAAGAGGAAAATGCAAATATAGTAAAAGCAATGAAGCATAAATCAAGGTAGCAATGTCAAATAAATACTTTGGCTCTTATTGAGTCTGATTGTTTGTTAACAGATGTTTCAGTTCCCTTATAAATGACATCTAATATTTTTTTAATCCAATATATAACAGCCATACTGTAGGAACTGTTTGTTAGTAGAGCACTTGAAATGCATTAGAATTGGAATACTCCAGTTTCAAGTTCTCTATTGCTCAGTCTTAGCCTCAATTTTGCATAAATTAATTAGCACTGAGAGCAGAACCTGAGTGTATTCATTTGTATGCATTCCTCACCGCATTGCCACAGGCTGTTAGTAATAGTAAAGAATTTTTTTTTTTAATTTTTAGTTTTGCATTTCTTACCTCATCAAATGGATCACGACATTGGGTACATGTCTTACATTCCATACATTGCCATGGATATGTAATGATGACCTTTACCAGCTGTGGACTCATATCAAGGCAAGATGGATGACCTGCACAATGAAAAACATAAATAAATATACCTATTTTGGCCAATGTGTTTCTTTATTATAGTCCTTCACAACAGAGGGCAATGAAATTATAGAGTTTTTATACCCTGGGAAACTGAATTCTTTCTCATGTAAATCAGAATAGGCCAGATTCAATTGTTCCTGCCTCCTGTCATGGCTGCCATCATGTGATGGTGCAAAATCTCTATAGCATATCTATAGGGAATCATGCAATTTCATAGTTTGCACAGGTTTAACAAAAAATAAATAAAGACATTTAAAGGACATTTTTGATTTTTAGAAGAGTTTCCTACACAACATTTTAAAATACTCAAAGCTATTGACTTGGCCTTTATGTTTCTCAATTTTCATATGCAGCTTCAGAACACTTCAGTTTGTCACACATATTACATAAAACCTTTCTCTTATTTCCTTTGAAGGATGCAAGTCCAGGAATCAAACCTGTGACTCTAAAAGCAACCCTTCTTTAAGGAATACACTGATTCCGAATATGGTGGACTCAAACAGACAGCCTGGATCAGGGGGCAAAAACGAGGCTAGTCAGTCATCCGTGGTCTGTGATTTTTATTCACCGTTCAAGCTTCATCTTTGTTACTAGTTTTTGTGCTAAAGGAAAAGCCAGCTTTTCACAGATCACAGACGACTGACTAGCCTCATTTCCACCTCCTTATCCAGGAAAACCGTGTGTGTCTGCCATGTTCGGAATCAGTGTAATACTACCTTAGTAAAGATGATTACTTACCACTGTTCTCACACTGTGAGCAGTGAATGAGCTCTTCAGTGAAGCCTTTCTTGTTAGATTCATTCCCCTTTAGACATATACCACACAGTGCATCTGGTCTGTGAGGTGGCTGAAATAGCATTGAAAATGATATTGAAATTTTGAGAAGGCCTTCATTAATTTGTACTGCCTCAGGGCTCAACACTAACATACATCTACAAGTCTCAGACTAGTGAAGGTTTGCTGTGGACTAGTGGGGAAAAGACCTTGGGGCTAGTGATTATCCACAGTGACTAGCCCAAGGAACTGGTTGGTTGGTAGGTTGGTTGGGAACTGGACTATTATGTGGGAGGTTGTGGGTTCAAGCCTCAGCTGGAACAACACTTAGGGTCTTAAAATATCTAGTTGCTGCAGATGGTTTGTATTTTGCCGTCGCTTGGATGACAGTGCAAAAACTTATTATGAAATCTTGTTATCACTAATCACCACTGCAAGTACAGCAGTGGCACAGCTCAACAGGGTCAAACTTAAAGCATGTGAAGGCGTCTCTGGCAGCCGCTATATAGCCCATGATGCATAGCTCTAACCAGTTAATTCTAATTAGTTACATGGAGATTTGATTTGAATGGCAGTTTTATCTCATTCAGAGACATTAAACATAGATAAGTTTGTATATTTTATTTATTTATTTAATACCCTTACCTTATAACCAAGTGCTCTCCTCTTTGCTGGTGGTTCACTAACTTCTTCCTCTTCTTTTTCACTCATCTCTTCATCACCACTTGCTTCGCTATCACTGCTGTCATCATCTTCACTGTCAACATCTCCAGAAGATGAGGATGATGATGAATCCTAAATGTCAATAAAAATGTTACCTCAGAACAAATTATGATACTGCACCAAGTCTTATAAAATAGAGAAATGCAATTAAGGTGGTGTTGCACTAGTGCAATAATGCCTCACATCTTATGGCCTTAGGTTGGATTCATGAAAGTCCCTTCAAGGCAATGCCACAAGTTGAAGATCTTATTGAAAGTCTCATACAAGCATGCAACTTACTAGTGTTGTGAACAAGTGTCAGAATGAAATTGCGCTGTACAACACCCCCATGAAACTTGCTTCACAACGCCATTGCACACCAGTTTCAGCTAAAAGTTTGGATGTGTAACAGGGACTTCTTTTTTTTTATTTATTTTTTATTTAATAACTTGACACAAGCTGAGAAAAGACTCGAGGTCCAAGCAAGCTCAGCCTGAGACAAAATACACATATAAACTACAAATTGAACAAAAAACATTAAAGTATAAATTGAAATAAGCTAATAATATATACAGTACTATATACTAAAAGCGTTAGCGACAACACACAACAGTAATATTAGTGGATCGGCATTTGGAGCAAACAGTTTTATAAGTTCTGATAAGATCAGGGTCAAAAGTAGAAGGCAAGAAAGAAAAATAGTGAGAGCGTAGCAGTGTTTTAAAAGACGAAACTGAGTTAACTGAGTTAACTTAACTTCTGCATCACAAATTAGCCTGGGTCCTGGGTCTGGGTGTGTTGAAACAAGTCCTGATGATTCAAGGGTTTTTCTCCAGTTTCTCTAGTTTTCCTCCCTCCACAATACCCAACATTCTAAACATACCTCTGAACTGTCTGAAGAACCTCCAGTCAATGAGCTTCTTGAATCAAGCGTTTGATTGTGCTTAGAGCTGTCAACCACTGTACCAAGTGGAAAACTTCTCAGCATGGATGAGGAATAGCTAAATATAAACAACAATGTTATATTGAATTGTGTAGTTCCTAAAAACATTCATGAAACAGTGGTTAGGACTCCATCTAATGTCAATGTACATCTCCAAAGCCTTGGAATTTTATGTACAAAATATACTCTCCTTAGATACACACAAAAAAGATAAAGGACAAAGTATGGATATATCTATAGATAAATTTTGAAAACTGCAAAGTACCTTTATATGATTAGTTTCAGGCACTGACAAATGATGCGACAATGCCTGCAATTTTGCTCATGACATTGCAAAAACTAGATTGCACTGTTTGACCACCCATGCGATGTTGAGATTCGTTGCCAGCAACATCACAAAAGTAGAACTTGTTTCTACTTCTGTGACATTGTGGTAACATTACACATGCATTGCATTGGTGGAAAAAAAGGTGTGATGTCCCCCTTGCAAGCATCGTTGCATCATGTGTCCACACCTTTAGATGAGCAGATGACTGGTAACACAGATCATGACCAACCTTTTGTAAAATTCCTGGAACTGTCCAGGTAGTAAAGCCACTGGGTACTTGCTTGGAACTGTCATGTGTTTAGGGAGTTTGGATGTTTTGTTCACAGGATAATGGATGATCTAAATGTTAGACAAATTTTTAATTATTATTACAACTATATATACAATAAACTAGCTGTAGTCTAGGGAAATGCAACCATACTCATGAGTAATCATCTAGGGATTCTCAAGTAAGAATCATTTTGTATTGGCAGTACAATTTAGCTTATCCACAATATATCACACATTATATCAGTTTAGTCGCTTTAAAAATATTGATCATTGTACCCCTTTTTTCCTTAAGATGGATCAATGATTGAAAGTTTGGTAACAATTTAAACTAATATTATATGTAGAGATAACATTATCATAATCTATTTCAGAGTTGTTACAGTAGATGCTTCTCGTCTCACACACTCTTGCAAATGGGGTAGGAGGAGAGAGAACAAATTGCCACCCTTTCCCCCACCCTGCCTTGCCCTGCCCCTAGCTTGTTCACACAGTCTACCATATTATTAAGTCTGATATACTATGCTGTACCTGTCTCACACTATTGCAAATAGAGTGGGAAAGATGGGGAAGGGAGACAACAAACTGCCACCTCCTCCCCCCCCCCCCCCCCCCCCCACTTTAACCTGCCCCTAGCTTGTTCACACAGTCTACCATATCATTAAGTCTGATTCAGTGTATATACTATGCTGTACCCTGTCTCATACTCTTGCAAATGGAATGGAAAAGATGGGAAAGGGAGAGAACTTGACGCATGGCCACACCCCTTGTTACCCCTTCCCTACACCCAAAAACAAATAACAGTTAATCCCAGTTATTCTTTACCTGTGTCTGCATATCAAAATAAGAGCATCTCTCTTCTCTCCTTTGTAAGGCCAACTGAGCATTAAAGTCTACGGCATCTTTGAGTGCTCGTTTAAGAGGATTAGGGATCTTCTTGCTTTCTTTGATGATCTAAATATAATTGAATAAATTAAATTGTATTAAGGTGCATTTTTAATTATCACGTATACATGTATCCAACATACAATTTTGAATGAAACATTTAATTTTATTCAGAGGTTATGGATCATTAATTATATTCCAGAGGGGTGTAGTCATTGAATGTCGCCTACTCCTTACGAGTGCTTGTCTTGATCTGTATACTATACCTTTGTTTTGGGTGGTATGGGTGGCATGCAATGTACAGCCCTGTCTCTCATCAATGTGCAGTTCATGCTGAGGGTTGGATTCCTCGCTGAGCCACAAATGTGAGTTGAGTTTCTTTGATGTGCTGTTCTCTCCCTTGCCAAGAGGATTTTTTGCCAGGTTCTCTGGTTTTTCTCCCTCCGTAAAAATTAACATGTGAGTTGAGTTTTGTGTGTGTGGTAGTGTATGTGAAGCATACCTCATGAAAGAGTCCCTTGAGTTGTGAAATATGCGCATACTTTTTTTGTGCTATTCATAGTATTGCCACTTTTGGTGTACTGTATTACATAATGGAATTTAAAGCTGTCTTTCTTAGGTTAGACCTACCTTTTCATCTTCAATCTTTTTGAGAAGGTTATATTTTTCTCTTTTGTGAGCTAACTGGAGAAAATCCTAAAGCAAAAAAATATCAAGTTAAAATATTAAATTGCAATAAGTAAATACAGTAAAAAATTATAATTATCATGATTTATACAGATCTATGTAGGTGGTTTACCTGGTATTTATTGGGGTAATGTTCCATGACAAGAAGAGTAGCATCGTCAGTTTTGATAGCCAATAAATCTGTGGTAGATTAAATACGATTATAAACAAAATCATAAAGTTTCAACATCACAGTGAATAATGCTTCTATGCCAGCCTTACATTTCATAGTTCACAGTAAAACCATCATAACTGTCATAGGTCTGAAGTTCGACAGGAAATTTGTAGACGTGTCGTGTTTACATTACCGGTACAATTCTTGTATTATGCAAATTTCTCTTGTATTATTTGACCAGGGAAAGACTAAACAACTAAAATTGTATTAAGTGATGTGTCAGGAAAAAATAAGCACTAACTTTCCATGAACGGTCTTGACTTTAAAGATTTACCAAATGCTAGTAAATCTTCAATGGTTTTATACATAACCTATCTACAAATTTCCTGCTGAACTTCCAAGCATGTGCAGTACATTTTTCACCAATGTTATCATAATTCAGAACATCATAAGTTGAATAAATGGAATAAAGGATGTCATACATGTATAGTGATAGTACACTTGTTTGATTCCCAGATTCAACATCAAAATAATGTGAGTTTTTTAGGTCTCCCCTTGATTCAAGGGTTTTTCTCTGGGTTCTTCAATTTTTCTCACTCGATCTGCGAAACCTTACAATTCAATTGGTATACTATACCTTTATTTTGTTGGCCATCACTAATAATCTTCTTTTCCTTCAGAAAAGTTTTTTCTTCTTCTGCTAGAGTATGAAATTCTAGATCTGGAATAGAAGAATCAACATACTTTACAAGTCATGTAACTCTTCATAACCATGTATACACGTAAAGCAAAGAAAAATGATAGTATCAAAAGCAAGTTAGGACTTGAAAACTGATACAAATAGTTCAAAAAAGGTTGTCAGAGTTAAAGGAGAGAGGACACTCCAAGACCCAAGGGCAGCATGGGTATACTTTAAATTTTCATTTTGTTTTGCCTCAAGCGGATTAGGGGAGCTCCACTGGATGAACATCATTGCAGACTTTCTCTGCAATTTTGTCTGCAACTTGTCTTGCAACACCTTGCACAAGGGAGACAAAATTTTTGTCAAAAGTAGAAACAAATTTTACTTTTTGCAATGATTGCTCAAACATTTTTCAAATTGCACTGTAGGTTACATGCCACAATGCTCCATCCAACAATGCTGTTGTGCACAAGATAAATTGCTAAGAAAATTGCTCCATGTAATTGCACCTTAAAATAACTACATGTACAGTATTAACCAGTATCTCAGAAAATATTGAAATAGCTGGAATGACTGGTATTTCATGTTATTATTCTCATCATGAACACAGAGGTTGAAATGCTGGCAGTGTTGCTTGCATTCAGTGAAGCCACATTAAGCACCCAAATCATTCCTCTTTTGATGCATGTCCTTTTCAGCCTTGGAATGACCTATCACCCTTATCTCTTACAACCTTTCTTGAAATAGATGTATGATACAGTATGTACATGTACATGTACTGACTATGTGTTGTTCTCTGCTGTGCTACAAGGGTTTTCTCCAGGTTCTCTGGTTTTCCTCCCTCCATAAAAATCAACATGTGAGTCAAGCGTAGCATGTAATGAATATTCAATGTAGTATTTGTGTGAGTGTGGACGGGGGGGGGGGGGGACACCTCTGAATGGGACCTGGTTCCACTTGTGTCCTCCTGGGCTTTGCCCAAAAAAGGATTAAATGATGACCAGCCAAATTAGTTTTACCTCATTCAGGTTAACCTCATTTCTGGCTCAACATTACTAGTCAAAATGACCAGCAAGGCAAAAATTTGACTGGACCAGATCCAATCCTGGCCAGACATTGTCGGATGATCAGCCATTATTAGCCCTAAATATCTAAATACCTTGGTGTTTGGCTTGTAGTGAGACCCCAAGAAAGTCATTAAGTTGCTGTTCTAATAAATAATATTCTCCAGTCTCATCTTGTGGCCACTGATATTCATATAGTTTGTCCAAAACTGCTTGAAGAATTTCTAAATAGCTGATACTTGGTTTCTTTTTTGGTGGGGGTGGGACTGTTTCAACTGGTTCTTGGCTTATTACTGGTTCTTTTTCTGTTGTTTTGGTTGCTTGAGGACTTGGTATTGGAGGTTTGGTTTCTGGTACTTCTTCTTTTTCTTTTTTATCTTTTTTTGGTGTTTTTGGTGCTTTGTTTTCTTTTTTGTCCTTCTTGGCAACAACCTTTTCTTTCTTTTCTGCTTTTGCTGAGTCTTTCTTTTTCTGTATGAGATAAATTAAAATTGTTGATGGTACAGGCATTTAATCTTTGTGTCCCCCACCCCATCCAACTTGGTTGAGGAATAAGGAAATCCTTCTTTCTAATATTGAGGTGTCTTTCCATTTCTGGATTTATTTTCACACAACTACATGGTTTATACATGTAGGAAGGCATACCAGGGGCTGATCCAGAAATTTATAAGGGGGTGTCCAATGTAAAAAAAATGACAATATTATAGTGACATCATCAATAATCCTAATCTGACTTTATCAATTTGTACATATATTTATTTGAGGAATGTACAGTCAATGGATACCCCCCCGGATCCACCCCTGCAGACTAGAACCACATGACGTCTCAGTACAAATGGCCCATAGGTTTCCACAGGGAAGGATGTTGTTTGCTAATGACCAAATATTAAAGTCAACTAACACATACCTTAGGTTTCTTTTCAAAAGGTACTGCTCTTCCTTCTGCAATGGCCAACGCTAACTGTTCTTGCCACTTTTTACTTGGCCTGCCTCGAGGTCTTTTCATTGGAAAGGGTAGTTTCGATGGTTCTTCTTTGTCTGGCTTGTCATTTGTTGTAGCAATACTACTTGCTTTAGCTTTCTCTTCCTCATTTTGCCCACTTTCGTTGTCTTTTTCCTTACTTTTTTCCTTACTTTTTTCCTTACTTTTTTCCACCTCACTCTTTGGCTTCGGACCTCGTTTCTTAATTTATATAGAATAATATCAATTATTTAAATGTACATTAAGGTTATTAAGGCATAGTTAACCTAATATAAAATTTGCGAAGAAAATTGCTATCTAATCGTCTAGCTATGGGCCTTTTATGATCATCTTTCTGCGACCCAGAATGAACTCATCGACTTTTGAGTGTTTGGCTTTATCTAGTAATTTCAACGATCTTGATGAGTATTATTTGTTTATTTATTAAAGGAAGTCACAAACTGAGGGACCTGGAAGTAGTCCGAATAGAGAAGCGGGAAAACAGATCTAAAGGTTTTAATAATTCAAGTCAAACACTACGAACAGTTCTGACAAACCTGACTTCGGAAAAATACTAAAACATCAAAACAATAGTACTAGAATGACACGAATAAATGTATGATAAACATAGAGTTAACTTTAAAATACCTTCCTAGGCATGTTTTTGGCGTTGAATGGTTTCTTTTCGTCTTCAAAAGTCACTTTTTCAAAACAACACAAAAAACATGACGGCGGCAGCCATGTTGAATAGAAAGGCCTGGTTACTATGCAAAACCACAGGGAGACCACGATGAATATTTATGAAAAAGTCTGTATAAGCCAGTTCAAAGTTTAAGAATCGTTTTCAGTGCGCATGCGATTTTATCCCGAATTTCTCACCTTCTTTTGTTTAAACCTTCTTTTGTTTTTAAATAAACAAAAGAAGGTGAGAAATTCGGGGAAAAATCGCATGCGCACTGAAAACGATTCTTAAACTTTGAACTGACTTATAAGACCTGCACGGCGGTTCCCTGCTAGCAGAGTCTCCCTTGTAGACGATTCTGGCAGAAAAAACGGATTCATGATACACTTTGAAATTATCAACTCGAAAGCTTTAGCGACTACTTTGGGAGATGTCAACAAATATTTATTATTCAATTCTCAATATTTGTTCAAGCAAGAAAGCATAAATATAGTTCAAGCTATTTATCCAATATTGTAATATCTATTTATTATGTAAAGATTAACTTTCTCTTAAGGCAATGGGCTCGCGCAAATTTAACCGATAGATTTTCCTATAATTTTGCATATAGATAGTTTTTGAGATGGACAAAACAGAACAACAACAAAAATCGGGGGTCATCGACATAGATTTTGCGCTATGTTAGCTTGAACACGGCACTCCCCAGCGAGTCTAGAACGAAAACAACGCTTCTCAAAGTATTACGTCTAGTTTAATTCTGGTGGCTGCATGTCACAAAGTTCAGGAAAAATGCTAAGTTTTGACATTTCCAACTTGAAAAACAGTCGAAATTACGTGCAAGTCTATTAATGTCAAGTCTTTTTTAGATGATGTTTCACGATTTTCTCGAAAACAAACCGATAGATTTTTTATTTTTTTCGATATGTACTAGCTTTAGTTAAAAGACATCGAATTCAGGAAAAAATTGTATAGGTCACCGTATTCATTTACAAGATATAAGTCGTAAAGCAACGCAAAATGAAAAACGACAAACGGAAAGCACACAGGTAGCCCAATCCATGGGTTTTGTCGCGCATGCCTCGAGTCATCGAACATACACAAAATGACTGCCATGCGACTAATTGTCAAGTTATATAAATACAGTGTATTGTTTCACATTTTGGTCAATATATTATACAATTCTAAATAATAAAAAAAATGCGCAGAAAGATGCGCACGAGTGCGCGAGCCCATTGCCTTAAACAGTACGAACTTGAACTTGAAGTTAACAAGAAAAAAATACAAAATAAAAGTCACACTTTTACTCGATGGAATTTGTGACATTTTTTTTTTGTATTCAGTTTCCTATTATCGTCGCAGCCAAGATAATTTTGAAAGGGGTCTTTTTATTCAAGAGAAAGAGAGAGAATGCTAGCGACATTTTCCTACCACTAATGAGTGGGCGGGACAGCCATGACGAGCTTAGTACAAGACTGTATGGATCAGCTTTAGTGGTCTTCTTTCTTTCAGTGCTTTTTAGTAAAGCAAATATGCTCTCACCTTCGTTACAATGCAGACATACTGACATGCAGAATTACGTACTGAAGTCCCTAGGGGCTTATGTTTGGTATTTATTTGAGCTTCTCGAGGACATCAGAACACTAGGCTGAGTGTGGTTTACGTGCTTACGCCTGTTGGTTCCGGTCTTGATCTTGGTGTATTCTGGCTAGAGGTTCCCGATTTCTTCCACGATGCAGAACGGTACAGTGGCTTCCCGTCCTGTTCAGAATGGATTGCATAAGGTTATGACGAACGGTACAGCTGGACCGGATTCTATGTAAGTTTATCTTTGTATGATTTCGATAGGTTTCTTCTTGGGCAATTTTTGAGTGGGCTTCGAGAACATCGTTTTATGCAGACTAGGTTCGAAGAATTCAAAACTCAAACTACCGACCTCAAACCTGTAGTAATACTTAGGAACAGGTTAAGACAAGGTTATTCTATTTCACATTTTCAACTTCAAGATATAAATGATGGTTACAGCAATAATTTATCTCCAAAAATACTCTTAGTAAGACTACTAGAATGCACAGTTGTTTCAGTCTTTTGCCGTTATTGCAACTCGTAAAATACTGAGAAGTATATGACCGTTGGTAATAAATAAGCTTAAGAATCGATAGGTTTTTACTTTTCATTAAAAAAAACTTTCAAGATAGAATGGAACTCTTTACCATCTAGTATTAGGCATATTACATCATTAGCTACTTTTAAAGAACACTTGAAGACATATTTTTATAGGAAAGCCTTTTTATAGCGTTTATGACTATGATTTATTATTTTTGTATTCAGCGCAGATGAACATTTCATGCTAATTTGCGCTTTATAAGTGTAATTATTATTATAAGGTCAGTGCCATTTTCGCTATTCCAAATAAAGTATTCCATAATCCGTTAAGAGAAAATTCAAACTTGAAAACTGTACTTTTGAGTCCAATTGCAAAAGACCTTTTTAGCATGGGCGTAAGTTGGCGTAATGTTTTCCAATATCAGACCATGTGATATTCCCTAGAGTCTTATTTTGTTTAAATAAACGGTTGCGCAGAAAGCACGTGAATATGGATACAACTCAAATAAATAATCTTGTTAAGGGAATGAATAAAGTGGCTTGAAATTGGAAAACAATACACTTAAGATAAAAAGGTCCATAGATCCCTTTCACTTGACGTCAAAGCAATTTGGAGGACAAAACAAAAGAATCTCGATCTCCTGAGAAATTGGAACCTATTGTTTTGTCTTCTAAATTGAGCTGCATTCTGACGTGCTGCAAGGGGTCTTTATGCAAGACTAGTGTACCGCGTTATATGAATTTTCACCAGCAAAGCATTCTGGTACAAGTCAAGAAACCTGATGACGTCATTTCAGCTAGAGTTCTAAGAATCCTACATTTCTTGGATTGCCTAAGGGTGTCTTGATTAAGCGTGGGAATCATTGCGTTAATTAACATAATCAAAATGTGAACCAGTCGATGCTGTATAAATTCAAAATCGATTTTATGACTCGAATCACTCGGTCATCATCTGGTAATAAAATTGTTAACTAATGTGACATTGGAATATGATTAATAATACAATTAATGATACAATATAGGTAACAAGATATAGTGATCAAACCGATTTTTACTCGAGATGAATCAGCATGATCCGCAATCAAGTGGTAGTTTTAATTCTGGTTTTGTTTGGGTCGTTAGTATAACACTCAAATCAAAGCCATATAAGGAGAAACTCGCTCGCTGCTTATTCGAGCGCGAGACCTCGCTTTCCACTTGGAAGGATGAGTGGAATGATACGAGAATAAACAGAATATTCAAGACCGATGATTCGTTCGCATTTGGCCAACCATGAAGCACAAACTTGTGAATGAATCTGTGTTCCATCAACCGTGTTTACGTCAATCGCGATGAAGTAAATTCCATTTTGGAAAAATCAAAAGTTCAAAAAGAACCAATACTGTAAATATTGCATGGTCGTTTTGTGCGCATTTTCTCTGGACTAGAACCCTAGAATACGAATATTTGGAACAGTGGACGAAAATTCCAAGATTTTGAACATTTCTTAAATTTAGAAATTTTTCTTTGCAAAGAGTGCGTCCAGCAAACAAGCAAAGAAATCTAAAGACAATCCTCAATATCTTTTGGAATTTTTTTTACTGGTTAGGATAGACTGCAAACAGCATAACCGTGAAACTTTAGTTATACTAAATAGTACAATTTTATGCAAATTCTATTGATTTCTATTGTTTAATTAGCACTATTTTGTGCTATCTAGTAATTTGTATTTCACGGATATACTGTTTGCACTCTATCGAACAGTGTTCCTAAATCTTTCAATTTTATTTGAAAACTATTAGTCGCGCTTCAATTTATTACGTGACTTACTTGGTCACGTTATGCGTTGCATGACAGGGTATTCGATTAAACGAATAAGATTTTTATATTTGCATGTGGAATGAGATACCAAGAAGAATGATACTAAAAATCCATGAAATTATCCGTCAAAAAAACGACGAAAAATACTGTTGTCCCTTTATTTACTTGTAAGAAGTGATTACGATTCGGTTAGAGAATGTAGACTTTTTTATAGCACATCCAAATAAACATAATATTTTCAAATGACGTGATGGTTTGCATGACGGGTGTCAACGCCCACACGACAGTAATATCCCGGATAAGGCTTTAAAACTCACAACAAACTCCCAAAATTCACTTTGGTGTCTCGAACAGTTGATAATACTTGTTCTGAGGGATCTTCTTTTGTTCGAAACCTTTTCTAACACTTCTTAAAGGTAAGAATCCTGCGATATAAATACATAATATTAAGAAATTGCTCGAATTAATTTAGCATTTCCCTGCTTACGGTATATTTATTATGATTTGCTCGGAATAAACGCGTTCAACCTGTTCATATTTCATATTTTTTTCGTTAGTCGAGTATTTGTGCTTGAATATTGCAAGTATTTATCTTGAAGAAGTTTGTGCGAGTGTTTTATTTGGCTTTGGCTTTGTTTACCGTCGTCGAAATTCATTTTATTTCTAGTTAGACCGAACTTAGTATTCTCGCAGCTCTTATGATTTTCTAATTAGTTAAAACTTTTCCATATTTCATGAGAATTCTCGGGTCTTAATGATTTTCAAAACAAACCCATTCAGTAGCTTCCAAAAATCCTATCTAATTCTACATTACGCTTTGTCGAGTAAAAATACCAAAGTTCTGAATTAAAATAAAATATAGGTGTGTTGCTCTCTGAAGCATGAAAAATACTATATTATTATAAGTACATTGTTGTAAAGATATCCCTAATGCTCCATGATACTCGAAAATCATTATTCTGGACTGATACCCGGCGTTCCGTCTAATTCGAGGTGTTTATAAAATCCAAACACGATATTTAACTAGTTTGTTTATTTTATTATTTTTTCTTACTGTAGATCGGCTCACATTCGGTACAGAGGTATTCAATATTAATTAATTGGAAAATAATTTTCGGAGGTGTGAAATACTCTTAAATGCCGGATTTTTAAAAACTTTTTGTGATATATTAATATAGGATTCTTAGCCGTAAATTTTTTTGAAATTGAAAATAATATTTTTACATTTCAAGGATTGCTTCGCTTTGTATTTTGGTTTAAGTTTCCAAAGTTATTCAAGATTTTGTACAATATGAATACCATACTCGTACAGTTATATTTAACGCTGAATTCTTAGTTATCTCAGTAAATACTTTAATGTAGGACGTCTCAATTTATATTAGACTGACATTAGAAAGGAACTGAAGCTTGAAAGTATAGTCTCGCGACCTTTCTATTAAGACATTTACATAATACAGACAAATATGTTTATTGATCAATAATTGATGATATTGCATTGATTTTTAGTTCGTCTCTTGTGGTTAAAATATCAACTATTTTTGAGAAGTTTTGAAAGTTAATGTTTGAAGAATTTCTGCTAATTCGATTGAATAAGTTGATAGTTCAGTTTTATCTCTTATTTGAAAAAAAAATTCAATGAAAACAATTACGAGAAGGTGAGTCAACATTTTAAACATTTGATATTTCGGCCAAGAAAATTAAATTTTCGGCCGACAAAAAAAATATTCTCGCGTTCAGTAGCATTCCGTGCATAAAATTCGGGTTTCAATTTCTGCTTCGTCAATCCCATTCAGCAATGATAGATTCCTTTTCTTTATAATACCGTATTCATCTGCGAAATTTATACAATACCAGTTGATAGGAGTCGTAAACAACTTTGACATTGTTTAATCACAACTTGACTGATTTTATAAACCAAGTGTGTGGGTGAATCAAACTACCTGTAGATTTTCTTATAAAGTCTAAATTCCTGAGTTTAGAAATATCTGGAATCGTGTGGGCTTCATTTTAGATCGAAAGGAAAAATTTACTGAAGTACCGTGGATATGAATTTCTAAAGGACACCAATTAAAATCAGTTTAGCCCAATTTGATTTATTCCATAAGCTAAAATAAAATATATCAGCGGGTGGCTGGTGGATTGACCTAAATGCTTTTTGAAGGTAATGTTCGTGTGCTTTTGGCTCAACCAATTTCTTGTTCTTTGTGAAATCATAGTCGAGTAATCCTAGACATTTCGATGCATGTAAATCTTGAATATTAGGAGATCGAGAAACGGTCGATACCGTCACAAATAAATTTAATGAAACATTGTAGTGATGACGTCACGGAAGTTGTAAACTTTTTGGATTGTTCTAGTAAGATTTCAAGCTAGGTAAACTACATCGTTGGGATGGTTTGATTATGGTACAAGCATGCACCTCCACGTAAAAAAAACTCTAGTTTTGTGGATCTCGATCTACGCACATGCTCAAGTTAGACAGGTCCAAAACTTTCTGATTCTTTTACGAAATGAGAGACAGTGTTTCAAGAAGGGATTCTTACTAGCTGACTTTTCGTGGTCAGGGTTCAGGGTGCAGGATGCAGTAGAGCTACAATGACTCAGCTGGCTGAATTTGTTTTTAAAAACTGCATATATAATGAGGTTAATGACGTCATATATCAGCCATCACACCACCCAGTTCCACTGAACTGTGTCTGTTATAAATTGATTAAATTTATTTGAATGTAAAATGAGGTTTCAGTTACAAAAGCAATCAAAAACTGAGAGGGTTTGTAGACTCGATTGAAACTACTTGAATAACCCATAGCCCACCACACCACACCACACCCCCCCCCCCCCAACAAATGGGTACGAACTCGAATGACGTCGTCAGATGAAAAGCACGTAGGAGTAGAAGCATATATATTTCTGACATGAAAATTGAAAATTAATAAATCAGTATAGACCCCTTGCACGTGACGTCAGAGCAGCTCAATTTGGAGGGCAGAGCAAAAGAATTTTATTTTCCTGAGAATTGGAACCTATTGTTTTGCCCTCCAAATTGAGCTGCATTCCGACGTGCTACAAGGGGTCTATATTCTATTTCATGCTGTGATAAGAAAAAACTTCAGGTGAAGGTGTCTAGTAAGAAAATACAAGTGACAAGTGAGATATTCCATGGTGTGCAATGAGAAATATGATACAGCTTTTTTATCTTGTAATATTGAAAAACAGAAATTCAAAATATCGAATATGCATTTTTTCTGCATTCTGTTTCTTCTATTGTGTGGGACAAATTTAGCTAATAAAAAGTAACAACTACGTACTGACTAATGTTCTTCTTTCCTTTCAGACACTTCATAACCAAATCCAAGATGAGTCGAGGTGGCCTTGATCCCGACATGAAAGCAGACGTTGATGCCGTGAAGGGCAAAACTGCTCTGATCATCTGGCGAGACAAAGTATGTTTTTTCCCTGTATAGAAAATAAATAGGGGACTGGGGAGAGCTACGACACGACTCAGCCTCGGGCTGTGGCCATGTTTATTCGTGTTTTTCAATGCAAATTAAAACGAAATTCAAGTTCTAAATTAATTTATAAAAGCAGGATAGAAGGGCCATCTGATCGAAGAACGCTTAATTTTCTGACAGTCTTTTTGAACCATTACCCCTAAAAGCAAATTGAGCATTATTGGTAATATGGAAATCGAGAATTCATGGTACCGAACTTAGTAGACTTGCTCCAAGTCTCTCTCGCAAATTTGTTTTTCCGTTGGTAAATCGGATTCAAATCGTGAACTTCCGGTTACGAGAGCTTTCCGAAGGAATGATCTTTTCTCTTTTCCTTCGCGTCATTCCTTCCGAAAGCTCTCGTAACCGGAAGTTCACGATTTGAATCCGATTTACCAACGGAAAAAAATTTGCGAGAGAGACTTGGAGCAAGTCTACAAACTTAGAAACCTTGGTCATGTCCTAGAAACTAGCTCTTAGCTCCCTTGAAGACGGTTATTTTATTTGTTTGTGGGACAAAATGTATGATTCCTTTGGTAAAATAATCTGTACCTCATTTGTTGATTAGGGGAATGGTGTTAAAAAAATTCTCATTTGTTCATTTGTATCACACATCCATTTTAAACGAACTTTTTTCTATTTTTTTCCTCTTTAAATTTCAACAGCAAGGAGACATGGAACGCGTTCCTGAAAAAGATTACGGGAAGTTCTACATGGGTGATTGCTACGTTATTTACAGCGTGAGTGAAAAACATCAAATTATTTGTTAGACGAAAACGAGAAAAACTGCAAAGATTATGGCTGTGTCGCTGTAAAAAAAATTCCTATAACTCGGAGAACAAAAGAAAATGTTCTACATTCAACTTCCTTTGCGAGAACCCCCATTGATATCAGCAACTCCTGGCTAAATATTGGGCAAATAAATAAATGAATAAACACAAAAAGACATTAATCTTTGAACAAAAAAATAACATATTTTCATCTTCCTTTGAAGTGTCTCATGAAGAAAAACTCCTCATCAGCAGTCGTTCACATCCACTTCTTGATTGGAAGCGAGAGCCAAGGGGTAGGTCTAGGTTTCATTGTCTTAATGGACCCTGCTCAAAATTATCTTGAATGAGAAGCTAACATGGAAATACAAAAGAAATGCCACAAATTCCATCGAGAAAAAGTGTGATTTCTTTGGTGTTTCATGTTAGCTTCGCGTAATTTTGAGAAGGGCCAATTCAGTAAAACATTTTCGAAATCGTAATTTCCATGTAGGATCCTGATCCATTTTCCTGCCCTGCTGTTCCATGGGAGAGGAAAATATACCCTTTCCCAAATATTAACGATTCCTGTTCGCAACGCACCAAATCCCGCCGCTTTTCAAGGCAAAACCTTTTTTCTATTTTACGTTATCATGATTCATATTAAATTCAATTTTCTGGATAAACAGCAAGATGAACAGATGGACGTAGCAATGTTTGCCACCATGTTGGATAACTATCTTGGTGGATGCGCCGTGCAATACAGAGAGGTATGTTTAATTAATTTCTTGGAAATTTGTATCTTATTTACAAACTATAAAAAAAAAGCTCATAAACTTTGGTACCGGTGGAAGGGGAATAAAAATTAACTTAAAAAAATATAGGAAATATAGGGACACTTGAAGCCCTGTTGAAACCTTGTCAAGCTCAACTTCATTCAATTTATTGTTTATAATTAATGTTGTCATAGCTAATGGGAAAAGAAAGTGTTGAATTCAAAGCCATTTTCAACGGAAAGAGAGCTCCAAATTTGAGGTACGCCAAGGGAGGTCACGAATCAAGGATGAAGAGGGTGGATAACGCTAACAAGACCCAGCTGTATGAAATCAAAGGAGCAAGAATTGCACAGGCTGTAGAGGTAATGATGAATGATAAGAACTTTCTTCTTCGTATTGTTGAACAAAGACTTTTATCATATTTTCCATCGTTTTGATTGGCCGAGATAACTGCAAATAACTGCCTACACATAATGGCTGCTCATGCGCATTACGGTGTAAAGCCGTTTTGTAAATAATGGTCTGCTCATGCGCATTAACGCTGCATTTGTCAACATAGCTCGCGCACCTGAAAATGTGAATAAAACTGACTTTGACGTTTACATTGAATCTAATATCGACAGGTTGAAGTCAAACTTGCGTCTTTGAACTCCGATGACTGCTACGTTCTAGATGGAGGAAAGAAGTTGTTCGTCTTTTTGGGTCAAAAGTCGAACCGTAATGAACAAGCCAAGGTAAGACATACCCCTTGCAGCACGTTGGAATGCAGCTCAATTTGAAGGACAAAACAATAGGTTTCCAATTCTCAAGAGGTTAAAATTCTTTTGTTTTGACCTCCAAATTGAGCTGCTTGACGTAAGTCACATGAGAGGGGTCTTTAGTAGTGACTTGAGCTGATGTTTCCTCTACCTTTACTTGCATTTAAACTTGAACTTTGAACTTTTATTTACAAACATATCCCGGGGGTTACTCCCTATGATGGACTATACGGGGAGGCTCCTCCCGAAAGGGTTACTTTTTCAGGCCGCAGGTATAGAAAAGGGATGGGAATCTGAGTTTTGGTATAAAAAGGGTTAGCTTTTCTTCAAAGATATAAGAAAGGGGTACGTTTTCTGTCCAAAAGGTATATAAAAGTGGTACCTTTTTGCTGAAATTTGGTATATAAAAGGGTAAGGGGTCGAGAGTCCGGGCGGAACATCCCAGTATGAAACTACCCGAAGTACCCCCCCCCCCCCTCCCGGGACACATATTGATACACATACAGAATTACAAAGATATTTTTCAAAATTACAAAAACAGTTAAATTGCTTGCTAACTATTTACATTTCTCGATGATAATAGGCCATTAATCTGGCATACAGCATCAGAGACAATGAACAAGGTGGAAAAGGTCATGTTATAATTATTGGTTAGTATATGACTGTTTGACTTGTATATGAATGAATGAAAAACATTTCCTATTCTACTGAACTAAACTAGACTTGCTCCGCTTGGCGAAATCAGTATCCTTCATCTTGTTTTCTTGTTCTCTTGTCTGCAGACGAAAAAGAACTCAACAGTCACTCGAATCGCGAAGAAATCCGAAAATTGTTTGAGCTCCCATCCTCTGCTAAGCTCAATTTTGGAAATTTGAGGAGACTTCAGGAAAGAAGCGATGAAGATGCTGAGAAACAAGCCCGTGCTAAAAGTAAACTTTACAAGTAAGTATGTTCAGAAATAAGGCTACATTTTGAAACGCTACTGACGTCGAGGAAATTTCGTCCCCGGAACAAGATTATGGCCGGTATGGGAGGTTTCACGCGTGACGTATTTCCGGGTCCAACTCCATCTAAAACTGAACAATAGACCTTTTTTACAGTTAAGTCGAGGTTGGAGTTGCCGCGCATAGATTGTCATGCGCGGCAACTCCAACCTCGACTTAATAAACTATTATTTGTGGTCACTGAACGGAACTGTTAAAATGTCTGTTAGGGCTTTGGACAACAAAGCCTGTCATGAAGAAAAGGAAAAACAAAAAATCATTATAAAATTCGGCATTTTGTTTTGGACCCGGTAGACTTGATCCAAATCCGTTGGTAAATCGGATTCAGTTTGTGCACTTCCGCCGGGCTACGAAAGCTTCCCGAGGAGGGAGAAGGAGAAAAACGCTCGCTTTTCTCCTTTCCTTCGCGCCATTCCTTCGGGAACCTCTCGTAACCGGAAGTGCACGATTTGAATCCGATTTGCTAACGAAAAAAAATAAACGAGCGAGACTTAGAGCAATTCTAGGACCCGGAAGTCCTTTCATACGAATGACGTTACATTTTAAAGGTCCATACTTCGCTAATGCTTTCTGGCGTTTTTTTTTTAAAGAATCTTTGATGCAGGTGATAAGGTCGAAATCAAGGAACTGGGCCCTCCACAGCAATCTTTGCTCGATGAAAAGGTAAGTTGAAGTTTTTGATAGAAAGTGCAGTGCTGAAAGTCATTTTTTTATTGTAAAGATCGAAAATATTTGTTATAAAGCAGAGGTCCAATAATCAGCAAGGTATTCTAAAATCAATACAAATATGAAGACAATCTGTCAACCACGTTTATTAACGTGCCCAGGATCCCCTCGACCAAAGGAACATAGGGAACCGTCAAGGTTTCATCCGTTTTTCTCCGAATGTTGACAAGATGTAACACTTGCTAATGCATGTCGTGGCTCTCTGTAGGATTGCTTCATTCTGTTCACCGGAAGGAATGTTTTCGTGTGGAAAGGAAGAAAAGCAAGTTCGACTGAAAGAGAACAGGCAATGGCAACAGCTAAGGTAAATAAGGCCCGTTCTACGCTCTAGTAAAGGCAAACTCCCAACCCCCATCCCCGGGACAGGGTGGGGAATTTATAAATTAACTTGCACATAGTGTTGAATTAAGTAGCGTAGGGAGGGGGAGGGGGGGGGGCATCGTGGAGAAAGTTTTATTCCCTATTTCGTCGCAAATATATATATATATATTTTTTTTTTCTTCGGCGATTTTTGGCGGAGGTGCCCCCAGAACCTAGGTCCTCGCTACGCCCCTGGTTGAGTTTAAAACTTTTTTTCCGGGGAAAATTTTGTTTTACCGGTCACTTTATCAGTGGCCTCGGTATTTCAGTTTCATCCAGTTTACTATGTAAATGTGATTCTCCTGGAGAGAGACTTCGGAGCATAGATGGATTCAGAAAGCGAGCCTAACTTAATTCACTTCTTTACTGGGATGAGGGGAGGGAGTAATTCGTAATCATTATTCATGTAAGCCATTCCGAGGTTGAGAAAAACTGGGTCGAGTTTGCATTGCAGTGCATTTTGGGATTGTTTTAGAGGACAAATTTCCAAGATGGCCTCTATTTCATTCGCCAAAATAAACTCTTACAATGCACTGCAATGCCAACTCGACCCAGTTTTTTCTCAACCTCGCTGGAGTGGCTTATTGATAAATCCGATAATTTGTGGAATCTTGAATCTTACACTATAGATATTACTAAGCACATTCCAAATAAAAAAATTTACAAAAATGCTGGTTACATATGTGTTCAGTTCTATTGAGACCTCAGTATTGAATGTTCTTGTAAATTTTTTTACGCAGAGTTTCTTAAAACAACTTGGACAAAATCCCAATCTTGGAATCGTTGTCATGCCTCAATTTGCAGAGACGGCAGCGTTCCGTTCTTGTTTTCCTTCGTGGAAAGATGAAAGCGAAAGCGAAGGATTGAATGTTGATTTTTCCAAGCCAAAGGGGACAGGGAGCAGCGTCGGTAAGGACTTCACGTGATTCAGGAAAATTTCCCAAAACAGGGATCTGAGTTTATTTGTTTAGGTGGTCCCTTTTAAAGATCGGTTGAAATGCTTAATACTGGAATGGTCCGTAGTGACAATTTCTATCCACAAATACGTTGTTTAACATATATGTAAACAGACAGTACATTCATTGCTTTGACTTTTAGTTTTGGAGACAGTGGTGTCACCAAAAACCAAAATCTCTAGCTCCGAAAGCCGCGCACTTACCACCTCAGCTGCTCCTAGACCTATTACATTACGTGATGCTAATCTCTAAATCTTTATATTTAGCCAGGTCAGTGCACACGGTAATCGACTTCAGGACATTACACGAAAAACCAAAGAATTTTGTAATCGATGATCCTTACGCCAACGATAATGGTCAAAGCAATGCACTTAGGATCTATAAAGTCGACCTTGTGAAGAATGATGCGGATAATGATGACGATAAGACGTTAGTGGATCGCGGAAGAGATTTGGTCTTTAATTCTGGTGACTCCTACGTCATAGTTTATGAGTATGGGAGTAGAAAGTCCATTATTTATTACTGGTTGGTAAGTATTTCAATTTCATTTGTAAAAATTTTCAACAGGGTTATCTTGGGTGCAACACTTTAAAACTAACTACTCTTTGAGTGACATTAACATGATGATATCTAAACGCACGCGTTAATAAGAAATGAACAAATGAATAATATTCCGAACGAAAAGTAATTAAACCAAATAACTTAAAACACGGAAACACGATACGACGTTGCCGCGCGTTGCACAGGTGGACAAACAGTGCAATCTTCCCATTGCAACCTTCCTACCTAAATCTTCTCGTAATATTGTTTTTGTTCCAAGGGAAACGAAAGCTCACAGATTGAAAAAGGATCAGCATCGAAGATCGCTGCAGAGATTGATGACCGGGAATTCGGTGGCCTAGCTGTACAGGTGAGTACTCATACGACCCCCCCCCCCCCCCTTTGTATAGGGGCGGTAAAGGAGGGGCTCACGGAAATTATTAAACATTCATTCAAATTCGAGAAAATTCATGATTCACGAAGTTTAGAACTTCATTACAGAGCACAAAAATTAAAAAATCCCGTTCACGATTTCACGCGAAAACCCCGCTCCTGTTTGTAAACGTTTTTGGAGATTTTTGGAAAATTAAAGAAAAACTGAAACTGTTCTAAAGCTCGGATCTAGCAAAGAACAGGACAAAAATGCCCAGAAAAAGCGATTTATCATCAGTTACATACTACGTGCTGTAATATACTGACACAAAAACTAAGTTTGGGCTGCCTATGTTCTAATCCTTGTGAAGTCAACTCGTGTAAAATGTTATGTCACAAGAACGTAATTTTTCGTCTTTAGGAACGTGTTATTGAGGGCAAGGAACCTCCACACTTCATGCGTATCTTTAATGGCTACATTCTAGTGAAGCAGGATGTAAGTACATCAGTCAAACCTCGGTTTATATCGAAAGTCGACTACAATGCACTGCGCGCCTACATCATTGTTACATTTGAAATTGACCTTAGATTCGTTGCCAAAATTGAAGAGAGGGAGCGGTTTGATCCACTCTCCTAATACTTGTTTTCATTTTATTTATTACTTTTAACGCGAAATTGTGTGAGTGAAAACTCTATTCGTTATGACATCCCCAATTTCATGGATCTATAGATGACTCATTCTTGGGGTGCAACCACATGACTCAAAATTCCTTGAGTTATAAATAACAATGAAACAGCCGCCATCTTGGTTGATATAACAAGAGAATTTCAATGAAGAATGCTTTGTCGGTATAGTAGACCAACATGGCGGCTAGTGACCTAACATGCAACATCATAATAATAGTCACGGAGTTCCTGTGGATTTAGTGGGAATTTTCCCGTCAAAACGAACCACTTCAAACTCTTTACTCCTGCTAAGCCACTGGTCTAAAGATTTTGATTCTCTAATAACCAGAGGGTTTTTCTTTTGTTTAAGCGGCGTTTATTGAATGTATTTTATTACAATTATTTTTAGCGTCTTGATCGCAATGCAGAACATATGTACCACGTCAGAGCCAAGAAAGAGAACGATGCAAGAGTCATAGAGGTAGGTAAAGAAAAAAGAAAAGATTATGGGATTTGTTCCGAGAAGCTTTTCACATCATATTTGTTATATTTATCAGTTATCTTGTTACATTTCCTTTTCCACGTGATTTTAAATCTAAGTGCGCAAGCATTCTTTTGACACGGCGGAAATTTCCAAGTTTCAAAACGAAATATTTGCCAACAATAAAATATGCTAAATTTCTTAAAGGTTTTTGGTGAATCTTTCCACGAATGAGTTTTATTTTCTTTATTTTCGAGTAAAGGCTGTTTATCGAGCCGAAAACCTGGAACTTCTTGGAAATATTGAGCTACGAACAAAATGTTCGCTGATTGGCTAATTCGTTCGGGTTGAAAGAAGCAAATCACCTAATCCTTATATTTTAGTACGTATCTAAACCGATGGATTTGACATGCCCCTTCTACATTCATTAAGATTAAGGTTAAACGTCGAACTTCACATGAGCCGAACCCAAAGACATAAAAGAAGACCGCCTTATTATCCATTGTTTTCAATGTGTACGGCTCGTGTGCAGCTCGACGTTCGACCTTAGTCTAACTGCTGCTTTCTTTTTATTACAGGTCGAAGTTGACGCTTCCAACCTTAACAGTAACGATTGTTTCATCTTGGACTCCCCAAAAGGAATGTTCTTGTGGTATGGAAAGGGGAGCACCGGAGATGAGCGTAAAGTTGTACAAGAAGCAGCAGCTAAACTGGACCCTAAACGAGGAGCCTCTGGAAACTACACCTTTTACAAAGAAGGAGAAGAAAGAGCCGACTTCTGGAATGCCATTGGTGGAAAGAAAAGCTACGCCTCTGAAATTATTCCGGTTCTTCAAGTAGGTCATTCTAATCTAACAATTTTCCTTTTGCCGCCATGTTGGTGGTGTTTTTGTTGATACCACCAACATGGCTGCCATGTCTTTATCGCTTGGAGTAACCTTTCCTTTTGCCGCCATGTTGGTGGTGTTTAACAAAAACTTCCTCTACGATTCTTTTGTTGATACCACCAACATGGCTGCCATGTCTTTATCGCTTGGAGTAACGTTTCCTAATGTCGAACCACATTTCCTTGAGCATGAGAATGAGAATAGCCCCCTTCGCAGTTTCCTGCGCCATCTTGAATAAAAGTTCGTTAATCATTTTTTTCAACATTCCTGTTTTGCTAGGATTCCCAAACAAAGCATGAACCCAGGTTGTTTCACTGTTACAACATCATGGGATCTCTTCAAGTCGAAGAGGTGTATGAATTTGATCAGGATGACTTGATCTCTGACGATGTTTTCTTCCTGGATACCTACTATCGTTTGTACATTTGGGTTGGCAAGGGCGCTAGACGAGATGAGAAGGATGACACTATCAAATTTGTCCAGGTATTTACTTTCTCTCTTATATATATCCCTATAATGGACTATTCCGTGTAGATAATTTGTACTGGCTAAATTTTTGAACGGTCAAAAATTCGTTCGGTACCGTGTAAGGCCACCGGTCCGTGGTGTTCTAAATCTCCCTTGCCACGAGGGTTTTTTTTTTCTCTGGTTTTCTTCATTTTCCCAAAAATCAACGTGTGAGGTAGTGGTGAATGAAAGTTGTGGTCGTACACTGCTTGTGGAGCGGAACACGAAAGAGGCCTTCTGGACGTACGGGGAGTGATAATCGTCAACACTACAAAAAGTATAGGTTTTTATTATTTTAAAACTGTTTTTATCCATTAGAATTTCATCAAGGAAGACCCTACTCCACGAACTGATACCGATACGAATATTTGTATCATAAGCCAAGGAGCCGAACCAGAATGTTTCCAAGCCTACTTTGGTGTCTGGGAGGAAATCCGTACGGAAACCATGACTGCCGATGATCATAAGAGGTTGGCCATGGATCGTAACGCCGCTTCACTGGTATGTAGAGAATTGACTACAATTAAGGTGACTGACTACTTTTGAACGTTCAATTTGAGCCCACGATGTGCGCACGCACAAAAATCGCTCAAAACCGCATAACAACCTTCAAAATTTTATTGAGGAACCATACACGTTTTGAACTTCAACAGGGCAAAAACCCCGAATTTTGCACGGGACTATATTTTTCTTTGAATTTCCTAAAACAACAGGTAAAAATCAATCTTTTAAAAAAGTTTGAGAAAAACGTAATTATTAGAACTTATAAAAAAGCGTTTCATGTGTTTTTGTTGTTGTAGTTTGAGTACGATTTTCGGTTGATTGAGCTAACAAGAAGCTGAATTTTTAGCTTATTTTCAAAACTTTCTTCATTTTTTTAGTTAGTCTTCAAAAATAATGTTTTAAGTAGATGTCCTGAGAAAATTGCTTCCAGAGCTTCTTTAATTTTTAAGTTTTGAATTTTTGTGTGCAAAGCTTGATTTCCGCCATTTTTCTTTCGAAATCTTGTCGAGATGGTCATATTCAAAATTTATTATCTCGAAAACGAGCTCGGGACACCCCATTTTTCTTTTCATTTTTGGAATCAGCGTTAAATTCTGTGTAAAATATCTTTCTAAGAACATTTTGTAATTATTCCTTGCTAAAGTAGTCAGTCACGTTAAGACTATTGTATCTATGAACTGCTAGATGACATTGAACTTGGGGACAAAGCCTTTTGCACAAAACTGCCTCGCGTCATGTCGGCCTGCAATACTCGGTTAACAGCGATTATCATATCAGAATCATTCTATTTGCAAGCGATGTTTCATCCTCAACTTCGACAAACTATAATGACAACTCATTCTCACGTCAATGAATTTCAATATAACTTTGAACAGAACGTGTAAAAAAAATTAAATTTAATATTCCTTTAAAGGAACACGAAGAAATAGAACCAAATGGTATATTCTCCTTGGCTGAGCTTCAAGTACCAGCAGACGAACTACCGCATGGCATCAATGTTGAGAAAAGAGAAGTAAGAAATTTGTTGTTATTGTTATTATTATCATCATTTGAAAGTGATGTTTTGTACCACGAAAAGTAAGCAGTTGAAATTCAAACCGTTGCATTGAATTTATAAGCTATCAAGTGCCGGTGGCCATCACTGTGTGGCCATCTTGTTAAATGGCAGAACAATAAGAATCCCTTTACTCTGAAGAATTGAATTCTTTCTCATGTTAAACGATTGTATTAATTGTGCCTGCCATCTAAAATGGCTGTCGTAACGTAATGGGGCAAAACCTCAATGGCTGGGTTTCATATCTGTCATTCTAGTTAAGTTTAACAAGATTTGCCATATCACTAAGCCAATATGACCGCCAATTCAATTGTTATTACTTCAATTTCCTGTCAATGCCTGACGTTAAAAATTGTTTTGCATTGGCGCATGTACTCTGTGCCGCTGATTTACAACGAAGGCTCACATCACGAATAGTCTCTTTAACCAAGCAAAGTAACCAATCGTGAGAAGATCGCACATCCACTTTTCTCAAAGGAGTCCTAGTGAAAATCTTTCACAGAAATCCCGAGTGAACGCAGTTATGCGTCAGGTTTTGTATCAGTTTTGAGAATGTGGGAATGAGCAAATAGAATTCATAGGCTTTGTTTAAATGATGGTATGTATGGTACGGCGAGTGCTAATGGCGTCTGTTTTTCGTTCTATAGCTGTACTTGAAAGACGACGAGTTCGAGGAGGTCTTCGGGTTGTCCAAAGACCAGTACAAGGAACTCCCTAAATGGAAGAGAGACAATATGAGGAAGGACCACAAGCTTTTCTAGATCTAAACAGTCCAAAAATGTGATTTGCCACTTAATCAACTCTACTTAATTTAGATGTTTCTTGGTCGTTTTGCCGACAACACATCAATGTTACTCAATCATTTCTTTAAAAAAACCTCTTCGCCACATTTATATCAACGCAATTATGAAGTCTTAAAATAGTATTATCCAGCTCAGCACTATTCTAGCTCATTTAGGCTATACTGCATGGATCGATGCTTAATTTTGGAACATTACGTACCATATATCTGATAGAAAACAACCAAATTTTCACTCGTAAGTTTAACAATGTAGTAGTTACTGGAGTCATGTATGGTAGCATAGTACGGATTAAAGGAACCGTCAGATGATACGCCGTTAGATTGTCAATAGTACTGTAGTCTCGAGCAATAAATTGTCATTACTTAAGAGTAATTTTCTTGGTAATTTCAAATAAATGTGAAATAACCATAACTTTGTCTCTTAAAGATTGAGTCCTTATAAAAACAATTTTATTCCGGGAGAAGAGAGACAGTTACGAACGGGGGACAGGGGGATCGATCACGAAACACGGACAATTTTTTCATGAAATCGCAAATCACGAAATACGATTAATGAATAACCTTGATACAAGAATTTACTCTGTAATACGAATTTTCACGAATCGCGGTCTTCAAAACAAGCAGATCACGGGCGGACTGAAATCCACGAATCACGGACTTAATTTTTTTGAATTTCACCAATCACGGTCCAAAAAAAGGCCGAATCAACCGTCGGGAATAACCAGTCCCCTTACTGTTCCCGATCCCCCTCCGGGCACTCCCCCGACTCTCCCTCCCCACATCAAAAAAAACCCCACCCGCTATACAGGCCATAGGGGTTTTCCATTTGTCCAGAAAAACCGGTTGATGAAACCGAGACAAGAACGGTTCTAATGGAACAGTTCAAACCGACTATACACCTAATAGTCCGTCATCTTGAAAATTTTCGTCATGAATGCGTGAATAAGAGAACTGGGCCTGAGCAATTCCGAGAAATTCTCAAATGGATCAGAAAATTCCAGTTGATTCGTACCAAACCGGAATTGCTGGACAAGCTCGAAAGTTGTTCCACTTTTTTTGGTTGGAAGTTCCGAAAAAGTGACAGTTCCATTTGTATTCCAACCGATATTACCGGTTTTTCTGGACAAATGGAAAACACCCTAGGTGTTAGTAACGGTTAAGCATGTCACTCACTACTGTGTCCCTGATTGGCTGAGAACTTTCAGCCATTCCTAGATATAGCATGTAAACTTGACTTTTTTTACTGTCCAGTCCACCAGATTGATAACCCCAGTGGTTCTCGTTTGAAAATGCATGACTAGAGTGATGGCTGATTAACCCTTGAAATAGATATTATTCCAATAGAGTGCAAATAATATAACCGTGAAATAGTTAGCTAGCTAACTAATGACTAATTATGTCCTAAGTTCTGCCTAAATTTGATTAGTGGAGAAATAAGCGAGCCGTGACGGGTCTTGCACGTGCAAGCATGTTTAATTAGTCAAATGATCACCGCTACGCTGCGGTTTTGTAATGCGGAATAAAAAAAACAACCGTGATAATTTGAACAAACTTTTATTCCACATTAATCTATCAGTATTACAATTCAAATAGTTGTATCTGCGTCTTGATTTATTGACCTGTGTCTTCATTTTTAACTCATTAAACGTCAGAAACACATTCTTTTGTGCACTGAGTCGTTGATCTAGAAAAAGCCCGTGCTCCTGTAATGCCTCGCTTATTTCCTATGTCTTGCCTAACTAAGCACTAACTATCTCCTATTTCTTGCTATCTATTTCACGGTTATATTATTTGCACTCTACATCTTAGTAAACTCTAATTCAATTGTCTTCTCTCTTGCTCAGTACTGAGTAGTGACCATGTATTAGACATTGACTATTAAAGTTTGGCATTTCATCGTTTCATGGGTTAAGTGCCATCACTAATATTCATACGATATAAAAACTTTTCAGGCTCTGCAAGAATGATTTATAAAGATTAGATGATTTATGATTTATATGGGTCCCTTTCTATGTATATATAAGGCGCTTTACAATTATGTGTATGTGGTGTAGGCACTGAAGATGTTCACTGCCAGGGTTTCTTTACGTCCTCAGTGGCTTTTTTACATCCCTCCGATATTCGTTAGATGAAGTGTGGAGAGACCAGACCGCCATTTAAAATGGTCATCCGATCCACTTGAGTGTAGATGTTATTACAAAGGCAGCACTTTCTCCTCAGTTATTTTAGACCGGTACCGTGAGTGTTGGTCCGGCCGCTCTTACCAACTGAGCCAACCGGGTGGCGGTTGAACCGACAAAGGGCTTTCCCTTCTCTGATTGACAGCAAGTCTTCCATTCCAATTACTCTGATTGGTTCAAAACCAATTAACTCGGTGATGAATTTACTATTGTTCTTCTTGTCAATTTTGTTTGCTTAAAATAATTTTTCTGTCAGCCTATAAACAACACTTACAGAAGAAAGCATTTTAAAATAACGTTGTTGGATTCGATGTGGCGCTCGGTGTATTTTTTGCATTCCTAAAAGAACTAGAGTTTGTAATCTAAGCTACTCGTGAGTTGAACGACAAAGAAAAACCAAGATGGTGGCTGACTGGATAGCTTGTCTTGAGCAAAGGTACCACTCTACATTCCTTTATATTCAAGTTATGAGTTCCTTCATTTAGTCAAGATTATTATATTATAATTATTTTCCAGTTAGTCAGCTTGTATTCAAAGGCCTAGGGAATGATTTAAAAGCGACAGAAAATTCAAGTCTGCGTTCGTTTTACCGGCGTTTGAGAAAACTCGGACACAAGTCTCGTTTCTGTTCTGCAAAACAAATGTAAAACGTATGCTTATCGAATACTTATGGTGAATAATTCGATTAAATAATTTGATAAAAGAGGATTAAAGCTAAATTGCATCAGATATATTGCTAGTCATAGCTCAAGTCCGTTGAACGAACCAAATGAACTAGCGAAGGGTTTGTCTTCAGTGGCTCATTGTTCGACTCCCCATGCAAGTTGGCTATTTAATTTTTTAACTAAAGCCTACCTAACCTTTTGTTATTTACATAAAAATTTGACATTTATTGACTCTGATACCGGCCCTTAAATCGTGTAGACAGTGAGCTGCTACAATTGACTAAGCGTGGTTTTTGTATGATCGAGTTTTGGTTGGCAATAATCAAGATTTGAATGAAAGGGCATGCGCCTTTCATATAGTGTTTTATCAGAGAAATATTTTCCTGAATTTTTTTCTGAAAGAAAATTTAACAGAAAGTACGTTGACAAGATTGTAATAATGTTTTTAAAGTCCTTTATCGAACGTAATGATATAGCGATTTTTTTACTCGCATAACTTTTTCGTGGGACAAGTTTTCGACAAAAACATTTTTCTCGAAAAAGTTGCCATTGATAACGAAGAAAATAATAGCCGTGTTTTCCGGCATCGTACGCGTAACTATATCAGAAAAAAAGCGCAGGAAAATGACAAAAAATGACTCTATCTTTATTTATTACCATTATTTTTTTTTGCTATTCGGTCTCAATTAAATGTACTGACCAACTGTACTGTTTCATTCACTTATTTTTAGGCCTGCAGATAGAACAGGAGAAGACATTGACATCGTGTACGCCAGACTTAAGGTCAATAAACGTATCATAACCTTAAAATAGATTTATTCCTCTACTACTCACTGTTAAATGTAAAAATACCGCCATAAAAATCGCGTAAAGTAATGAAATGAAACTTTCGGCTCTAGTAGTTGAGCCGGCGCCCGTAACTGAGATAGAACGTGTGATCCCATTGGCTGACGTCTTGTAATTCGGTGGATGCCGTTGAAGTCAAAATTACAAATACTGTATTTAAGCATGAAGAAATGGTTATTCAAAACTGTATTCTTATTCTCTAAATATGAAAATAACTTGGGGGAAAGGTCAAAACAATGGCTCAATACGGGGAACACGGGCGGATTAAATTTATTAAGGTGGCGGGGGCCGGTGAATACCCCATTCCCCTCAGAGACCACCAGTAACATTCAGCCGACCTCAGTTTCGATGAAGAAAAGCATTCAGTGAGACCAGAAACTCATAAAGGGGTTGAAACGTACTGTTTAACAGCCATACGTTTCTTTGGTGCGCCATACTCTGGAATATCAATTTTTTTGCTGATAAATTTCTTATCAGTAAATCAGGTCCTCATGCTTCAAAAACTGGATATACAGTATGTTCCATTCAGGACAGATTCAGTAAATCTTCTCGGAAAGCAAGGAAATTCAGCGAGAAGTTTAAATGTCACTGAAGCGGCCATCTTGAATCAAGCTTAAAATTCCAAATATGTTCAACAAAAAAAAACACCTCTAATTTGCAATCTGAATATTCCAGAGCATGGTTACAGCGTTACACGTTTCAACCCCTTTAATGTGATTTTCTGGAGAGACATGGAACAAGTTAAGTTGATTGGGAGTGAATATTGAAACTTTTAATGGTTTAAACTAAAATGGTTTACCATTAATATACTGAAATAGGACATGAAAGTATTTGAGAGACTCCACCCTACAGTATTGCAGCAGATATGTTACTATGGTTACTACCAAGATCTTGAGGAGGGCATTGTCTGTAAGTAATATTATGGTTGTCTCAACGCTGTCAATTTCGCGCGCTTTTTATGAAATTTAACCACGGTAACTTTATTTTAAGAAAAAAGGTAAACCTAGACTCGGCCTACCACAGGTAGCCCGAGGGGGGAGGCGAGGGGAAATCGTATACGCTTATTTTTCGCGCGTTTGACATGATTATATCATCCATGTTTTTACTTGTTTGTTTTTACTTGTTTGTTTCGCATTTGTGTTTTGTTGTTATTTTGTTTACTTTGTTTATTTCGTATCCTAACCTTGAAACCTTGAAACCTTAAAAACGCTGAACAATTAATTCCTATCTAAGGCATGCCCATATGAGGCGTTCAAGAATTGGTGTATCTTATATGTAGGCCTTGTGGCCAAGTGGTAAGGCGTTGGTCTCGTAAACCAAAGATCACGGGTTCGAATCCCGTCGGGGCCTTTTTTCTCTTTTCTTTTCTTTTTTCTATTTTTCTTTTTACTAAACAAAGTGAACTCTAAAAAAATATGAAACAAAGTGTTCACCGCCAGCACATATCAAAAACATCTTTTTGATGTGTCCAAAATGCGTCGTCAGTAAATGTTTGGTACCGAGAAGGTACATGACAGGAAGTCATTCATTCTGGACGGACTTCTGGTGGTCGGTACGCGGTGGAGCCTTTTGCAATTTTTTTCCCCGTTGGTAAATCGGATTCAAATCGTGGGTTTCCGGTTACGAGAGCTTTCCGAAGGAATGACACGAAGGAAAAGAGAAAAGCGAGAGAGACGAGAGAGACTCTTTCCTTCGCGTCATTCCTTCGGAAAGCTCTCGTAACCGGAAGTTCACGATTTGAATCCGATTTATCCGGCAAACGGAAAATAAATTGTGAGAGAGACTTGGAGCAAGTCTAGGTGGAACCGAAAGACAGCATCATTTTCCAGTTATATTTCATTGCTCGTTATCATTTACAAATATCATGATTTTTAAAGAGCGCCGCCCTCAAATAAGCGCCGCCCCCGAATAAGCGCCGCGGCGGTTTATCGGTTAAACTACGGTAACTGGTTTCTCTTTTCTCTAGTGTTTCGTCAAGGTGATATTGGAACGAATTGGTACGCTATATTATCAGGAACACTGGATGTTAATGTATCGCAAACAGGGAAAATAGAGGTACTTACCTCGATTCTCAATATTCTGCGAACTCCGGTAGTTGAGAGTTACCCGTTGAAATTTGGTTTTTCACTGCCACCAGTCAAACATATAAAAGGTACTGACTGACTAGTTTTGAATTATGGCAGCGAAAAACCAATTTCACAACAAGCCGAATGTCTGAGTTCGCATAATATTGAGAATCGCAATAATGATAAAACAAATCATACGGGTAAAGAATTAATCTCGTTGGGACTAGTTGCTATTGTTTCTTTTGGGGGCGGCGGGGGGAGGGAGTTAAGGGAGCTTTCATTTATTACTGTATTGGGGGGTGGGGGGAATCAGCAAAATTTGGGGGACACATTATTTTCGGAAGCTATCTAGGGGGTTGTTACTAATTGTATGCAGCTTTATAGGAGTTTAGTAATAAACTGGGCGAAATATGGGGGGGGGGGGGGGGGGGAGTTATGATATTTTCACCAAGATAATGCTACTCAGTAAGATATTTTTAAAACTCAAAGTTAGAGGAATATTTTTTATTGTTTTTAGGATTCGGTAACCATCTGTACTCTTGGTCCTGGTAAACTCTTCGGTGAATCTGTATTAGATGACAGTCCAAGGTATCGTCAGCTAAGTAAAGATAATGCTAGGTGATAATCACGTGTTCATGTTCCGCCATCTTGGATGACAGATGCGGACATTCATTTTACAAGCTGATAAATTGCTCGTTTTTTGTGTGTATAAAACACACAACCATATGCGGGCGCGCGCATTTTTTTTTTTTTGTCATGCATACAATTATTATCTTCTGCGCAATTCCTTTTCGTATCTTCGCTGAGGAATTACTTTAAATGTATACGTCATCGAGTCTGGCGGGTAACAATCACGTGACATGTTAGTGTTAGTGAAATACAAAAACGCGCGCGCGTTCTGTGTGCAGTGATAAAGGTAGTGAGGGTTGACAGGACATCCTCTACTTCATATGAATAATGTTGAATGCATTCAAAGAGCGCCTCAAATTGTATGCTAATAAGCTGAAAGTGTCATAATAAAATAGTAACAAATATACGTAGTTGGCCATCCCATATGATGGGGATGACTGACGTATTAATGATATTAATGATTCATTTGATTTAATATGAATAATATCAGGAATGCAACCGTAATAACAAGTGCTCGTTGTGAGCTTTTGATGGTGGCGAAGAAGGACTTCAAGACAATTTGGGAGGTAGAGTAACTACAATTTTATCGAACAACCTCCGAAACAACCCCTGGACTGATCTGGGTAGGGAACGGCTAACTCACAGGTGGAACTGAAATTTAGCGCGTTGGGTTTTGCGCAGGGAGGAAAACCGGAGAACCCGGAGAAAAATCCTCGAATCAAGGGAGAGACGAAAGAGATCCAATAAACTCTACTGAAATGTGATGCCGAGTCCATTTACATGTCCTCAATAAATATCAAAGAGTTAGAGAATTCTTTATCTGTAATACTCGAACCATTAGATGGTGTTAATCATTTCAGAGAAGTAAACAGTATCTTGAAGGGATTATATACCTTCGTACTCAGACCACAACTACACCTAATGGATCACAAGGTATTTGTATATTCATCTATCTTGTTCATTATTTAGCGCTTGACTGACTGACTGACCGACCGACTGACTGGCTGACTGACTGACCCGCTGACAGACCGACCGACCGACCGACCGATCGAACGACCAACTGACTGACTGACTGGCAGACCGACCGACTGACCAGTTACTCCAGTTTCTAATAGCCCATGTTCTTATAGCATCATTTACTACCACTTTCAGAATCCCTTAGTTGCACATCATAGTATTCTTTTGAAACAACAACTTAACTGAACTTGCTGACTTACGCTCAAACTTTAGATCCCTCGGTTCCAGACACATCGGAGAAGAATGAAGCAAAAACCACCAATGAGGTAAATCCAACGCTTTTCGAATTGCAAGTTTGTTTTTTGTGTACTTAAACAACGTTATCTCAATTTCACTTTTTTATTCTCATCTTTCCTTTTTTCAGAACTCCTCCCATTCTCTTGTACACGCCTGTCTCGTTTTTCGTCGTGTGATGGAAAAGACCGCGCCCAAACTTCTTAGAGATCGTAAATACAACATGAAAGTATACACAGAATGCTTTGTTGGCTCGGAGGCTATTGATTGGCTGCTCAAGAAATCCAGGCTGGTTCACAGTCGCTTCCACGCGTTAAGTCTGTGGCAGGCGCTGCTTGAAGAAGGAACTTTAGCGCATGGTCAGTAGAACTAGAGTAGAGAATTACCACTCTGATCAGTAATGGCGCGGTGATAAGAACAACAAAATCGTGCAACTTGTCGCGCAGCATTGTTGTGTTGCAAGTTACAGAGTGGATGTTGCTCGTATTAACATCCCGCGCACGATGAATTTCCATTGTTGCAGATTGTAGAAAGAGATTCTAATGTGTGTAACAAAGTCGCGCAACAAAATTTTGTTGTTGCATGGGGTGGTAATACGAGCCATATTCACAATGCAACTTGCACTACAGCAATCATTCACCACTGTACTCTGAAAATGACTTCCACTCAGGTTGTCGAAACGTCAGTCACCACCAACAACAGTCTTTCTCGAGACTACACTCACCCGGACGATCACATTACTCACTCCACTACTATTCCTGGGTTCAAACCATTTACTCTCACAGCAATCAATGTTTCGCAACAAGTTGCATGATTTTGTTGCTCGTATTTCCGCCCCTTAAAATAGGAACATGAATATTTAACAATTAGACCATTTTCGAGATGCGCGAGCGCTTTTAAAAATATCGCAGGCGCAGACATAATCTCGAGGCATTTTCGGGCAAGATCGTGCGCGCTATTGACACTGTCCAAAAATGCCTGGAGATCATGTCTGCGCTCGCGCATCTCGAAAATAGTCTATTTGATTCTATTCATAGAAGACTGAGCGAGTTTTGGCTCGTCTAGTGTCATGCACTTTTGACATCCCCCTTCAATCTTAAAAACCTTCAAATTTTATCGATACCTTGAAACAACCTAATATGGTCTGATCAAAGCCAGGGCATGGCTAACTCACATTTGACATGTTTTTCGGAGGGAAGGAAATCAGAGAAATACCCTTAAATCTTTCTTTCTTTCTTTCTTTCTTTCTTTCTTTTTTTTGTTCTTTCTTTCTTTCGTTTTTTCTTTCTTTCTTTCTTTCTTTCTTTTTTTGTTCTTTCTTTCTTCGTTTCTTTCTTTCATTAATTAATTCTTTCTTTCTTCCTTTCTTTCTCCTTTTTATCTCTACTTCTCTTTCTTCTAGTGACACACGAGTATGACTTCCGGGACAAGACTCTTTATTACAAGTTTCTGGTGAACGAATGCGATGAGGATGGTTACATCCCACTAGAAGCCGAGGCACTGGAAGATGAGTTTGAGGACGTTCTTATTATGCTGAGTAATGTTGGACCAGACGCCATGTTTAGAATGGCACTGAAGAAAGAGTGAGTTAGCTGCGCGGGGTTGGAGAGGGGGGGCTTAGATATAGTAAATAATAATAATAATAATAATAATAATAATAATAATAATAATAATAATAATAATAATAATAATAACGGTTTATTAGCAAAATCCAAACGCAATTTGGCTCTTACAATGCTAAATAACTATCTAAGGACAAAGACGAACACATAAGAATAGAAAAATATGTATATATATATAATAAAAAAATAAAAAATAAAAAAAAATAAAAAAAAGTAGCCTAGAATTATTTAACCTATCTAATTCTCTTCCTTTCTTGTGCGTTGACTGCAGTATTCTTTGCTATTGAAATTAATTGTTAACTCGCTATTTTCTTTGTAGCCCCGACAAAAGAACTCAAGAAGACTTGGATGTGATATATGAAGAGTTACTGCACATTAAAGCATTATCCAATCTATCTACTATGGTAAGATATGGCACGAAGCTAACATTCATTTTAAGGGGTGTGGTCTATGTGGATGTGTAGATGTGTGTGTGGGGGGAGAGGGAGGGTTGGAGGAGGGAGAAGGGATAAAGAAGGAGGGAGGTATGATCAGTGTGACTCCAATTTGTTTTACTTTGCTCTAGCAAAGGCCATACTCTGATCTTAAAGGGGGACTGGTACGAAAATCGTTCAAAATTTAATTCGGCTGAAACTTTCCTAGAATAATCTCTAAGGGTCTAATAAACACTGGTTAAAGTTTTTTCTTGATATTCCGAAGGGAAGTATTATATTTTTACGAATTTTTAAAGAAGTCAGTGACGTCATTTACTCAACACCATACATCGCTCTATACATTTCCCTGTATTTTGTGATCAAAATATTCGCTCGTTCCATACTCAATACTGAAAAAAAGAGACTTAAAAATCAATTGTAATCACAATAAACGTCAGTAAAGTCTTTCAGCCAACCTTTGGGCTTTATAGAAATAAAATAAATCAAGAAGTTATTTACAAAGAAATGTATGGTGCGGTGTTTAGTGTTGAGTAAATGACGTCACAGACTCCGTTAAAGATTCGTAAAAATATAATACTTCCCTTCGGAATATCAAGAAAAAAAATGATCTAGTGTTTATTAGAGCCTTAAAGATCATTCCAAGAAAGTTTCAGCCGAATTAAATTTTGAGCGATTTTCGTACTAGTCCCCCTTTAAAAAAGGGTTTCAAAACCCATTGGAAATCGGAGCTATCCCTGGGTAACCTCCTATATGATATGATTTATACTTTATTAAAATATATATATAACTAATGGAAAATAATATACTTGGATCATTATATAATTCTAATATCGTTCACGCTTTTTCTGACGCCCCGTTTCATTATTTTAACACTTAGGTTAAGAAGGATTTAGCTGCTGTTTTTGTGCTCGAAACATGCAAAAAGAAAGGAACTATGTGTAAGTAAAGGATTGTCAAAAGTGTCATAAAATGCGCAATCGTAATCATGTTCTATGCATGCATTTACTCCTATAGACCTCTTGCAGCACGTCGGAATGCAGCTCAATTTGGAGGGCAAAACAATAGGTTCCAATTCTCAGGAGATTAAATTTCTTTTGCTTTGCCCTCCAAATTGAGCTGCTCTGACGTCACGTGCAAGGGGTCTATTTAAAGGTTATAACAGGACAAATGAAGGACTCTAAGCTAAGTTCAGATTCGCCCATTGTATCTAAATACAACCGAAGACAAAATGAAATAAGGGACCGGTCGCAACACATGGGGAACACAACTTGAAGGGGAATCAGCTAAAAATTATTGGGGGATCATATAAAGATATGATATCAGATATACAATATCACACACAATAACTAAAAGTTATTAGAAAAAATAAAAATATATAAGATAAAAATCATAGATAAACTAAGAAAACATTAAATATATATACTAAACGACAAAGAGTCTGACATTTCGGAGGGAATTTTCTCTGCAATTTTGTATTTGTAAAAACTGGTCCTTTTCTATCCCGGCCAGATTTTTCGCCGTTAAGCATGGAATGAGATAGACCCCTCCCTCTGCACTCTAACCGACACAGTTAACACAAGTTTTGAATAATCTAAATTAATTTTTAGTAATCAACCAAGGTGATGAGGGCAGTTCTTGGTATATCATACTCAAAGGATCTGTAAATGTACTGGTATATGGAAAGGTGAGTATTACAAGAAAACAAAGCAATATCTTCAGAGACATAGAGAGAGTGCCAGACCTAGGGAGCACACGCGCGAGTCTTTTGGCGCAAAAATGTACTCGTATGTTGCAAGGTGAGTATTACAAGAAAAGAATGCAATATCCTCAAGCTACGGATACACGGTGCAACATTGCGCGCATTTTTGCAGGCGGCAATCAATGTTGCAAGCCATGTCACACAACGCAACTTGTTGCACGCAATGTTGCTGAAGTAAAAAAACGATCTAACTCCAGCAACATTATCTTTAATATTGCGCGCAATGTTGCACCTTGTGTCCGCGACTTCAGTGACGTTGCGAGATCCCCAGAAGTAGGGAGCGCGCGCGTCTTTTGGCACGAAAATTCCCGCCAAATACACAGGAACCCCATCAGAATATTAGCCATCGATTGCAAAGGCTTTTTCTAGTATTTCGACATGGAATAAAACATCAATTTTCCTAAATTTTCCACTTTTCGCTAGCTTCAAAATCAAAATTTAAAATGGAACGCACTTCTATACGTTTAGAAAATATTTTAGTCTAAAAGTGTAACTCACTTGATTTTGTGTTTATAAGGGTGTTGTCTGTCAGCTTCGTGATGGAGATGACTTTGGGAAGCTAGCCTTAGTCAACGACGCTCCTAGGTAAAAACATTTATTCTAGGAATATTCACCATCGAGAGTTACCAAAATGTAATTTGTTTTCGACTTAACGTAACAAGCATTCAGGCTGAACGGCCATTACTAGAGTAATATCATGATTACCTCGGGATTCATTGTTTCCAGAGGGATGTTTAAGGTCTAAGATCCCCCCTGGATGAATAGTAATGAGGGATATTTAGTCTAAATATGAATATGATCATGAGCCATGGTCACTCATATAACAATGACCGGGACCATGGAAGGATCGCATTGACCCAGTCGAAAGTTTGGAGCAATGACTCTGCACTACACACTATTCAACACCCCAGCACTTGTGGGACCCATTGAGTAATCTTTGCGCATGCGTTGACCAGATCGGGAATTTTTTCTTACTCTTTGTGACGTAATCAAGACGATTTGAAAATTGCCATTAATACCGCTCTAGGCCAATCAAAGTAAATTAGGATAAAGCACCACGAATGAATGAATGCTGGTTCAATTCGCCATTGTCGCATTTAACAAAGGCAAATTCCCTTAAGTATGCCGCCTATCAACAGCTTTGTAAAACTTTGTAATTTATGCATCGTACGAAAGCTAACATATTTCCTAAGAGCAGTTTTATTTCTCAGTAATCATAATATTTATAAGTAATGAAATGAGGTAAAAACATTTATTCTAGGAATATTCACCATCGAGAGTTTGTTTTCCACTTAACGTAACAAGCATTCAGGCTGAACGGCCATTACTAGAGTAATATCATGATTACCTCGGGATTCATTGTTTCCAGAGGGATGTTTAAGGTCTAAGATCCCCCTGGATGAATAGTAATGAGGGATATTTAGTCTAAATATGAATATGATCATGAGGTGATTAGTGATTAAATGTCCCCGAAAGCCGAGGGAGGTTTTGTTTAACTAAACCTCCCGAGGCTTGAGTGTTCGATATCAATTGTTAGACAACGGGAAATATAAGGAACCGAACCGCAGGGCACGGCTAACTCACAGACCAAATCGAGACTTGATGAAACAGTTTTTGACGGTTTAACATCACTATTGTCATGACAGGACAGCAAGTATCGAGACCTGCGAGGATAACTGCCAGTTTCTGAAGGTCGACAAGGATAATTTTAACAGGATTCTTAGGGTGAGTGTTGTTCTTTTCGATTACAGCACACAGAAGCGCAACCTGTTTTCCCATAGCTATGTTAGTTGTAGCCTTCCCCATGTTAGTCTTTAACACACTGTTATTTTCAAGGAGTAGGTGGAGTGATCTTAAGAGAGTTAATTGTTCTCTCGAAGTAAACTTGACCCCGACTAGAGTAATTTATAACTCATACACGAATAATTTAACATCCTCATCAATTCTGGAGTAATCTATATTCCAGATTTGGAGTAAATAAGAAGGGAGTGATTTTATTCTCGCTCATGCCACAGAACAGATGAGTAAGTTTGACTCTAATTTCAGAGCAAATTGAAAGGGAGTGGATTTGACTCCTGAAAATCGACTCCATTTTGGAGTAGTAAGAAGGGAGTTGATTTTACCCCCGCTCATGCCACAAAAGAGATGAGTTACTTTGACTCTGACTTCAGAATGATCTGAAAGGGAGTTAATTTTACTACTGCCCATGCCTTCCCCTCGATGTTTGCGCCAAATTGCCATCAAAAGTTAAATTAATTCTAGTGACAGAATTCTATCTTCTATTATTCGGTTTGATTATGTAATACGTTATGTAACCTAACACATTTAATTTCCTTTATCCCAATTTAACATAGCTTCATCTAATGTCTCCTGTGTATTGATAACTAGTCACTAGACCTTTTTGCTCTATCACTATTTTCGACTTCGTGCGCTTTAAGAACAATAGGTGCATCAAAGATTGTACGAAATTTGAACATCTTTAGAATTTGAACAAAAGATGCTTGTATTTTATTGTCGCAATAGACCCCTTGCAGCACGTCGGAATGCAGCTAAAATTGGAGGGCAAAACAAAAGGATCCAATTCTCCGGAGTTTGAAATTCTTTTGTTTTGCCCTCCAAATTTAGCTGCATTCCGATGTGCTGCAAGGGGTCTATTAACAACGAGTCGAGCCATACCAATGCACACATATACGTGACCTGAGTACAACTATTGTTCAACAACAATGAAATACGAACATCTTTTGTTCAAATTCTAAAGATGTTCAAATTTGAAAAATTTGAAAAATGGAGTAAAAAATACTACCAAAAAGGTGTCGTTCTGTACCTTTTTCTTCTTCTTCAGTTTTGAAGTAAACTTAACAATAGTAAGAGTAAAGCTCACTCCACTGAATTTATGCCAAAGTAAGAGTTAAATTTACTTTCTTGGATTTACTCTTAAAAGGGGGGCAAAAAGTGGAGTAAAAATTACTCCCAAAAACGAGTCGTCCTGTACCTTTCTTTTAAACTCCGGATTTGGAGTTGTATTCACTCCTTGAAAATAACAGTGCTCTAGGGCGTGCCCATGCATCAACTCGCACGCGCATCATCTATCTATTTCATACTAGCCAGCCAATCAGAGCGGGCGTTATATCAACGCCAAGAGCTATTCAAAAATAAATGGCGTGAGATGCGTGAGCTGCGGTTTGTTTTTATGCGCGCACCAAGTTTTTTTTAGCCGCGTGTTTTTACGCTGGAAAACTTTGCCTAATATATATATATATATATTTACTTTTAACAAGGACGTGGAAGTAAACACGGTACGCATGAAGGAACGCGGAAGAGATGTACTTGTGTTAAAACAAGTGAAAATAAGGAGCCAGTTTAGTGACAGGAGCCCTGTAGCAAAAACTACTCAGCAAAAGTAAGACCTTTACATTCGTTTTATCCTTTTTAGAGAGGTTTTGGTATGATTGGGAATAGTCACGGCTACGGTACAACTACGAATTTGCCGTATTTTCCCCCACTTATACGGAAACCTCACTGTACCATAGCACTTGCATTTAGAAGTATCTTGCTTAAAATACTAGAACATTTTACTTTCTGCTCCAATAGACCATTTCCGAGATGCGCGAGCGCTTTCAAAAATATCGCAGGCGCAGACATGAAAAAGAGGCATTTTTGGGCAAGATCACGCGCGCTATTGACTCTGCCCGAAAATGCATCGAGATCATGTACGCGCCTGCGATATTTTTGAAAGCGCTCGCGTATCTCGAAAATGGTGTATTCGTATAATTCTGTGCTAGACGGGATCGTGTTGTCTTTTGGAAGAGCTATAAATCTTACGGATTTCATGTACTTCTTGTGCACATTAACCCGTCTAACTAGCTCTAGTGGTGTTCTCTCACTACTCTTGTACTCATATTCTAATTAATTTGATTGATTGAAACCTCATAATAATAGTAATAACAAACAGCGTTCATTTACCTTGGGTGTAATGTTTTCCCATTTCAGGCCACGTCGTGTCATTCTCTTGAGAATAAGATTCTTTGTTCGAGTTGTATCCATATTCATGTGTCTTCTCATGTGCAACTGTTAGGCAAAGAAATGATACTCTAGGGAAACACGTAGTCTGAAATGGGAAAACATTAGTACGCCCTAGGGTACACTGAGAGGACTATACAAACAAGTCCCACAAAATATAAGTTTACTGCCGCCATAAAGAGGGGTGAACCTTCATGTTTTACAGGGGCCACAGGAACTCCATTCCATCTAAAACAAGTGTTACAACTACCTTATAATATTTCAGGTATTCTGTCATGGCAGGCACGCCTGAAAAAATGATCGAACATCTTCTGGAGATGCGCATCGACAACAAAGAGAAAAATCAAAGTAAGACCAGCTAGTTTAGGCTTGAAACAAAAACATCGACATTATCTAATGTTAGGTGTTTTGCTTGCTTCGTAAGAAAGTCGTTATTTGCTTCGGCGTCAAGCTGGCTAAATACCATCATAGACCACGCTCGCTCAAATGAGTTCCTGTAGCTCAGTGGCCTAGAGCGTCGGCTAGAAACCCGAAGGTCGTGGGTTCAAATCGCGCCAGGAAAAATGAATTTTTTCCCGAGAAAAATATACTTGACGAAACAAATAACAAATTTCGAATCATCTAAGGGTGTTTCGGGGTATCGATAAAAATTGAATTTGAACGTCTTTTGGGAATGTTTGCAAGCCGTCAATTACCTATTCAACTGGGTTCTGTAAAAAGCCAAAAAGACACTGAATGCGTTTGTTCTGCATTTTTTATTTTTGTTTTTATTTAGCAGACAGTTTTCTTCTCGAGTTCCTGATGTCTTATCCAGTGTTCATGACGTCAGAAGCCTTGTGCATGGAACTGTTAACAAAATATCCTTTGATATTATCCTAATGATTATAATTTATTTCGCTCGCACCATTATGTGGAATTTTGTCAGCCTCTGGCACCACACTAACAGCTACTAAAATAATAGACCAGAATTGATTTAATAATCAAGACTAAAGCTGAACAGAATATGAAGTTTTCTTAACGACTATTTACGTATCATGGCACTGTTATCCTAGAAGAACGGAAGGACAGTCAAGATGAGAGTAAACAAACCGTTGATCGCAGCATAGTAGTCAAGAAAAGGTATTGTATGACTGACAAACTGACTGACACTATTCCTGGACTCAGCCTGATATGTGACCGCAGCCGGCATAGTGGTCAAGAAAAGGTATTGTATGACTGACAAACTGACTGACACTATTCCTGGACTCAGCATGACATTGACCGCAGCCGGCATAGTGGTCAAGAAAAGGGGTTCAGGGGTAGAACGCATGTGCATGCTGATAGCAGCGTGATATGTAGTGCATTTTAACAGAGCACACCACTCATGCGTTTGACATACGCGCGCGCAAAAAAGCAAACACTAAGATGGAGTGCTTCTACATTACGACTGTAGAACTCGTGGTTCCTCTAAGCAGGGACGGCGGGGGGTGGAGCCCCCCACCTTGTTTTACCTTAAATTTTTGCCTACTAGTCTTTTAAATGTTCTATTCTTAGCCCCTCCCTTTTCCTCTCTAATTTGCATACTACCCCCCTTTCAAATGTGCTCCGAGTCCCTGCCAAAAGATCTTGGCTTTTAGGTCTTTTAGGTATAATAGTGTCATATAGTAAAATGTTTGGTTGCGTTGTTTCTGTAGAGTGGCTCAAATGGTTCTTCAGTGGTTTAAACTGGCAAAAAACCTTCTTGTTGAAGATCAAAGCTGTTTCTTACTGATCAATGTATGTAATAATGCAATATTGTGATATACTGAACACAGCTTATAAACCCATGGATTAATGATGCTTGGGAACCAACAGGAACTTTTTAATAATATTATTTGGGGTTTCAGTTATCCGTTGTTTCGTGAGGCGTTCCGTGAGATATTCCGTGGTATTGCGTGAAATATTTAGTGGGATGTGTCTTGCATAGACTTTCGCAAAGTCCTTCGTCTTCGAGTTGACGCGCGCTGAATAAGGCACAGGCAACCCAAACATGAATTAGGATCACAAGTGCTGGATCTCACGCGACTTCGTGGTTCCGTTTTTTTCTTTTTCTTTTTCTTTTCACTTGCTTCGCTTGTGACTCCGGAGTCTCAAAGAGGTCGACTAGGAGCAGGTCTATGTCTTTTATTGCTCTGTCCAGTCTTCAGGGTTGTGATATTCCCGCAGTGCATACGGCAGTGGATCTGCCCTCTGTCGTTTCTATTTAACTTTTGTTTACATTTTTAAATTCCCTTGACTTTGATGTTGTTTGGTAGGATCTTATGTCAGCACTGGAAGCAGACACGCTGTTTGACGAGCTGAACGCTTTGAAGAAAGTCATGAACAAGAAAAAAGAGCAGTAAGTTGACGGCAAATCTTTGGTGACTGAGCTTATTCATTGTCATCTTTGTGGCCAGTAGCGTAGAACCGTAGGACTCTCCTAAATTATAAATAAATAAATAAACCAAGGTACACCCCCTCCTCCCTCCTTCCGTTTGGGGTACTTTGCCACGCCCCTGTCTAAGGCCACGGCAAATGTTGTTGCACAGTTAATTTATTTATTTAATCACTTCCACCTTAAAATATACAAGAATTAAAGAAAGTATAAACTAAAAAAAAAAAAGGTAGATAATGATAAAAAGAAAAAAATGGTGGGGGATCAAACAACAGAGCGAGGCTCCAAATTATGTATATTATGCTACTTTTCTTGCTTTTTAATTAGGTTTTTTATTCTTCCAGGGACACAGAAGCCGCGGATTCACAAATGATGCCGGTAAGAGCAGACTATCGTATCTAATCAGTATTACGTGCATATTTTAACAACGCTGCAGTACTCCTATCCCAATATCTGTACCTTGTGTTGAGATCAAACATGGTCGTCGTACAAGAGATACATCACGTGATACATCACGTGAGCGTGAATTCTCTGTCCTTCTCTGAACGAAGAATAAAGACGTCGCTTTCCGATTCCTCCATTTTTTTTATACATTCCTGAAACGACCTCTGGGGTGATCAAAGTCAGGGCACGGCTAACTCACAGATCAAAGCCTGAAACAACCTCTGGGGTGATCAAAGTCAGGGCACGGCTAACTCACAGATCAAAGCCTGAAACAACCTCTGGGCTGATCAAAGTCAGGGCAAGGCTAACTCACAGATCCAATTTGAATTTTGCGTGTCACGGTTTTGTAGAGGGAGGAAAATAGCGGAGAACCCGGAGAATAATCCCTGAATCAAGAAATAGTTAAACAGCATTTTCCGATGTCCTTTAAAAGTACTTGTTTTATTGCCTTGTGACAGTGTCGTTCGTTGTCGTTCTCCGTTGGTTTCCGGGTTGGAAACACAAACAGCTTCGAACGAACCAAGAGAACAGCTGGCAAGCCAATATCACGTGATGACTACGGTAAGTTTGTTGGTCCTTATCACTTTCTGACCTCCTGCAATAATGTTATATTACAACTGGTATTATGTCTTAAGGGAGATTGGGAATGCGCCCATTTTCCCGTCCGTATTACAAAAATATAGAGCAGATTTCTTATGTGTGTGAAAAGTCACGGCACGGTTACGGCCCGGCGCGGACACGGCACGGAATGTCGAATGTTTTCATACACAGCACGGCACTGACACGGTTACGGCAAGGCGCGGTCTGTGCCGTAAATATTTCATAGTCACTTTGTCAAATTTAAAAGGTTTGAACGTCTGACCCCTAATGATTCCAAGGCAACCGCTTAACCAGTAACCGTTAAGCCTCGCGTTGGCTGATTTATGAGCCATTGTCTCCGATCATTTTCATGCAGAGGTTGCCTTGGAAACACAGGAACCTACTTAAAACTGTGAGAAACCTCGTGTGGCTACGCGCTTACTGACAAACATGTAGATGCCCTTGTGTAGCTGACAGTTGTATCTGTTCAATATCCGCAGTTATTTTCAAAGTGTTTTGTGCTGATCATACGTACACCACGGTAAGACTGAAGTACGGTGACACAGCACAGAAGGTTGTCGAGACAGCAGAAGAACGCGTGCTCCTTGGTGATGACTGTGTGCTTTGTGAGGTCAAGTCTAACAGCGGTCAGTAGAATATTTATTATAGTTGTTATTACGTTTGTAGTCAGACATTATTTTTGGGTTTTGAAGTCATATAAGCGAGAATAATGGGTCAATACGGAGCGACGCTGACCCAAAATACTGAAAACGTAGTACTGCATTTATGTAGCATATAGATTCGAGCACATTCATCTTATATTATAGTTCTGCAGTTCATGTATATTGAATCAATGAATAACAATTTCAATGGGGTAAGAAAATACTAAAGAAGTTTTGATGAAGACGTCATTCTTAAACATGACGGCCCATCCGTAAAAAGGAGCAAACTCGCGGTTCGACTTTAGATTCATGGTCTTTTTCTACTTCAATCTTCTATTTATCTTCCTTTCTTTTTTCCCTCTTTCCTTCTCTCCTTCCGGTATTTCTAACTGTTTTTTCTCTCTCTATACAGAGATAGTTCCGTACAAACCCGACGACATGTGTGTGGTCACCAGACTGAGTGTTAACGGGAGATTGTTCGTAGCACCGAGGGAACATCTTGACTCACTGGTAATGATCTGATACGAACACAACCCATCTGTTATCATACATATATATTAAAAGATAAATAAATAAAATAAAACAATGTCAGTATATCTATTGCCTAAATTACATTTTTAGTTTGAGCGTAATGTTTTACCATTGCAGACCACGTGTCATTCTCTTGGAAATAACATTCTTTGTTTAAGTTGTATCTATATTCATGTGTCTTCTCATGCGCAACCGTTAAACAAGGAAATTATACTCTAGGGAATGACACGTGGTCTGAAATGGGAGAGGCAAAGAGGTCTATTTATAAACCACTATGTTCAGCTACCCAGAATTGGCTGATTATTTCAAATGCTAAGTTTCACATTTTCATTTTTCATTTCGTGTCCCAGACTCCACTATCGGAGCAAGAAGGACCAGAACAAGGATCCTTCAGTATTCTAGAGATGACAAGTTCAAGAGAGATAGCATATCACTTGACTGTGTACGACTACGAGCTGTTCACCAGTCTCAACATCGTAAGTCACCAATTGATGAACATTGAAACCTGTTTCATACGGGCTGTGAAAAAGTGCCCGCGTTAGAGAGGTGTCCGTATTATGTCCATTAAGTATGTCTCCGTACGAGTTGTTCACCAGTATCAACATTGTACTTTGACTATCAAAGATAAATATTTGAACCTTTTTAATACGGACACTAAAAAAGTGTATAGACACTTAAAAGGCAGTTAATAATCTTGTTTTTTGACTTCCCAGTACGAACTGGTTTACTACACGTTCGGCCGCGAAAGCTTTGACAAGATCACAGCCAATCTGGACCTGTTTCTCAAACGGTTCAACGAGGTGAGCAGGGGGGAACATAGAAACTTGTTCACATTCACGTGATACCCTCTCGACCAATCAGAGTACCAGAAAAATGGACTTTGACAGTTGGTGTATAACAACATAGATTTTATACTGATATCGTCATGCTATCTTATTTTAGGTTCATTATTGGGTCATCACTGAGATCTGTCTTGCTACTCAGCTCAGCAAACGCGTTCATTTGTTGAAGAAATTCATCAAAATAGCCACACAGTAAGCCAATCACAATGTCTCATAATATACTGTCATTTCAGTTAAAACCTTGACGTCAACTGATCGTATGGGAAAACCCCGTCTGAACCAAAAACGAAAAACAGTTCTATAAAGATTTTCTTACTTTTTCTTCATAACAAAATTTGTTGTCTAATTGTTTCATGTTGAGGTTGAATCATTGAGAACATTTTTCGCTTTATTTTAACGGTTTTTATGAGCAGTTGGACCCGAAAATACGTCACACCTTAAATGCTCTATTGCGGACAGAAAAAACGAGCGGGAACCAGGACGTAAGCTCTATTCATCAATTGTGTATGTCTTTCTATTTCAGCTGCAAAGAATATCGAAATTGGAACTCATTTTTCGCGATAATTATGGGATTAAACAATGTTGCAGTGAGCAGGTTATCACAGACTTGGGAGGTAAGTTACTAATGATGATGATTAACCGGATTGCTTGCTTTTGAATGATAACGATAAATGAACTGCAAATTGCTTTTTTTTCTGTGTTTTAGAAACTGCCAAGCAAATTCAAAAAAATGTTCGAGGAATTCGAAGCATCGCTGGTAGGTTTTCTGTCTGCACTCCAACACACCAAAACAAATATTAACTTTATCGAACCCCGAAACAACCTCTGGGCTGATCAAAGTCAGGGCACGGCTTACTCACAGATTGAACCCCGAAAAAACCTCTGGGCTGATCAAAGTCAGGGCATGGATAATTCACAGATTGAACCGTGAAACAATCTCATTAAATTGGGATTTTGAGTGTCAGGTTTGGTGGATGGGAGGAAAACCAAATATTCCCAGAGAAAAAACATTGAATTATGGGAGAGACCTAGCATATCATTCGATATGGATGAGGACGACTAGTACTAATGATGATGATGATGATGAAATGATGATATAAAGTTTGTCTTTTCTAGGATCCTTCTAGAAATCACCGCGTCTATAGACTAGCCATAAGTAAGAGAAATATCCTTGAAGCAAAACCGGCCGGAGCCTGTCAAACATCTTTAAAGGGGCACTTGGATGAAAATCGATGAAAATTGGAAATGCCTTGAAACTTGGTTAAACTTATCTATATGGCCCCAATAGTAGCCAAGCAACATATTTTCAACACAGTCAAAATTTGCGAATAAAAATTATATATTTTTTTCAGCATCTAAATTGTGAGTAAATGACGTCATTTACTCAACCCTATTGTTCTTTTAGTTTTTAAACCAAAATTTCTCAACTGCGAGTGGCTCCAAGCCGCTAAAATTTTTGCCAATCTGGTTTTCATAATCATGATTGAGTCATATTATTCTTAAATACTTGAACTATTCAGGCTTTCAAAATATGGGGCGTTTTCATTCAAGTGCCCCTTTAATTAGATACACTTGAAGCTAATAATTTGGACAACAGTCAGATTTCTGTTGCACTCCATTAAAATTATGTTGACTAATTTACAGGGAAGATGAAACCTCCAATCATACCATTCATGGCTCTACTTATGAAAGGTAAATCAATGCCTGACTTCGCCACTTCAAAACTCTCCAGACACACGGTGGACATGATGTAACCTTTGTACCCGCTCCGCCCCCCGCCCCCCTGAAGGGAGGAGGTTCTCCCAGAAATGTGCCGTGTCTAGATTTGTCATGGTAACAGAAACACGAAAAGCGCTGTAATAATACTGATGCGCCGCTGGCCAAATCCTTTACTTTTTTTGTTTTTTTTTGTTTCTGAAAGATTTTTTAGATGTTGTATATAGTCATCTTGATGAATGTGTTCTGACTGTTTTATATTACTGAACGAAGCTTTTTTATTTCCTTTGTGACTTTTGCCACATTTCTAGACATGACGTTCATCAGTGAAGGCAATAAAACTTACTTTGATGATCTTGTGAATTTCGAGAAACTCGTAAGTAAAAATATCTAGACATACCCTGCGAGCATGCAGAGTCTCCCTCTTACCTCCTGAACGGACGAGAGAGAAGGTAAAAGAAGACTCTGCTCTTAGGATAACCTAGACAATAAGACATCCGGAAACGACGACTGGAATAAATGAAACTAATGATTATCACCTATGGAGGTTGTTGTAAACCTTTGCTAACGATGTTCTCTTGTCCTCAGCGGATGATCACCTCTACGTTACACTTGATTGAGTACTGTAGAAGCAAACCTTTTGGTAAGATTTTTCTTAACATGTCGCTGATATTGTTGTTGATGAAGATAATTTTGAAAATGATGGTAATGATGACGGCGATGATGCTGATAATGATAATGGTGATGGTAGATAATGATGGTGATCATGGTTATGGTAATAGACCATTTTCGAGATGTGCGAGCGCTTTCAAAAATATCGCAGGCGCGTACATGATCTCGAGGCATTTTCGGGCAGAGTCAATAGCGCGCGTGATCTTGCCCGAAAATGCCTCTTTTTCATGTCTGCGCCTGCGATATTTTAGAAAGCGCACGCGCATCTCGAAAATGGTCTATTATGATAGTGATGGTGGTGATGATGAATGGCAATGCTTTTTTAAGAAGAACGAAATGTCCATGCTTAAATCCATCTTATTCACCCTTCCACAGTAGGAGAAGCTCCACCTTCCATCAAGAATGTCAACGAAATCGTTACATATGTCAGGTAAGGACTTTTTTTTCATTTTAATAGATCCTTTATCTTGGGCTTTGCTGCCCTACATGCCAGCTAGGCATTATGGACAGTAAGTTTAGCTTGGGCGCAACGTTTTCCCATTTCAGACCACGTCGTGTCATTCTCTTGAGAATAAACTTCTTTGTTTGTAGTTGATAGTTTACTGTTATACCCGGCATATTAAGAGTTATACAAAGCTTTTGGAGTGCAAATATGGGTGGCTGAGCTATTTACAGAGTAAGAATCGTACAGTGCATTGCCATTTTCCCGCCAGCGTGCCTCTTGCTCTTAGTTATTATTATTATTATTATTATTATTATTATTACATCATAGAAAAACTGATCTTGCCTGACAATGTGATAAGTTGACTTGCCTAACTAAGCCTGTTTCTTTCAGAACGTTACGCGTTAACGACAATCAGCGGAACTTAACACAGCTATCCCATCGTCTGGAGCCTCGCAAGGCTTGAAATACAATTAATACGTATACCTTCTAAATCTTTTTTGTAATTAAGCAGCAAAGCGCGCGCACATCTCTCGTAATATAGATACACAGGGAGCTAGAGAGTACGAGAGGCGCAAGCTTAGCCGGGTGTTTTTTTCGCTTCTCGAATGCTAACACAGTATTTAGCATATCATAGTGCAAAGACACAAGTTGATGTTTCATGTTGCTTTTATAAAACATTTTTTGACGATTTCCCGCGAGCGTGCCTCTGTCCCTAGATATAAATACGATTTATAGCCAGTCAAATCAGCGCGCGTGTCAAATTTCAGATATTTTACAAATGCACTCGTGACCGCGACAAGAAGGCGCGGCCTTTTTACTTCAACCAATCACCAAAAATATTATATACTGAATCAAATTTTTAAATTAAGAGAAATTTTATATGTTCTACAAAATGTAGAACAATAAATATATTATATACATACAATAACTTATTAGTACAATATTTTAAGAATTATATTAATTATTTATATTCTAAGGCGATTTGTTAAATTAACACTTCTATTAAAATGTTGCGGAAGTAAGTTTATTTTGTGTTTTTTTTGCTATGTTCTATGCCAACATGTACACCACAGATACCTAAATCGGAAAGTAACTTTTGTTTCTCAGATTTATTCATACAATATATATATGACACTTCTTATATAATAGTCTATACAGCTATTTCAAAAAATGGTTGGTGAAGGGTTTGTTGCTTGTTGCATGTGGCATACCAAGCCCAAAATGCAGTATGGGTGATGTGAATTCAAGCTGCGAAAGGTCACGACAATATGGGATTTTCCCAAACTTTGCCTGCTGGTTTTCCTAGCATATTTTCTTCTGTGCTGACGTTATTTACATATGAATATGATACATTGTACAAGCTTGGTAAGTAGCATGCAGCATGCAGCATGCAACAAAATCTTCACCAACCTTTTTTGAAATAGCTGTATATTTGTATCTTTCTCGGTATTCTTTTGAACCACAGGCAACCCAAGCTCTTATTCTGTAGTGTTGTGTTAAGAACAATAGGTACATCAAAGATTGTACGAAATTTGAACATCTTTAGAATTTGAACAAAAGATACTCTTATTTCATTGTTGTGATTAACAACGAGTCGGGCCATACCAATGCACAACACTTACGTATGCTGAAATTATGGCTTGACTACAACTATTGTTCAACAATATATGAAATACGAGTATCTTTTGTTCGAATTCTAAAGATGTTCAAATTTCGTACAATCTTTGATGCACCTATTGTTCTTAAAGCGCACGAAGTCGAAATTCGAGCGTAGGACCCATTATGGCGACCATCACAAGCCAAAGTAAAGAGTCAGAAGTGAATATATTATGGAAGAAAATATCTTCTAGCATTCACGTATTAGAAAGAATGCTACTTTGAGCGTACTGGAGAGAAGCATTGGCATGTGTACTTTGATTCTGTCGTGAAATTATGGACGTAGCTTAATTTTTCTTGGATTTATTGAGCTCCGAATAGAGGTCGCTGTCTCCGTGAGTGTGCAGCCTTTGTATTTTCTTTAGTAGGGGAATCAAAATGACGATGACTCCGTAAAAACGCTCTCAAATGGCTTCAAAATCGACCAGACATCAAAACATTTACCAAGCTATCAAGGTAAGTCATTTTTATTCATAAAAGTACTAATTTTAAATATTACAAAATATTACCGTAAATATTCATCACAACACTACAAAATAAGAGCTTGGGCTGCCTGTGTTTTGACGTGAAAATGTTGTCACAAAGACAACACAACATATTTTTGATTCACTGGTTTTCTTATAAAATTGTATTTCAAATGTTACTTTGATTAACTTAATTCTTAATGGCCAGGTGTAATCTGCACATTGATCGTTCCACTCTTTGCAATATTCTCGATGATAATCCTATTCTTGGAAGGATTGGACCATTTGGCAGATCCTTCAGGACTGATAGACACCAAGAAACCTCCTCCAACTGATATGTACTGATCGTGATTCAAGTAGATCTCTGTCTTGTTGGATGTGCACTCACTGTTGATCACATAACTCAAGTGAAACTCTTTAGTAGTTGGGTCAAAGCTGAAACTCTCTGCGTGTCCTGCTACTGCCTGTGGGTAGGTACGGGATGTGTTCTGCACGTACATGGGGTCTGGTCCATTCTCATTCCATAGACTTGGTTTCTTGTTTGGTACAGCTCGATTGGGTGGATAGTATGGTTTGTAGTCATAGCCTGTCCAAGATTGCAGATATTTGTCTGCAACTGACATAGTCTTAAAAGCAGTTTCTAGTTTCCCTCCAGAAGTTTGGAATTCCGTCAACATTCCTCCACATTTCAATCTTTTTAAGTCATGATGTCGTACCATGAAGTTGATCTCAACTGGCCCTGAAGGTCCCAAGGGTAGATGATAATAATGATAGCTAAGCACGCTTCTGTTTTTGTAGTCTGGACCACCAGGTACTTCTTCAAATCCTACTCCATAATCATCCCACGTCACTGGTTCAAAAAATATACAATGTCTGTCATCCTTGGCGCGAATGGCTTTACTCAAAACCTCATAAGCAGGTGCTAAGTTCATTCGATCTGCAACCCTAGGTATCATCAGAAGTGGGTCAGCATAGATGTCTCCTGACCATGGCTCGTTAATCAGTTCGTAGCCTATAATATTCGGATAGTCTCGGAAAGTTTCAGCTCCTTTGGCCCAGAAAGCTGCCCAACTGTCACGCAATCCATCGGTATTGTTGTACAAGTTCTGGAATGCAGCGCTTGCAGCTTCCGCCGTATAGTAAGCTGACCAGGAGAACTTTGAACAATCTTCATCGGTTGGATAGTTGGTTTTAGGGTCCAGGGCAAACGGAGCATGGAGAGGTTCTGGAAAGTTCTTAGCATTTCCTGGATTAGCGGCCCAGTCTGGAAAACCCTCAACACAGAACTTCCTCGACATGACATCCTGATGCATGTCTAGTAAGATGTAGATACCGTACTTTGCTGACATTTTCACCATCTTCTCTACAATCTGAAGATACGTTGTGTTGTAATGACCTCGTGTAGGTTCAACACCTGGCCACATGAACCCTAAACGAACCACGTTTAGTCCAAGCGACTGCATCAGCTCCATGTCTTGTTCGGAAAAGGTATCTGGTGCGAATCCTTCCAGCTTTGGATGCCAGGGGAAGTGTTTGACAACTATGTTAGTGCCATGAAAGAACCTCTCTCTGCCTTCGTCGTCCAAGAAGCGTTGATTAGAAGGGTTGACGCTGATGAACTGCATTTCATCCATGCAGTTTACAGCACAGAAAAGACCCAAGAGGAAGAAGAGAGCCTTCATGGTTAAGAGTGATCTTGCAAAAGATCGTAAATATAATTTATCAAGAACGTGTGACATATACCCTCATGAGAGTCATATGATCCTAAGATAATAAGGTATATATTTTAACACATTAGAAACTAGTAACGCTCTCAATCTTTTGTGTATAAAATTGGAAATAATTTACATATTTACGGAAGTTTTTAAAAATAGCAAAGGAAACAATCAGAAATTTCCCCTATGACTGTTTGTTTTATTATACTCCTTTTGTCTATACCAGGCTGGAACAATATAACTTTGTTTACCCGACTCCGGTGGGTTGGGGGTCGATGCGTCCACTTTTTCGTTGGCCAATATTTTTTAAAATTTTCTTTCGGACAAGAGAAAATAAAATATTTTTAGAAAAGCGGCATGTAGCCCAGATGTCAACAGTTATCTCTCTAGCCCATAGATAGATGACCCATTATTAAGCCCCTTCCAGAAAATTATGCTTCAACGTCATGGTTCCTATTTGAAACAACATTCATCAACCAGAGGAACAATCTAGTTACCGCTCTAAGAAAAACATTATTAAAGTAGCACTCATTCACCATTAGCTCGTACGAACAGTACGAACACCCCATACATGTGTCTGAATAATTTACTTAGTTACATAATCATTGACAACGTGACAACAGGATTGTCACATATCATATGACCCTCACGAGGCTACGTGTCACACGTTCTTGACGATTCACAGGTTCGATTTATAATCTGTTGCAAGATCACTCTTAACCATGAAGGCTCTCTTCGTCCTCTTGGGTCTTTTCTGTGCTGTAAACTGCATGGATGATATGCAGTTCATCAGCGTCAACCCTTCTAATCAACGCTTCTTGGACGACGAAGGCAGAGAGAGGTTCTTTCATGGCACTAACATAGTTGTCAAACACTTCCCCTGGCATCCAAAGCTGGAAGGATTCGCACCAGATACCTTTTCCGAACAAGACATGGAGCTGATGCAGTCGCTTGGACTAAACGTGGTTCGTTTAGGGTTCATGTGGCCAGGTGTTGAACCTACACGAGGTCATTACAACACAACGTATCTTCAGATTGTAGAGAAGATGGTGAAAATGTCAGCAAAGTACGGTATCTACATCTTACTAGACATGCATCAGGATGTCATGTCGAGGAAGTTCTGTGTTGAGGGTTTTCCAGACTGGGCCGCTAATCCAGGAAATGCTAAGAACTTTCCAGAACCTCTCCATGCTCCGTTTGCCCTGGACCCTAAAACCAACTATCCAACCGATGAAGATTGTTCAAAGTTCTCCTGGTCAGCTTACTATACGACGGAAGCTGCAAGCGCTGCATTCCAGAACTTGTACAACAATACCGATGGATTGCGTGACAGTTGGGCAGCTTTCTGGGCCAAAGGAGCTGAAACTTTCCGAGACTATCCGAATATTATAGGCTACGAACTGATTAACGAGCCATGGTCAGGAGACATCTATGCTGACCCACTTCTGATGATACCTAGGGTTGCAGATCGAATGAACTTAGCACCTGCTTATGAGGTTTTGAGTAAAGCCATTCGCGCCAAGGATGACAGACATTGTATATTTTTTGAACCAGTGACGTGGGATGATTATGGAGTAGGATTTGAAGAAGTACCTGGTGGTCCAGACTACAAAAACAGAAGCGTTCTTAGCTATCATTATTATAACTTACCATCAGGACCTGGGGAAATCAACTTCATGGTGCGAATGAATGACTTGAAGAGATTGAAATGTGGAGGAATGTTGACGGAATTCCAAGCTTCTTATGGGGACCTCGAAGACTCTTTGAATACGATGTCTATTGCAGACAAATACCTGCAGTCGTGGCTTGGATGGGATTACAAGCCATACTACCCACCCAAGCGAGCTGTACCAAACAAGAGACCAAGTCTATGGAGTGAAGATGGACCAATCTACGCGCAGAACACATCCCGTACCTACCCACAAGCAGTAGCAGGACACGCAGAGAGTTTCAGCTTTGACCCAACTACTAAAGAGTTTCACTTGAGTTATGTGATTAACAGTGAGTGTACATCCAACAAGACAGAGATCTACTTGAATCACGATCAGTACATATCAGTTGGAGGAGGTTTCTTGGTGACTATCAATCCTGAAGGATCTGCCAAATGGTCTAATCCTTCCAAGAATAGGATTATCATCGAGAATATTGCAAAGAGTGGAACGATCAATGTGCAGATGACACCTGGCCATTGACAAGAGTTTTAAACTTCTGTTTTCTTATATTGATCTATATGTTTTTTTAGGATAATCTTCAGTAATTCCGTTTATGACTGTAGAATGATCTTAATGCTAAGGCTAATTAATAATTTTTTTTATTTTTCATCCTTTTGGAGAAAGAAAAATTGAGAAAGAAGAAAACTATTTGTCCCTACCACAGGGTATAGGGTCACCCTACTTTTATCTAAACGACTTCGAAGGCACTGTATTTCACATATAAAGAATGTAAAACTGGAAAACAGAAGAGAAAAGAATGATATATTAAAATAAATGCCTTCAAGAAAATGTAAGACAAAAGTACGTACTTTCGATATGGACCATTTCTTAGGAGAGGGAGGGGAGGGGAGGGGAAGGGGTGCAAACGGGGTGTAGTTTGAGGGTACCTTGTGCTAATAACACGGTAATTACTTCCGAGAGCTTCAAAAAATCTAAATACAGACCATCGCGTGATCAAATTTCATTTGCCTGAAGAAGACCAATGGTTTTGGTCACAACGTAGCACACTCGTTGCAAAACTGGATTTCCAGTAAGTGATTTAGGCTTTCTACATTTATATATGTACGTAGTGACTATCTAACTGCAGAATTGCGACAACCCAATATAATCATTCGGAAATTATAGGGTTTTTGGAAGATTTTCATATATCAATGTATGGGATTTGAGGTCAGCTAATCTAACCTGAACTTCTATTCAACCAACGTATAGTGATCATGTGTAGTACCTTCCATACTGAAGGCCTTTCCTTTGCGACTTGAATAAGTAAAATATTTGACCGTAAGGTGATTGACACAGCTGAATCGAAACATTTACTTGCATCTAATCTTGGTAAATTAGCTTATCACAAAAGAAAAATGAAAAAGAAAACAAAAAAATACTTACTTGACCGGCGATGACTTGATCTACTGCTTTTGTGTCCCAGCATGATTGAAGTTTGCTCTGACATTAATGTTGACGGATTTTGGAAGGTCTCGCGTTTCAGAACTTTACTTTAAAAAAAAAACTGACATACGATGTTATGATTCAGCTGCTTTCATGATCTGCATTTTTAACAAATAGTTGAAACTGATCAAGATTACTTAATAGATAATTACGTATTGAGGCACGGCGTATTCTTGGGTATATAGCAGGCTTCTCCCTCAGCTGCCTGCAATATACCCAAGAATGCTGTGTGCCAAAGTGATTATCTATTACAATTACTATTCAGTGCCTTGGCCCATTATTTTCCTTTATGCACAATGATAAGCCAGTTCACACAGTTTAAGAATCGTCAGTTTTCAGTACGCATGCGATTTTATCCCGAATTTCTCACCTTCTTTTGTTTAAACCTTCTTTTGTTCTTAATCAAACATGATCTTAATCATGAACTGGCTTATTTACGGTTTCTTATTTACGGTTTCTTATTTACGGTTTCTGGTCATCTCTACTTTCTATCCCCTCATAGAAAGTAGAGATGACCCTAACAGCGGCTGCGTAGGACACTAGAGACTGACCTTGATGAGGCTCTAAGTCTTCATCTAAAACTGGACGTTCCCTTGTCTCTAATAAAGTTATCCTCATTAGTATTCTTTATATAAAGAATACTAATTAGGATGAGAACTTTATATATAGTACTCGTCGTCATTAGTATTCTTTATATAAAGAATATTAATGAAGAAGACTTTATCGGGCATAAAGGTCCATGCACGTGACGTGTATGGTCACTCCAATTAGACCAAGGGCTTATGAATTATTCATGAGTTTTTGAAGCTTCACTCGCGATGATAAATTCTTTATCACACTCGTATCCATTCTATAATTATAAGTAATGGCATGGTATGAGGGTGATTAGTGGTTAAATGTCACTATAAGACGTGGGAGGTTTTGTTGAAGTCCCGACGTCGTAGGCGGAGGGACTTTAGTTAAACCTCCCGAGGAATAAAACTACTCTTACGAAATGTTAGCTTTCGTACAATGCACAAATTACAAAAATTTACGAAGCTGTTGATTTGCGGCATACTTTAGGGAATTTGCCTTTGTTTAATGAGACAATAACGAATTGAACCAGCATTTATTCATTCGTGGTGCTTTATCCTAATTCACTTTGGTTGGCCTAGGACAGTATCAATGACAGTGTTTTTCAAACCGTCTTGATTACGTCACAAATCGTAAGAAAAATTCCCGAAGTAATCAACGCATGCTCAACGAGTACTCAATGGGTCCCACAAGTGCTGGAGTGTTTACCATGACTCATCCTATAATGGAGATTTAGACTAAATACAATGGTCTAAATACAATGGGTCATGATTGTAATCATGAGGGATATTTAGACAAAATATCCCTCATCACTATTCTCAGCGGTCTCACTGTGGCGAATATATGAGAAACCCATTAGCATATCCTATCACTTTACTTCCAATCTTCAAACAGCCAGGACGTGTCTCCTTCGCTCTCAAGTCTAACCTAAGGCTACGGAACAATTTTGAATTCAGAAAACTTCATATGGGCAAGTATAGTAGTACAGTGTTTGGCTAATTGGTTAGGTCTGTGTTACTATAAATTTTATTTCTATTTATTGCCGTCTTTAGGCATGCATGCTTCGTCTTGTTTTACACGTGTTAATTTGCTTGCTTCAAATCAATTCTGTCGTGGTTCTACTTCCAAGATTAGCTTTAATAGAGCTTATATTATCTTGTTAGCAGTAGTTTTATATCTTGCTTTGAAGAGAGAATAGCTCTATGCATGGGCTTTCCTTATTTATCTGGTAGTAAAATTTTGCTCTATAGCTGCTTAGAACGTGGAGCTTGTGAAAATTTTCCATTTTATAGCGGCACCGTTTTTCCATGTAAAATTTTTTCTTTCTGTTCTCGTAAAAATCTTTCTCCAGTTTTGTGTTTGTCATGAGATGTTTGGCTCAGCATTTTACCCATGGCTTTTGTACGTTTAACGCATGCAATATTTTGGTTTTTCGTTATATTTATGTACACTCCATTATCCTGGCCTCGTCGTTCAAATTTTTGACCAGGATTTTGTTTGTCATGAGATATTTGGCTCAGCATTTTACTCCTGTTTTATCCATGCAAATTTTCATTAGACCTTTTTGCTCTATCACTATTTTCGACTTCGTGCGCTTCAAGAACAATAGAATTTGAATTTGAACAAAAGATACTCTTATTTCATTGTTGTTGAACAATAGTTGTAGTCAACTCATAATTTCAGCAACGTAAGTGTTGTGCATTGGTATGGCCCCACTCGTTGTTAATCAAAACAATGAAATACAATCATCTTTTGTTCAAATTCTAAAGATGTTCAAATTTCGTACAATCTTTGATCTCACCTATTGTTCTTAAAGCGCACGAAGTCGAAAATAGTGATAGAGCAAAAAGGTCTATTCTGTGATTTTATGCACGTTGCTATTCTGGCCTCGTCGTTAAAATCTTTGGCAAGGATATTGTTTGTCATGAGATATTTGGCTGAGTATCATTCGTGGCTTTGGTTTTATCATTGCACCATTTTTGTTTTAGTTTAGTTTTAGTGAATTCCGCTATTCTGGCTTCTCCAATTAATGTCTTTTTCATGGCCAGTTTTTGTTTGTCATGAGGTGTTGGCTTAGCTTTACTGTTGGCTTTGGTTTTGTACATTCGATCTTTTGGTCTTTTATTTCATTCACGTGCAATCTGCTGTTGTTGCTTTGTTAACATCTTTTGTTTTTGCTAGTGCTTGTTTGTTTTCTATTGTTTGCTTGATTTTGCTTATGGTTTTTGTTTTTGCAATTGTTTATCCTCACAGCCTTGAGTCAGGCAGGTTATTTACTCATGCGTTATAGTGATTTGTTTATTTTACTGCACAATATTGTTGATCAAAGCGTGTAGGTTTAGTACTACTCTTGCCTCTTTTTCCCTCCCGCTCTAGGATGACAGTTTTGAAATGGGAGCCTTATTCCCTGTCGGTCTTCGTACGGGCGCTCAAAGCTGTCATACCCTGAGCCACGTTTTGCATCCTTTTGCTTGTGGTGATTATTTTCTAAGTCTGCAGTTCCTTTTTGGAATATAATACACTCGATTGCTGCATCTCATTGTGTGTTAGATTTATAGCTTCTCTTAAGTGGGCCAGGGGATGACAGCCAATAATATATGCTGAATGAGTGGCCTGTTGGTTGGTATGAGCCCTTGCACTCCAGCTACGCATGTATTCGTTATGGTCTTCTCACAGTAACATGTACTTCTTTTTGTCTTTGGGGCCTTTGAGTATAGGGTGTTCGATCCAGACTGTGTAATACAGCAGTGGCCTTCTAGCTTGAGGTTCTGAGTTGTTGAGGTTTTGGGGTTTTGAGTATTGGGGTATTGGGTGTTTGAGTTTGAGTTTGGGGGGTTGGTATTGACTATGGAGTGACGTGGAAGTTCATCATCAGTTCATCAGGTTATTATCAAATAGGATTTGATTCAAGATTCGAAGGTATATAACCGTTCTAGTCGATTTGGCTTGCTTGGTTTCCGATGACATGTTTGTTTATCCTATTAACCAATCAGAGCTCGTTGCTATGTTATTATCAACAGCCAATGAAATTTGATATAATTTTAGGGTTGCCCAGAGCCTACAATCTTTCGTTAGAAAGTTGAGAAGGCTCTGGGTACGAGAATGAGGGATTTTAGTTCTTAAACATCCCTCTTGAAACAAAGGGTACCGAGGTAATCATGATGTTACCCTTACTTATTGAATGCAGTCTGTGGTGATTTACTACTGGTAAAAGTAGACTAGGGTGACTGGCCCATGTATTATGCATGGATAGATCTTTTGTTTTCTCTCCCCAGGGGATACCGAAAACAAAAGAGTTGATCGTAAGAGCAGAGTTTACCAGTGTTATACCAATTAAACCGCCGCATATAATCACTCAAAATTCGCGCCAACTTAACATACACTGCAAACTCTGTCAGAAAGCATGAGCCGCCCTGACTCGGTCAAACTATGCTTAAGTCGCATGCATTCAAACTCATCGTCGTGATAAGTTTTGGATTAGGCATAGTTAAAATATGGGTTAGATGACCGGGGAGAGTGCTAAATATTTACCATCTTCTAGAGGTCTTGCTGTCCACCTTCTGGATAATGGACCATTGATGTTACCGCGGTAGGCTTGTACTTGAAATCGATACTGCCTGTATCTAACAAGTCCTGTCACCACTGCTGATGTAGTAGAGGGATTTCCCACATTTTTAACTCTGCTTTTACTACCTGTGTACCACGACCCATATACTATTCTGTAGCCATGTAACACAGCATTCCTACATTTCACAGGACTGACTTGTCTCCAGTGTACTTGGATGCTTGAGGAGCTGATGGGTGTGGCTGATGTTATCTGAGGAGTACACTGTGAAACTGAAATCATCCGAGATATAATTAGTAAGTAACAAATTAATAATAATAATAATAATAATGATAGCAACGAAAGTAAAAGTACATTACATAGAGTAAATTAGCATGTATGATGTACAGATGCGCTGTGTAACGTATGACAGGCTTTTGATAAAAGTGTTTCTAAAACTCATTAATATTCACTGAGGTTAGGAGCCAATCGTGTCGCCCAAACTAAACACGTGACGTATTTTTTATACTAGGATAAAGGTTCATCAAACTAAAAGTTGGGGGCGGTTTTGAATAACTCAGGGGAGTGCGGGGCTGATTAAAAAATCATATACGTGCTCATACAATGCATTTGTGCTTGATGAACCGCTCTAGTTATAAAACAAACATTTTCAAATTATTAAAATAAACATGAGTGGTTTAGCTGCAGTTTGATAGTACGGAAGTTCTTTGATTTATAGGTTGAGGCGATTACATTTACTGTCATTCTATCAAACCGAACAAATCAGCAACAGTTATTTGTTCTTGTTTTAATCACTTGATTGATGTAACTGCTGAATGTGTCCACTCTCTTCAGTGGTCATAATGTTTGTTACTACTTTTCTACGACTTTACTAAATTATTTTGTTTTTGCAAAATTTCTAAGCTTCAAAACTTCAACGTCAAATTTCTCGGAAAAAAAAAACAGTGCTCTCACAGATTTTCTTGAAATTTTCTGAACCTTGAGCAAAGTACTCATCCTCCAACATATTAACCGCAATTTAAAACTTGAAAATAGGTAATAAAGAAAACGCTCTAACACTTCACGGGGGTTTTATATTAATTCTGATTTCAGTAAAAACATGCTCATTCGAAAAATTCATCGATCTTTATTTTAAAACACTGAAAAGTCCCCCTTCCCCTCCCCCCAAAGAATTGCTTGCGTCCGCGATATTTCCAATTTGAAGTTGAAAGGTAGCGCGCCGAGAAAATCCATCGAGCGACTTCAAAAGTGGTATCTAACATCTATTGCTAATAAGTTATTGCACTCGGGATACTGTTATATTATTTGTTTTATAGTACACTCGACAAAATTACTCGATTCTGATTGGTCTAGAGGAGTACAATTAGAGCGTTAATTGGTACTCCGCGGGAGTAGTTGTAGAGAGACGAATTCAGCTTTTTATCACAGGTTAATTGATCCTAAGTTATCAATCCAGTCTTGAAATAATAAAATCTTCAGATAATTCACCATTCAAAGAAAATAGCAGCGAAATTCTTCAAGCTACAGAGGGGAATAATATCCAAAGCACATGGTCTGATCACTGGCGACTCGTTCACGGCAAGCTGTACTTCAAAACTTTTAACTTGAACGACATATTTGTCGCTTTTATCCCTTTTGATGTTGTCCAGCTAACTTATTTTCAAAGAAAGTATTTTGAAATTGTGTTTTTGCAGTTATTAGCAAATGCTAAGAGGAAAAAAACTTATATTAGCGAACTGTAAACTCTCAACTTTCGCTTGGTTTTCACACAGTACGTTTTCAAAGAAAAGTCGCTTCTTGATTCGCTGTTTAGCTGTCATTACTGTCATTCAATAGTTGTAAACATGCATTAAAATGGCTTTTTACTTGAGATGTAAAATTATTTTCTATTATTTTGTAGTTCAAATCATACATAAAATACTAATCTAAAAAGGTTTTACAGCAACGTTAACACTTTCTATGCTGTTCTTGACTTAGCTTTCTTGGAGAAGGGTCGGTTATAGCAAAGGCAATGAAGATAGATGAATGCCTTCGCTTCGCATGTTTTATAAAATTTTGTCGAGTGAACTATAAATAAAAAATCGCACGACCTTCTCGTACAATTTGGAATTAATAGGCACTCGTAAAGTTTTGAAAGTTCTTTAATTGCACTCGCCTAAAGGCTCGTGCAATTACAAGAACTTTCAAAACATTACTCGTACCTATTAATTTCCAAATTGTACTCGAGGTCGTGCGATTTCCTATACAAATTTCAATTCTCAGTTTTTGATTTATAATATTTATTTTTCCTGGATTCCTACTAATTGACTCAATAGATTATCTAATTTTACTACTGTTTTCCTTTCTAATCGCTGATTGAAACAAGCTCTCGCGACAAGTTAGAAGGCAATAGACTACGTGGGAACGATATATTTGATTTTTGTTTCAATTATCGAAAAGAAATGAAGCCATTGGTCCGGTATGCGCGTTGAATGATGCAGGCTAAATACCTTTTGAAAAATTAAAAGAAAAGGCAAAAGTATAAAAGAAGGCTATTGCACGTAAAACAAAATTCAAACAGTACATCGAGTTTGTATTAAACATTTACCATCTTCTAGAGTTCTTGCTGTCCTCCTATTGGATAATGGACCATTGATGTTACCGCGGTAGGCTTGTACATGAAATCGATACAGTGTGTATTTAGCAAGTCCTGTCACCATCACTGATGATGTAGTAGAGGAACGTTCCATATATATAACTCGGTCTCTACTCCTTCCACGCCACAACCCATATACTATTCTGTAGCCATGTAACCCAGCATTCCTACATTGCACAGGATTGACTTGTCTCCAGTGTACTTGGATGCTTGAGGAGCTGATGGGCGTGGCTGATGTTATCTGAAGAGTACACTTTGAAACTAAAATCATCCGAGATATAATTAGTAAGTAACAAATTATTAATAATAACAACGAAAGTAAAAGTACATTACATAGAGTAAATTATCATGTATGATGTACAGATGCGCTGTGTAACGTATTACAGGCTTTTGATAAAAGTGCGTCAAAATCTTATAAAATGTTAAAACAAATAAAAACCATGAATTATATGCTATTGAAAATCACCCCGACATAAATCAAGACATAATTGCATCAGATATTTGCAATCTAGTACTGATGTTTTTTGATCAAAGGTTGAGGCGATTACATTTCTGTCATTCTATCAAACCGAACAAATCAGCAACAGTTATTTTTTCTTGTTTTAATCACTTGATTGACTATATAACTTCCCTCGACTTTTAGCGTTCTTCTTTTTGTACGTGTTTATTATTATTACACCTAGCTCTATGTTTTCATTTGTATATAAAGGAGATGATTAACCACTCGAAACTAGTGTAAAGACAATGGATTTTATGAGGAAGGTACATTTTGCATCAGCAAAACTTTAGCTTCGCCATATTAGTGCCGCGAAATTTATATTTTTTTGGAGTTTTTCTTTCGATATATGGGATTTGAAATCACAATAAAAACTTACCAGCTGAGCTTACACTCGAATTCGTCTCACAAGATCCGGTATTCAAGAGGAAAAGGAAAAACGTAAAGATCAAAGACATGTGTTGAGTACCTTCCATACTGAACTGAGTTCTTTTCTCTAATGACTTGAATAATCAATGCCTGACCATAAGGTGTGTTGTTCACAACTGACACTGAACTCTGTACTGAACCGAAACATACCCGTCACTGGTGTATCAGCTAATTATGTATCAGTCAATTCCAAGGGAATATGTTGCCATTTCAAGTCATGCTCAAGTCCAAGTGTAATTATCTTCAGATTTAATCAGGATGTTTTGCGGCCAACCTGATTATTAGAATCAAAAATCAAGAATCGTACAAGACTTATTTCAGATTTCTTTTTCAGGAAACGGAAAACCGACTTTTTGCACTCTTTTTAGCAGGATTTCTCGTGTTAAAAACAGGATTTTAATTAGTTTATGGTGGATTTTGGATTTCCGTTTCCTGAATCAAAAATCAGAAAACCTACTTCTGTTTTCTGAATAAGGAATCGGAAATCGAATTCTCGTTGTCATACAATAAAATACCCCGTCTAGGGGAGGGACAGGGGGTCGAAAATGTACTCACTTCCGGTCCGAGTAAGAAGGCCGTCCGGGATATTGTCCGGGTTTACTTTTCAAATTTCAAAAAATATTTCTCGGTATCGCGTTGACAATTTTTCTCTCTCTAAAACATCAAATTTTAGGAAATTTATGGGAGAATTGATTTCTGCGCGCTTAGTGAAGCACACCGGTGCCGTGCGTCACTAATGGACCGCCTTGTGACCATGCGACAAGGGTTGGATGCCGGCTGTATTTGAGTAGAGTTGATTGTTAGTGCCTTGTGTATCTTAAAACAAAAGTTTATACTTACTTGACCCTTGATACAATTATCTTGCTCGATGACTTGATCTGCTTCTTTTGTGTCCCAGCAGTATTGAAGTTAATTTGTTCTGACATTAATGTTGAAAGATTGTGGAGGGTCTTGCCTTACTGCTCTAACACTAGCTAACTAACTAACTAACTAGCTAACTGCACTGCTGACTTGGTTTATTACTGAGTGAAAGTAGGGCAACTGGTCCATGTGCTATGGGTAGGGACACGGGTAGGTCTTTTGTTTTCTATCCCCAGGGAGAGCATGTTCAACCCTATAGACGCCTTGACGTCAAAGCAGCTCAATTTGGAGGACAAAACACTTCTTTTGAAAAAAAATTCAATCTCCTGAGAATTGTGTGTCTGGCAAAAACCATAAACTTTTGCTCTCTTCTAAATGTACTCAACCCTCCCGCCCGTGCGAGACTGACTAGTCATACACCTTCATTATTGTTTGTCGTGTGCTCGGCTGGTGACCGCACGAGTTTATTTAGCATTTTTACACAACTGACTTGGGTGAGCATTTTCGTCAAGCATCAACGTATATCTACAAAAAGTAGTGCGAGCGAAATTCCATAGGATGAAAAAACCCCAAAGCGCTCCGCAGCGCTAATTTTTTAAGGGGAAAAATCCCAGCCCTATGGATCGCACCCTTCCGCCTGCTGGGCTCGGCTAATTTTTAAATTCCCAAACTTTGGGAAACTGATAACAATGAATCGAGATTGTCTTTTATATAACCGTCTTTCGCATTTTCACTGGACCATCTGCCATGTCTCTTGAATAATCGATCTGGTATTCCACTGTTTGCTGCAGCTGAAGCCCCTCCTGCTCGCAGACTGTGTAAACTGATCTTGGCCGTGTCTGTGATTCCTTCAAAGGCTTCCTTTATTAGCTCCCTTGCACGAGAATAACCAATTCCTTGGGGGCGAACTTTGCGGGAACAGCTAGGCCCTGACAAAGCACGGAAAAGGGGCAGCTCTTCTTGAAAATTCATTTCTGCAGCATCTACGTAGCGTTCCAGAGCTTTAACAGGACAAGTCAACAGGCTGGATCTGGATATTGACACCCAGGCTCCTTCTCTCAACTGGTCCGTCTTGGATGATTCTATGAAGATAGAAATATAAGAAGAGAAAACCCTAACATCACAGCATTTGATGTTACAGAGTTCACTAAACCGGAAAAAACCTGCGAAACCGATAAGGCACATAGCAATTGTCCTGAGGTGATATAAAGAAGGATTCTCTTTATATTTCGACACCAACGCGAGTAACATCTCCGCAGTAATGGGTTCTTTCCTGTTCTTAGGCTTTCCCAGGATTCTCTTAGCAGCAGACAGCATAGGCGCAATCAGGGTATGGTCAGAAACTTTAGGGAACCCCCCTAAGGAGTGCGCCCAGTCGATACTGTAAACCGCATTCGAGAGAGGAGAAGGGGTCTGAGAATTCTGTAAAATACACTGAAGATAAACTGCGACATGGAATGGGTTGGCAGGGAAATGATCTAAGCGATTCTCAGACGTCCAGCGCTTCCAGCGGTTAAACCCTCCCAGATACGTTTTGATAGATCCTTCAGCTTTGGCAGCCAATACCGTCTGCTTTACTTGATCCACACACGGCTGAAGGTGGGGAGGCAGGGCTGCACTAAAATCAGACCACAAGGCAGTGTTGAAAACATCTGAAACAGAAAAGGAAAGAAAAACAGAAGCAACAAGAGAAGTAATTGGAACTTTTCATAAACACAATGTTGAATTATTATTATTTAAGATAAATATATTTGTCGTCATTTCAATGGGAAAAAATTATTACAAGCCAAAAAATTGACCAGAAGTGGTCACTATAATTTACGGCACAGATGGTCCCAAACACAATTTTTTTTTTTTTTTTTTTTTTTTACAGGGCACAGATAGTCCCAAACATTCTCCGGGCACAGATCGTCCCTAATGTTCTCAGGGCACAGATCGTCCCAAACGTTCTCCGGGCACAGATGGTCCCTAACGTTCTCAGGGCACAGATAGTCCCTAACGTTCTCAGGGCACAGATCGTCCCAAACGTTCTCCGGGCACAGATGGTCCCTAACGTTCTCAGGGCACAGATGGTCCCTAACGTTAATTCAATCCTCAGCAAACAAAACAAAATTATATGCATAACAAAGTCCTTGACTTCTAGTGATGACCGAGTCCCAAATCTGAAACCAAAAAAAAAAAAAATAAATAAATAGGAATAAAAGTGATAAGTATAAATATGTGCGGCACTGAAGCGAACACCAAGATGACACAAACAACCTTGACAACTCTTTAAGTACCTACACCAATTCCCTTGAGAATACATACCGTCGAGAGAATATTTTTTCGCTAATTTGCAAAACGCGAAAAAATTCATCTCTCTTCTAAATGTACTCAACCCTCCCGCCCGTGCGAGACTGACTAGTCATACACCTTCATTATTGTTTGTCGTGTGCTCGGCTGGTGACCGCACGACCAGCCAAGAGAACAAAGAAAGATGAACTGAAGGAATAAAATAATAGTGTAAGAATAATAATGATAATATGAAAAACGGATTAAATAAGGATCAATAACAACCTTGAAGAATACGATCGATAAACAGCATTAAATCATTTACCAGTTAGAATAGAATCCTCAATGCGAGCATCCTGAATGAGAGATCCTCTGATCCGAAAATACAGGGACAAGAACCGGGAACGAAGGCTTCCCTAAACGTTGGCAAATCCATCCATGCAATGACAAATCCTCGAAACGATGGGCCATCTGAGATCATGGGCCAGTAGGGGGCCGAAGGCCAGTGGGGAACTATCAGGGTCCCAGCAGCTTTGCAGTTACGCATGTGCAACAAAACACGAGGAATGAGGCAAATGGGCGGACATACATAATTGTTCTCTCCAGACCAGTCTAACACAAAGGCATCAATATCTTCCGAACCAGGATTCCAAAATCTTGAATTAAACCGGGGTAATTTGAGGTTAAGATGGTTCGCAAAACGATCTATAGAATGCGGCCCCCAAATTTGATCGATCTTAGAAAACGTCTGCTCCGATAAACCCCAATCATCTGAATCGCAGATACGACTCAAAAAGTCAGCCTGATCGTTTTGAGATCTAGGAATCCACTCCATTTCGACCGAGATATTGTGGACACAGCACAAATTGAATATATCTAGGGCTTCCTTTTGCAGGTGTTCTTTACTGCTTCCGTTGGAAATAATCCTGGGAACATTTTGGTTGTCTGTGAACCACTTTATCGAACAACCCGAAAGCTTATCAATCAATGAAAGTAAAACATATTTCACAGCCAAAATTTCTCTTAACGTAGAGCTAGTCTGCATTTCATTAGGGCTCCACTGGCCCGAAACTAAATCTCGTCCACATTGGATGGAATATCCACCAAAACCTGTATCACTGGCGTCAGAGTACACCACTCCGACCACGCTAGATTTAGATACCATGGCCTTACCATTAAACGAGTTAATGTTTCTTAACCAAAACGAAAGTTCTTCCGCGACACCTGCGGACAAAGGGAGGCGGTCCTCCCACGAGCGCCTTTGTTCTATGGCATGATAACAATTTCGTGTCAATAATCTAGTAATGTTTCCAACTGCACAGGACATAGAGATGATTTGACCTGTGACAGAAGCTAGCTTACGAGCTTGGATAAACGTTTTAGATTGGCATTCCTCTAGGCACACTTTCAATTTGCTAATTCTTCTCTCGGGTATACTAATCATGCCAGATTCAAAATTCAAAATGACGCCCAAAAAGGTCACTACTTGGGAAGGGGCCCAGTTGGATTTCTCGTCGTTTAGGGTGAAACCAGAAGCTAAAATATCACTTCGCACTTCGACGCTTAAGCGTTCGGCCTTATCCAAAGACAAGTCTCCCCCAATCCCATCATCCAAATATAAAAGAATGGTATGGCCCTGACTTCTCCAAAATTTTACGAGTTGTCTCATGACTTTGGTAAAAACGTACGGAGCAGAGGTTAAACCAAATGGAAGAACGCGAAAAACATAGTATTTCACAACTTTGTTTGAGGCCCATTTGAAAGCTAAGTACTTCGTTTGTTCATCACAAATATCAATATGATGGTAGGCCGACTTAAGGTCAAAAGAAAACACGTGAACCCCTGGGGAGAAAAGCTGGAGCACAGTTCTAATGTCCTCGTACTTAATTGATTTTTTGACAATAAAGTTATTCAGATGAGATAAATCCAAAATCAGGCGGAGCTTGCCGGATGACTGAATAGCCACATGTAAAGGATTACAATATTCAGGATAGTGAGGAACCTCTTGAATGCAACCTCGAACAAGTAACTCTGAAATAGCTTCATTAACAAAATCCAATTTGCTGCCAAAATTCTAAATGAGCCTTCAATTTTCCTTGCACAAAATCTGAAGGAGTGGTAATTTGCTCGTACTCATAAGATTCACTGTTTAGATCCACTAGCGGTGGTTGTGGCACTGGATGGTTTGGGACGTGGACATTCGGCGACCCAGTGTCCTGGGCGTCCACACCTGAAGCACAAATCGTTTTGTCGATTCGGGAAAAAACGCGGTCCGCTTTGGGGACGAAAATAACGCAAATCACGAGTAGCAAAATTTGAAGCAGAAAAGGAATTTCCTTGATTTGAACTAGAGGACTGAGATATTCTAGATTTCCTCTTTTTCTCCTGAGCAGACTTAAGCTTCTCGGCTGCTCTCTTTTCTGCTTTTTTAATTTTCTTAGCATCGACTTCATTATCTGCCAATTCGTCATCAACGTATTCATTAATGGTAGACCATCCGAATTCCGACTTATCGGCAAGCTTAATCAATTTCTGTCTCTCCTTAATTAACTGAATACCTTCTTTGAGTTCCTCCTTCGCTCTATCCACGTTGCCGTTTTCCAACGCCTTCAACGCCTTCTCGCTCTTCCTGCAAACTTTCTGGTTGATCTTGAACTGTTGCTCGTTCCCTTTCTTCTTGAAGGAGTAACTCTCGGGGGTTTCCACTTCGTTCGCAAACTGAGTAGCGAGATCCGCTTGTTGCTTGAGAAGATTAGATTGTAAACCAGTAAGTTGAGCGTTGACCGCTTCGAGAATTGAATTTTGCTGAGCATCTAAAACTGCTTGTAGTTCTGGCGAAATGGCGGCTCCAACTGCTCCTTCTCGCTCACCCATCCGAACTAAACTCACAGGATAATACAAAACTAAAAGTGATAAGTATAAATATGTGCGGCACTGAAGCGAACACCAAGATGACACAAACAACCTTGACAACTCTTTAAGTACCTACACCAATTCCCTTGAGAATACATACCGTCGAGAGAATATTTTTTCGCTAATTTGCAAAACGCGAAAAAAATCATTTAACCCTTCCGATCGTGTTTTTTTTAGTTGTTGATATCTTCACGTTCGGGTAAGTCAAATGGTTGAGATTATGAACCGAAAAACTGACATAAATATTTGTGATATTTATGCCCCGTACACACACCCCCCCCCCCCCTCGTGATTACGCCCTGAATTGGCCGAAAAAAACGTTCTTATCAGACCGTGAAGGGCGTTCCCATGGGGATCAAATCAAGATTTCTGTAGTGTAGCTGATACTTACGGTGTGTTGCTGTGGTAAGTCTAGCAATACTTTTAGCTGTATCACCACATGCTGTAGTGGCAAACACCCTGAATGTATAGTTTGTCATTGGTGTAAGTTTGGTGATGGTGAGGTTTGTTCTTCTTAGTTTGTATGACTTCGTTTCCTTAAAGTCATTCCAATAGAAATTTGAGCCTTCGCATTCCACCTGTGACAAAACAAAGAATAAAGAAGGGAAAAAGACTTTCTTTCCAAACCCTTTAAACTCCAGAATGTATATTAGAGCGGTTCAAGGGGGCATAAATATTTATGCTCTCTTGAGCGGTTTTAGTCAGTAGGTCTTATTTTCGCTAGCTCTTTCAACTTTTGTTATTACTTAACTTACCGTATAATACTGAACGGAATTTCTGATATCAGCAGGCATTTCCCAATTCAGCAGGACAGTGGTTTCCTTTTGTAACGACGCCATAAAACTTAATGGTGCACCAGGTCCTGTAAATTATAAGATGCTGCATCAAACAAAATATATCAACGGTAATTAAGAAGCTCTTTCAGTCAAGAATACGGTTACATGTGTGTGTGTTTGTGTGTGCTTCATTAATAAGGAGCTTTTAGTAAACATTTGCTAGGAGTGTAAATGCAAATAAAACATTTTTTTCATTTTTATCATTACTTAGCAATTATTGGATGAGGCTGAGTACGGCTTCGCCAGATAACACTCTCCTCGTTATGCATAATTTTCCACATCATACGATAGCCGAATCCAATAATTGTTTTATTATTTATTCAAGATATTTTCAAAGTAAATTCAATTCAGTCATTTAAGAAAGCATTTCAGATAAGTTTGAAAACCTTCCCTGTAAAATAATAATTCAATGTTTCATTGATCAGTAGTTCCGAGGTTACACATATTATCTAACAAACGTTGTAATGTGGGCAAACTCCCTCAAAACTCCCTCAAAAACAGTGGCAAACCGAGGCGCCAACTTACCCCACTGCAAACTCTGTCAGTACGTGAGCCACCTTGACTCGGTCAAACTATGCTTAAATTACATTCAAGCCAATCGAAAACTAATGATAAGTCATGATAAGTTAGGGGTTTGGTACCGGGGAGAGTGCTGGTCGTAAATGACCACGCCCAACCATGGAGATAACCATGGTAACCGGGCCATATCTCACCACCGGCTGCCAAGTGGATACTTACGTTGTGTAGTTATGTTGACTGGTGTACTGTATGGTCCAGGTCCAACACGTGTGTACGCCCTAACAGATATGCTGTACTCTGCACACAATGATAAGCCATGAATGGTATAAGAGAAGTCATCTGTTCTACCAATAGTGGCTGGTTGTCCTGCAATCGCTTGGTTTCCTTTTCGTATCATAATCCATCTCACTTCGTACTTGATAACTTTACCATTTCTCAAGTGTTCAGGTACTTCAGCCCAAGTAGCGGTGTAAGTTGTGGCATTGACTTTTAACACATCTAATGCTCGTGGGGAAGCGTCAGGGACTAATAAATATGAAAAATGTATTATATTTTTGAATTACAAATCGTAATAATTTATGGTTTATTTTTAATTAAAAGTCAAATGTTGAGGTAACAAATATGTCAAACAAATACCATCTTCACTTGTTGATACTCTCAGCCTATTACTCAGTGGACCATCCCTGATAGTGTAGGCCAGTACTTGAAATCTGTACCGTGTGTATTTATCAAGTCCTGTCATCACCACTAATGTTGTAGAGGGATTAGTAACTCTGATGTATTGTAACCTGCTTCCATTCCTTGACAACCTGTACGCTACCTTGTAACCACGTAACACACCATTAATACACTTGGTATTGCGAAGTGAACTCCAGGAGACGCGGATACTTGTGGACGAGGTTGATGTAGCGGATCTTAGTCGAGGAAAACAATCTGGAGCTACCGTAACGAAAAAATAATGTTTTTAAGTTTATTCTCAGTAATTATGAGCTTTATAAAAACGAGGGAAAAATATCTCAATTTAAGTAAAAAAGTTAACATAAGGTAAAACTTAACAAACTCAACAAAGATTTTAGTGTTATTTTAGATTGCTTTAATATGCCTTTCTTTCCTGGAGTACAGATAAACGCTTAAAAATATCATCTGTAGAAACAAAGTTGCTATCTTCTAATCAGTTTGCGCATTTCGTACTTTGCTCAGTGAACCGTTCTTGATGGTGTAGGCCAGAACTTAAAGTCTGTATGCCTCAACGCTATTTTCAACCCTAATTATAACCACAGGGAGCCCACAGTCACTGCTTTAGTCAATGTTTATGCGTCAGCCCTTTATTGCAGGCGTTCCTGGTTGGTTCTGCTTGGAGAAGAACGTCTCATTCCTTCCCGGGGTCCTCAACCAGGAACGCCTGCAATACAGGCTATTCATGCATTACATTGCTTTTCATAATTCTGTGACCCAACCGACTCTAGTATCGCGGGCGCGTACCGAAACCCCGACGGCTGAAATCTGAGCCTAACCGACCCCAGACTTCTTGCGTTTTGCCTTCACTAAGTTTGATTGACGGAAGCTAAAATGTCAGGCGCCTGGAGTTCGTTAGGTTGCAGAATTATGAAATGCGCTGTAATGCTGTGTCACGCGTTTACTTTCCGAGTACAGCAAAACAAAGCATGGGAATCGTATCTCAGTGTTGATCTGAAAGTAACAGATCTTTAAGCCTTCGTCTTGATGGGCCGTTAAAATTAAAATTAATTTCGTTGAATAACAATAATCCGTTACTTAGACAATCAAATGAAGTGGAATTATTCCACATTTGGAATCAGACCTCCCTGATTTTAACCAAAGTACGGTATGATGTAAATAATGTTATTCCCTTTAAACAAGTGATATCTACCATTTATTGCTAATGAATTATTGCATGGACTCGGAATACTGTTCTATTAAATTTTGTTTGTTAAATTTCCATTCTCAATTAATGAATAACATTTCTTTATCAGAATTAATTTTTCATGAATTCCTACTAAATGGCTGAATAGCCCAAGTAGCGGTGTAAGTTGTGGCATTGACTTTTAACACATCTAATGCTCGTGGGGAAGCGTCAGGCACTAATAAATATGAAAAAAATTATTATGGTTTATTTTTAATTAAAAGTCAAATGTTGAGGTAATAAATATGTCAAACAAATACCATCTTCCTTGGTTGTTGCTTCCATGGCATTACTCAGTGGACCATCCCTGATAGTGTAGGCCAGTACTTGAAACCAGTACCGTGTGTATTTATCAAGTCCTCTCACCACTACTGATGTGGCAGAGGGATTATTAACACTGATGTATTGTAACCTTCTTCCTGTCCTTGACAGCCTGTACGCTATCTTGTAACCACGTAACACACCATTAATACACTTGGTATTGGGAAGTGGAGTCCAGGAGACGCGGATAATTGTGGACGAGGTTGCTGTTGCAGAAGTTAGTTGAGGAGCACAAACTGGAACTGACAAAAAAATTGATTTGGTCATTGATGATATCTTAGAATGCTTCAAATGCGACCGGTTAAAAATTTATTTACTAATTATTCAAAGTTTGATAATTTATTCGGTAATGCCGTGATTTGAAAGTCCTAGTCTACGTTTTTAGAAACAATGAAAGGATACGAGCAAATTTAGTTCACTCTTATATGCTTCACGGCTTCTGCCAAATTTTATATAATCCCATCCTTATATTAACAATTAAAGCCTATTTACTGTCATTCTTTACTTTAATAACCCTGCAAAGTTTATGGATACATACCATCCTCTAAGGTTGTTGTATCCGTTGCATCACTCAGTGGACCGTCCTTGATAGTGTAGGCCAGTACTTGAAATCTGTACCGTGTGTATTTATCAAGTCCGACCACCACCAGTGATGTTGTAGAGGGATTATTAACAATGATGTATTGTAACCTGCTTCCATTCCTTGACAACCTGTATGCCGCTACCTTGTAACCACGTAACACACCATTAATACACTTGGTATTGCGAAGTGGAGTCCAGGAGACGCGGATAATTGTGGACGAGGTTGCTGTAGCGGATCTTAGCCGAGGAGAACAATGTGGAGCTACCGTAACAAAAAAATAATGTTGTTAAGTTTATTCTCAGTAACTATGAGCTTTATAAATACGAGGGGAAAATATCTCAATTTAAGTAAAAAAGTTAACATAAGGTAAAACTTAACAAACTCAACAAAGATTTTCCTTCGAGCTAGACCTTTGAAATCACTTATCGCACGAGCCAAATTTCGCGCTGCCTTTTCAATATTATTATATAAAATATACATTTTCTGAAAGCCAAATAAAGGTAGTTTTCGAAAATCAATTTAGAATTTACACAAAAAAGTTATTGGGTTTCTCCGCAGTTTTTTCAGTGACCAAAATAACTTCACTTTAAAACGTTCTAGCTCATTCGTTTTTCGTCAAATCGAACTGAAACTTTGGATAAAGATAAATCACCACGCGATGTAAAAACATTTGTCTCAGATTTTCGATATATATTTTTATTCAAAAAGATATTGCCTATTTTGCAATCACGATCATCGAAAACTCAAACTTCCGGATTTAACGCTTCATTGCGCGCGATCTAAAAACGATATCAAAAATCTGAGACACCGTTTTGAAGCTCATTATTATATGATTATGAATGAAATACCTATATTTCTCTATTTCAAAAATTTGATATTTTCACATGTGAAGATATCATCACTATGGTAACATACTTCTTATAGCAGAAAAAAGGCTCAAAAAAGCTTTCTTTTCTTTTTCATTCAATGTTGATAATTATATAATAAGTTGATAATTATATAATAAAGAGAATATTACATGGGCGCTTGGAGATACGAATTTTATCTTCTCGTGTTGAAAATCTTTAACTCGTTCGCTACAGAAAACCCCGAAAAAACGGCAAGGGGGGGGGGATTCTACGCATCAAAACATAAAATATAAAACAAAATAGTAAAAAACTAAAAACTACTCATGGAAGTGGCTACGCGTCAGGATTCAGAAATGGGTTACATGTGCCTTAGTGGCAACTTAGAAATCATGAATCGGTCACCCTGTGGTGTTAACGCGTAGACGTGTAGCCAGTACACAAGAAGGGAAGAGATGCGGGGTATTCGATAGCTGTACCGAAATGTTCCTTGTAAATGCTGGTAAAGAGTTCAATTCATGCGGTGGTGATGAAGTAAAAGTTCTTTGTTTGATCTCAGGTTGTAGCGAGACTGTTCTTTAACTTTGATCAGATCAGTAATATAGGTCGTGCTGCGCTGAAACCATGGATAGCTTTAAATATTAGAGTAAGCACTTTGAAAAGTATCCGTCGTTGGACGGGAAGCCAGTGAAGATCTTTGAGACATGGTGTGATATGCATATAGCGGTGAATTTGACATGTGGTTCTGGCGGCTGCATTCTGAATTCTCTGTAACCGCTAAGGCTTAGCCTAAACCATTACAATAGTCAAGTCAATCGACCCTTCTTGCTTAATAATATTTACATTTAGGCACTGCCTAAAAGCGGAGCTCCAATAAATAGTATATATAGTGCTAAAAACGTGACAATTGTGTGACGCGGGTCCCCTATCTCCAGCTAAGACATCGCACTCGAGATTTGTCTTGAAATGTACATGTGCTTGACAAGCTGCTTTGATGTTTGGAAGATTAACTTCTTTCTCTGGGTCTGGGGGAACTAGAGTTAATGGCCCGATCCTCGAGTACTTCTGACATTTACCTTCGACGTTTGCTGACAGCCTTTGCACGGTTAAATTGCCAGATGACCCTCCGCGATTCTTCTTTCCATCATTTCGCTTTTTTGAGATTTTGTCGCGAAAGTTTTCCCAATCTTTCTTACGTTTTACAGACATTTTAAAGCAGTATATATTCGAGTGGTACATCATGCGCCCGCGATCCATCACATGGTCTATGGCCTTCCTGGGCCTATGGCCTCAATGGGCCACGTGAATATTATTTTATTTATTTATTTATTTTTTTTAATTTCAAAAGAAAGAAAAAAAGAAAAAAAAAAAAGATTAACAAAAAATAAAAAAATAAAAAAAATAAAATAAAAATAAATAAAAATATTTTTAAAATTAATTTATATTTATTCTAGTTTGATAAAAAATTAATAAAGAATATAAAAACAAGCAAAAATAATTAAAAAAGACTAAAAGGTGCTATGGCTTCAATGGGCCACCATACATATCCGTGAGTCGTCTCATTGAGACCTTTGATCATAATTACGTGACGTATATGTGTAATATATGAAAAATATAGGAAGCATTTCCTTGTAAAATAGTAAATCACCAGGAAGACAAGCGTCGACCACATAAATACACCTTATGAGTGAGAACACTTTACTGCATTTTTTATTGTTATTCTAAGCTGGAACCCATAGGTTCTCACGATGGACTTCCCTTTACTTTTCGCGTTTTTCTTTCTAACGTGTTAATCAGTATTATTACACCTAACTCTATGTTTATATTTTTACATAAAGGAGATGATTAACCACTCGAAACTAGTGTAATAACAACGGGTTTTATGAGGAAGGTACCTTTTGCATCAGCAAAACTTTAGCTTCGCCATATTAGTGCCAAAATTCATATTTTTTTGGAGTTTTTCTTTCGATATATGGGATTAGAAATCATCATTAAAACTTACCACTCGAATTCCTCCCACAAGATCCGGTATTCAAGAGGAAAAGGAAAAACGTAAAGATCAAAGACTTGTGTTGAGTACCTTCCATACTGAACTGAGATCTTTTCTCTAATGACTTGAATAATCAATGACTGACCATAAGGTGTGTTGTTCACAACTGACACTGAACTCTGTACTGAACCGACACATACCGCCTTCACTGGTGTATAAGCTAATTATGTATCAGTCAATTCCAAGGGCGCCCATCTACAAGACCCCCCCCCCCCCCCCCCCTCGTCCCCCCTCCGGCCAAACCCCGGGCATAAGTCTTTTCAGTTTAAAATAGTTACTTGTTGATAAACCCGTGAAATTTCACTCTTCTACTTGAAAAATCCATTCATTTCTTTATGAATGACGGTTGTCTTTACACTGTATAAATGAATGAATGAAAACTTTATTGAAGGAGGAGACCTCATCACCCTTAATTGCTTTTCATGAGGGACCTCAAATAAACAAATAAATTTACAAATTATAAAAATGAAATATATATAAGTATAAAATATATATGCTTTGAAATTACGTTATCCGGCGATCTTATAAAGTCAGTTTACGTTTAATTTCTTTTGGTTGGTTTGCCATTTGGATTGAAATCTATAACCGTGAACAGACGCTTGTTTTGATTTTTGTTTTTCAGCCATTTTTAAAAATGAATCCAACAAAGAGCAATGACCATGAGCTCTTGATCCAACTCATTTCAACCACAACTTGATCGAAAGCGGTAACATAATAATGTTCATTTCAATATGCTGTTATAGCTTTTGATCAAGCTGTGGTTAAAAGGAGTTACAGTGCTTTTCATAATTCTGCGACCTAACCGACTCCTGTCGTTTGGCGTATTGGCCTTCGTCAATCACATTTACGACGGGTCGAGTTCATTCCGATCGAGCGATAAGGATGACTAGACAGCCATCATCACAAAGGAATTTCTTTATCCCTCACCATCGGAATGATCTCGGCCCGTCGTAAATGTGATTGACGGGAGCCAAAACGCTAGATGACTGGAGTCGGTAAACGCGCTGTAATTGGAGTCATTTGTCAACACCGACTGAAAAATCAAAATCAAAACAAGCGTCTGTTCACGGTTATAGATTTTGTAGAAAGACGATTTTTTTATCCTGGTTTTTATATGCCTTATGACAAAAATATGTTTGTCAAATATGAAGCGTTGGGTTTGATGTCCTTGAATAGAATTTTAGCTTCCCCCTTTTCGTGCTGGCATTGTGAAACCCTACCCTTTCCTATACCAAAACTCTTAAATTCCCAACCCTTTTCTATACCTCCTGCCTGAAAAAGGTACCCTTTTCGGGAGGAGCATCCCCGTATAGTCCATTATAGGGAGTACCCCTCTCCCCCCACCCCCCAGACCCTGCCCATTTCTAATACTCTGTCAGCCACATTGGCAGCCATTTCACCGATCTTTGATACCCTTAGGCTGCGATTTCGCTTCTGAGTAATGACATTTTTAGAAATTTTGAATAAAAGACAAAAAAATACATCGATTTGTCATATTTCGTCCTTTCAGTGCTCTAAAAAATATCATAAATTCGAACAAAAATTCCTACAAAAATGTCTTTTTTCATGCGTTAGAAAAATTACAATTTTTAAGAAATTTAATATAACGAATATTTTTTAAAAGAAGTTCTTTCAATTAAGCTTATAAGAAGTATAGAGTCCCGTGCAAAATTTGAGGGTTTTTTTCTGTTGGAGTTCAATACATATATGGTTCGCTCAATAAAATTTCGTATTCAGTTATTCAGCGGTTTTTGTGCGCACGCTCATCGTGGGCTCAAATTGAGCGTTCAAAAGTAGGCACTCACCTTAACAAGTAGGAGCTAATTAATAATGGTAATAAACGAATTGTAACATAGGAGGCGGAAGGAACTGAAAGGTGAGGGGGGGGGGGGGGGGGGGTAAAAAAAATTACGTTGCAATATAATGATTAAATTAATTTTTGTAATGGTTTGTTCAGAGCTGAGTTATTCAATTTACGCTAATGCACCGCCTTGTGGCCATGCGACAAGGGTTGGATGCTGGCTGTATTTGAGTAGAGTTGATTGTTAGTGCCTTGTGTATCTTAAAACTAAAGTTTATACTTACTTGACCCTTGATACAATTATCTTGCTCGATGACTTGATCTGCTTCTTTTGTATCCCAGCATGATTGAAGTTAATTTGCTCTGACATTAGTGTTGAAAGATTGTGGAAGCTCTTGCATTTTCGTTTTTTTAACTGCACTAACACTAGCTAACTAACTAACTAGCTAACTGCACTACTGGCTTGGTTTATTACTGAGTGAAAGTAGGGCGACTGGTCCATGTACTATGGATAGGGACATGGGTAGATCTTTTGTTTTCTATCCCCAGGGAGAGTATGTTCACCCCTATAGACCCTTGCATGACGTCAAAGCAGCTCAATTTGGAGGACAAAACACTTCTTTTGAAAAAAATTTCAATCTCCTGAGAATTGGAACCTATTGTTTTGTCTTACAAGTTTAGCTGCATTCCGACGTGCTGCAAGGGGTCTATGTGTCTGGCAAAAACTATAAACTTTTCTTAACCCTTCCGATCGTGTGTTTTTTAGTTGTTGATATCTTCACGTTCGGGTAAGTCAAATGGTTGAGATTATGAACCGAAAAATTGACATAAATATTTGTGATATTTATGCCCCGTCCACCCCCCTCCCCCCTCGTGATTACGCCCTGAATTGGCCCAAAAGAACTTTCTTATCAGACCGTGAAGGGCGTTCCCATGGGGATCAAATCAAGATTTATGTAGTGTAGCTGATACTTACGGTGTGTTGCTGTGGTAAGTCTAGCAATGCTTTTAGCGGTATCACCACATGCTGTAGTGGCAAACACCCTGAATGTATATTTTGTCATTGGTGTAAGTTTGGTGATGGTGAGGTTTGTTCTTCTTAGTTTGTATAACTTCGTTTCCTTAAAGTCATTCCAATAGAAATTTGAGCCTTCGCATTCCACCTGTGACAAAACAGAGAAAAAAGAAGGGGAAAAACTTAAGACTTTCTTTCCAAACCGGACCTTAAAATCCAGAATGTGTATTAGAGCGGTTTTAGTATAAGTCGAGAACAATACGGTTTTGACTTAGAGCACGAATACACAGTAACATTGAAATGTCTTTCTTATTTTCGCTGGCTCTTTCAACTTTTGTTATTACTTAACCTACCGTATAATACTGAACGGAATTTCTGATATTAGCAGGCATTTCCCAATTAAGCAGGACAGTGGTCTCCTTTTGTAACGACGCCATAAAATGTAATGGTGCACCAGGTCCTGTAAATTATAAGATGGCATCAAACAAAATATATCATTATCATCCAAATTCAGTATTACAAGAAACAATAACTTCCGAAACGTAATAAGAAGCTCCTTCAGTCAAGAATACGGTTACATGTGTGTGTGTTTGTGTGTGCTTCATTAATAAGGAGCTTTTAGTACGAGTACGGCAGATAACACTCTTCTCGTTATGCATAATTTTTCATATCATACGATAGCCGAATCCAATAATTGTTTTATTATTTATTCAAGATATTTTCAAAGTAAACTCAATTCATTAATTTAAGAAAGCATTTCAGATAAGTTTGCAAACCTTCACTGTTGGGAAGTCATTTTTGTTTGGCGGCTATGATGACGTCAATCGTCCCATGATTTAAAAAAATATTGGACGAATGACGTTCTTTCCTAATTTGGTCATTCAATGCTTGTTATGAAAAATCAACCGGGGACCAATGGGCCAATCAGAAAAGGGGAAATATTTTGAATAAATAATAATCCAATATGTCTCATTGATCAGTAGTTCCGAGCCTTACACATATTATCTAACAAACGTTGTAATGTGGGCAAACTCCCTCAAAACTCCCTCAAAAACAGTATCAAACCGAGGCGCAAACTTACCACACTGCAAACTCTGTCAGAACCTGAGCCACCTCGACTCGGTCAAACTATGCTTAAATTACATTCAAGCCAATCGAAAACTCATGATAAGTCATGATAAGTTTGGGGTTAGGTACCGGGGAGAGTGCTGGTCGCAAATGACCACGCCCAACCATGGAGATAACCATGGTAACCGGGCCATATCTCACCAGCAGCTCAGAAGTGGATACTTACGTTGTGTAGTTATGTTGACTGGTGTACTGTATGGTCCAGGTCCAACACGTGTGTACGCCCTAACAGATATACTGTACTCTGCACACAATGATAAGCAATGGATGGTATAAGAGAAGTCATCTGTTCTACCAATAGTGGCTGGTTGTCCTGCAATCGCTTGGTTTCCTTTTCGTATCATGATCCATCTCACTTCGTACTTGATAACTTTACCATTTCTCAAGTGTTCAGGTACTTCAGCCCAAGTAGCTGTGCAAGTTGTGGCATTGACTTTTAACACATCTAATGGTCGTGGGGAAGCGTCAGGGACTAATGAATATGAAAAATGTATTATATTTTTGAATTACCTGACTACAAATTCGTGATCGTTTATGGTTTATTTTTGATAAAAAGCCAAATGTTGAGGTAACAAATATGTCAAACAAATACCATCTTCCGTGGTTGATACATCCAGCGCATTACTCAGTGGACCATCGTTGATAGTGTAGGCCAGTACTTGAAATCTGTACTGTGTGTATTTATCAAGTCCTCTCACCACTACTAATGTAGCAGAGGGATTATTATAACTGATGTATTGTAACCTGCTTCCTGTCCTTGACAACCTGTACGCTATCTTGTAACCACGTAACACACCATGAATACACTTGGTATTGCGAAGTGGAGTCCAGGAGACGCGGATACTTGTGGACGAGGTTGCTGTACCGGATGTTAGTCGAGGGGAACAATCTGGAGCTACCGTAACGAAAAAAAATGTTAAGTTTATTCCCGCTAATTATGAGCTTTATAAATACGACGGGAAAATATCTCAATTTAAGTGAAAAAGTTAACTTTTAGATTGAGGTATCAGGATACCTTCGATCCAGACCTTTGAAATCACTTTACGTACGAGCCAAATTTCGCGCTGCCTTTTCAATATTATTATATAAAAGTATACATTTTCTGAAAGCCAAATAAACGTAGTTTTCGAAAATCAATTTAGAATTTACACAAAAAAGTTATTGGGTTTCTCCGCAGTTTTTCAGTGACCAAAATAACTTCACTTTAAAACGTTCTAGCTCATTCAGATTTCGTCAAATCGAACTGTAACTTTGGGTAATGATAAATCACCACGCGATGTAAAAAAAATGTCTCAGATTTTCTATATATTTATTTTTGAAATATATTTGAATTCAAATTGCAATCACGATCATCGAACACTCAAACTTCCGGATTTAACGCTTCATTGGCCCGATCTAAAAACGATATCAAAAATCTGAGACACCGTTTTGAAGCTCATTATCCACAGAGCATGCTATTGTGCTTTTGGTCGACATAGCGAAAATTCTGATCCTGCTTGAAGTTGTCAAATGAAGTGAGGTAAAATGTCACTTTGAACCAAATAACGTTTTTCTGTTCCATAACAGACAATCTTAAATAGATATTCGAAAACTACATTTATTTAGCTTTCAGAAAATGTATACTTTTATGGCAAAATATTGTAAAGCCCGTGCGAAATTTGAGGTAGCGCGTATAGGGGTCCTAATCATATCCTGATACCATGATAAACGCTAGAAAACAATATCTGTAGAAACAAAGTTGCCATCTTCTGATCAGTTTGCGCATTTCGTACTTTGCTCAGTGAACCGTCCTTGATGGTGTAGGCCAGAACTTGAAGTCTTTATGCCTCAACGCTATTTTCAACACTAATTATAACCACAGGGAGCCCAAAGACATTGGATTAAACAGAGTTTATTCGTTAGCCCTCCATTGCAGGCGTTCCTGGTTGGTTGCGCTTGGGAACGTATTAGAACGCCCCAATGCAGGCTGAATAAAAATTTAAAAAAAGCCAAAGTCTAAAAACAGACTAATGCACGTAAAACAAAATTCAAACAGTACATCGAGTTTGTATTAAACATTTACCATCTTCTAGAGTTCTTGCTTTCATGCTTTCGGATAATGGGCCATTGATTTTACCTCGGTAAACTCGTACTTGAAGTCGATACTACATGTATTTAGCAAGTCCTGTCACTGCTGCTGATGTAGGTTTGGAATTTCTTATATTTTTAACTTGGTCTTTACTCCCTGCATTCCATAACCCATATGCTATTCTGTAGCCATCTAACCCAGCATTCCTACATTTCACAGGATTGATTTGTCTCCAGTGTACTTGGATGCTTGAGGAGCTGATGGGCATGGCTGATGTTATCTTAAGAGTACACTCTGAAACTGAAATCATCCGAGATACAATTAGTTAGTAACAAATTAATAATAATAGCAACGAAAGTAAAAGTACATTACATAGAGTAAATTAGCATGTATGATGTTCAGATGCGCTGTGTAACCAACCGGGAATCCACATGGCGCACTCGGTATTAAGAAGTTTCCCTCTCTTATTTATTGATGCTCTCTTAGTGTAACTTATAACAGGCTTTTGATAAAAGTGCCACAAAATCTTGGAGTAACTACAGAAAACCCCGAAAAAACGGCAAGGGGGGGGGGGGGGGGGGGATTCTACGCATCAAAACATAAAATATAAAACAAAATAGTAAAAAACTATAAACTACTCATGGAAGTGGCTACGCGTCAGGATTCAGAAATGGGTTACCTGTGCCTTAGTGGCAACTTAGAAATCATGAATCGGTCACCCTGTGGTGTTAACGCGTAGACGTGTAGCCAGTACACAAGAAGGGAAGAGATGCGGGGTATTCGATAGCTGTACCGAAATGTTCCTTATAAATGCTGGTAAAGAGTTCCATTCATGCGGTGGTGATGAAGCAAAAGTTCTTTGTTTGATCTCAGGTTGTAGCGAGACTGTTCTATAACTTTGATCAGATCAGTAATATAGGTCGTGCTGCGCTGAAACCATGGATAGCTTTAAATATTAGAGTAAGCACTTTGAAAAGTATCCGTCGTTGGACGGGAAGCCAGTGAAGATCTTTGAGACATGGTGTGATATGCATATAACGGTGAATTTGACATGTGGTTCTGGCGGCTGCATTCTGAATTCTCTGTAACCGCTAAGGCTTAGCCTAAACCATTACAATAGTCAAGTCAATCGACCCTTCTTGCTTAATAATATTTACATTTAGGCACTGCCTAAAAGCGGAGATCCTATAAATAGTATATATAGTGCTAAAAACGTGACAATTGTGTGACGCGGGTCCCCTCTCTCCAGCTAAGACATCGCACTCGAGATTTGTCTTGAAATGTACATGTGCTTGACAAGCTGCTTTGATGTTTGGAAGATTAACTTCTTTCTCTGGGTCCAAGGGAACTAGAGTTAATGGCCCGATCCTCGAGTACTTCTGATATTTACCTTCGACGTTTGCTGACAGCCTTTGCACGGTTAAATTGCCAGATGACCCTCCGCGATTCTTCTTTCCATCATTTCGCTTTTTTGAGATTTTGTCGCGAAAGTTTTCCTAATCTTTCTTACGTTTTACAGACATTTTAAAGCAGTATATATTCGAGTGGTACATCATGCGCCCGCGATCCATCACATGGTCTATGGCCTTCCTGGGCCTAAAGTAGTAGACCTAGGCGGCTTCGAAAATTCGGCGTCTTTTGACTGATTTGGGGTCGGTTGACAACAATTCAAATAGCGACTCGAATATTCAATTTAAAACGATTCTAGGTCCAGTTCTGTAGTGAGGATAGATAGTACTTTCGATGGTAAAAATATAAGAGAAATCTATTCCTGGAACCGAGAGGCAGTGGTCCGTTCTTAGAGAGACGCCCTCTTAAATATTGAATGTTCTTTGACAGTTGACTTTAGGGCACAATTTGCCATTAAACCAGGCTAAACCTCCTTCGCAAATGAGTCTGTAGTCGAGATATTTACCAAATGAGAATAAAGCTGATATAAAAATTACGAAGTATGAGTTTCAGGTCACCCATATGGGTACTAACTCAGCCCAATCGGGCTTGACTTATAGTCTTGTTCGAAGCCCAAGATTTTCCCACTAGGCCACGAGTTTAAGGAATTAGCACAACAATAGCCATAAAAACAATGCGCAAGATAGACTAGATTTTTTTCCACTTAAAATCAATGTACGTAGCAAATAGTGCAAGGGATTAGCTGTAGATATGGCCTGGGGGCCGGCTAGTCTCTCCCCTGATGCCTCGGCTAGATCATTATGCTGCATAATCCGTACACCGACCCAAGAGCAGAAGGAGATTCTGCATCCTCGAATGTCACTGGGGCATGGCATCGTGGAATTCATTTTTTGAATCTCTGTCGGCGGACGTGAGTTCAAACCCAATCGTGCCTAGATTTTTTTTTCTTGTTTTGGGTATATGTTTTTTCTTCTTTTTTCTTTTCTTCTACTGTTGTTGTTGCTTAGTTGTTTGATTAATTTTTCTTGTAGACGTTCAGCATTATTTTATTGCAAGATCGCATATATTAAGCATGACGTTACAAATGAACTGTCGTTTGGCTCCAATGTAATAATAATCTTTATTATATATATATTTAGAATTTCATACAATAAATCTCTATTATAAAAATCTCTATGCTTTATATTTCACTGGTGAAAAATGCAATACGACCAATTAGCATCGCGTACAGCTTTTCACTGTGTAAAAATATAACCAATCAAAATTTAGAGTTGACCAAACCAACCAATCATAAAACGAGCAATTGTGACATTTGAATGGCTTCCCGCCAAAGCAAAGTTGTGTTTTCTGTAGCTTTGTTGATGTGAACAAAATGGCGAGTCGTTTTGTGTCACTAGATGTGCCGGTAGATGAGTTTATTCAAAACCAAGAAAACAAAAACACACTAAGCAAGACGAAGAGAGACCTGGCTTTATTGACTACATATCTTGAAACAAAAAATGTGCAGCAAAACCTGGAAGAAATCCAGCCAAGAGATTTAGACGAGCTGCTTTCTGCTTTTTTCGTTGAAGTAAGGAAGAAAGATGGGGATGAATACGAACCGACGACTTGAAGGTCGTTCATATCGAGCTTTGACCGTTACTTACGAAAGAAAGACTACCCAACAACGATAATAGAAGGGCAAGAATTCAGACGAACAAGGGAAGCACTAGTAGCCAAGCAGAAAGATTTGAAAAGTCCAACTTTGCGTGAAGAAACAACAACAAAGCGCTGAGTGCTTACCGCCACATTTGTAGCATTTGTGCTCGAAGCGACAGCCTGCACAAAACTTGCCTGCATTGAACGACCAACATGTTCCTCTAGGAAAGGGCTGTTTTCCTTTAGGTTTCGCAAAGGTTTTGTCGGATTGGGAAGCAACGGATTTGGGGCGAAAAGTCACAGCTCTATGCCAGAGTTCCCAGTGAACTATATCCCACGCGTAATGTTCGGGGCTGGATTGCCTCAAGAATCTGAACTGTTCGTCGTAATACGACCAGTCCCCCCCCCCCCACGCGTGGCGATATCGCGAATGGTTTCCCCGAATTTCATCAATTTTGGGGTTTCTTTTGGAAATTTCACGCAGTAGATAACTACGAAAGCATGAAAAGCCGAAACCCATTGCCCAATAGAGACAATTTTCTTTGTCGTTTGGACCGGCTCCAAGGTTAATTCAGGCTTTTGTTTAGCTGAATCCGCGTTTGACGACTGGGCGAAAGAGATTGAAAATTTCTCTGGGTTGGGGGATGGATCCAAAAGAACCCCAAAATTAATGTATTCCTCTCCCCAAATTTTTGCTTTAATCTTGTCGCTTATGCGGCTACCTAAGGGGACAGTAATACTACTAAACGCTGGGGAACTAGGCTCCATGCGTGCACCGCCGTTGGTACCTGCACCAGTGAGGTTGTCCACATCGCCTTGTACGATATCGTCCACCACGACAGCGTCTTGTGTCGTTCTTCTAGTTTCACTAACGCTGGAAGACATGGCACTGCGGACAGCGCTCACGATGGTCGCCGCCAATTTTTCCGCGTCTAGTCCAGCTATGGCTTGCCCTGGTGGGACTTCAGTCATATCGGACTTGGACGCTGTTTTTCTGCTTCGTTTCGCTCTGGGTGGCATGCTAAACTTCCTAACAGAGCTTCGATAGTTAAATTGAACTTATCATTACGTATAAGAGATTAAAATTAAGATACTCGTGGGGCAGCCGTGAGAGCTTGCTGCGAGAAGATGAAATTATTTATCAAACGAAAAAGCCCGTAACTTGGTGTAAGATCGAGTATAAAAATGCGACAGTAGAGTGGCCAACATAAACAGAGTCTATAAACTGTATATTGATAAAGGCGTTCAGCGCCGAGTGATAGGGCGCACCACACGTGGCGGCCGATAAGGGTTGTACACTCATTGGCAACTGATAACGCCACAGGAAATCAAAGACTATGTCAAGAAAAACCTGTCAAGTTGGAATTCCAAGCATCCCAAAGAAAGACAGTATACAGCCCGAAGGCAACAAATATATGCATAGTCAGTAAAATAATGACTCAGAGGGCCGACTGAACGCAAACAAATACCAAGGACGGGTTAACAATCATCTAATAGCACGTTTAACACGAAACAAGCAATGTAAAACTGCCCCACGGATGCTTTTTATACAATTTGTGCTGCCCCTCCCTATTAAGATGCACACCATCATAGGACAGATACAGGCGACATGGGCGCCAAAAACCTTTGTGGGTCCAATAAACGGCATACGGGAGCGGCTCAAGTACAGCTTTAAGGTACTGAGCGAGAATCGAGACATTAGCATTAAAATTCCCTCTAGGTTCCCTTCTGATGGTTTGGCCGACACATATAAACCGCACCCCGTGTTCATCGTGTAGGAGACGAACAAAGTCTTCTATCTCCGACCCCAATTTAACTGGTGACATGCCTCGTAGTGTGAGATCGTTAGTCCCAATTTGTAGAAAAATTATGTCCGGTCGAAACTGTGACACCACAGACAAATCAAATTCTTTAAGCTTGGAGACCGTACGACCCCCCACTCCGTGCCAACATATGTTAACGGTGTCGCAGATATTAAACTGAAGGTCATATTCAGAAGCATTCCTTGCAATAAATTCGCGCAGACGGCGAATAAAGGAATGTCCCAGAATAAGAACGCGGGGCTCATCCATAACAAGTATAAAGCCAATCAGAATGAAAGCAAAATATAAGAGGGTGGACTTGCCTTAAAATTTTATGAACATCAGGTATGTTCTCACTGGTGGCACTGGTGTGCAAAGCTGAATGAGGACGAATTAGTTTCTGCAACCGATTAAGTGCAGTGTACTACCCACGTAGTCACCTAGGTCCCAGGGCAAAAGGCCCGTGCTTACGTAAGAGATTAAGATATCGCGATATAACAATGTCATTATGCTTGTTACATAATGCTGTCTTTACTAAAGTCTTAAATCTGTTGTAATTGTTCTCTTCTCTAATATGGCGAGGCAATGCATTGAATAGAGACGGGGAGGCTGCAGCGAAGGCCCTATCACCCAGAGTTTTATAAGTATTGGCACTGAATGGCTTCAGAAGAAGTTCGTTATTTCTGCGAAGAGCATAACAGCTAGGACGCTGTACTGATACGAGACAATTGATATAGTCTGGAGCAAGACCATGAATAGCTTTAAACGTCAGCACAAGGATCTTAAAATGTACTCTTTCCTTTACTGGTAGCCAGTGTAACGACCGTAAAGCAGGAGTTAAAATATTGCCGTTTCTAGACCGAGGTTGCACTAAGTTTCAGTTTGAATTTAAAAAAATAAGCTTTCGTTTGCAGAAAAACCCGAGAAAACTGACTTTGAAAGTAGACCTAGGCGGCTTCGAAAATTCGGCGTCTTTTGACTGATTTGGGGTCGGTTGACAACGATTCAAATAGCGACTCGAATATTCAATTTAAAACGATTCTAGGTCCAGTTCTGTAGTGAGGATAGATAGTACTTTCGATGGTAAAAATATAAGAGAAATCTATTCCTGGAACCGAGAGGCAGTGATCCGTTCTTAGAGAGACGCCCTCTTAAATATTGAATGTTCTTTGACAGTTGACTTTAGGGCACAATTTGCCATTAAACCAGGCTAAACCTCCTTCGCAAATGAGTCTGTAGTCGAGATATTTACCAAATGAGAATCAAGCTGATATAAAAATTACTAAGTATGAGTTTCAGGTCACCCATATGGGTACTAACCCAGCCCAATCGGGCTTGACTTATAGTTTTGTTCTTGTTCGAAGCCCAAGATTTTCCCACTAGGCCACGAGTTTAAGGAATTAGCACAACAATAGCCATAAAAACAATGCGCAAGATAGACTAGATTTTTTTCCACTTAAAATCAATGTACGTAGCAAATAGTGCAAGGGATTAGCTGTAGATATGGCCTGGGGGCCGGCTAGTCTCTCCCCTGATGCCTCGGCTAGATCATTATGCTGCATAATCCGTACACCGACCCAAGAGCAGAAGGAGATTCTGCATCCTCGAATGTCACTGGGGCATGGCATCGTGGAATTCATTTTTTGAATCTCTGTCGGCGGACGTGAGTTCAAACCCAATCGTGCCTAGATTTTTTTTTCTTGTTTTGGGTATATGTTTTTTCTTCTTTTTTCTTTTCTTCTACTGTTGTTGTTGCTTAGTTGTTTGATTAATTTTTCTTGTAGACGTTCAGCATTATTTTATTGCAAGATCGCATATATTAAGCATGACGTTACAAATGAACTGTCGTTTGGCTCCAATGTAATAATAATCTTTATTATCTATATGGCGCATTTATGATGTGAATATGATCAAATGCGCCTGACAATAATTAACAAATAAATCAATTACAATAAATATGATAACTTTAGGATATTTATAAATATTTCAAATGGAATAATACAGCTATATATAAATATGTGAATAATCGATGCCTGACCATAAGGTGTGTTGTTCACAACTGACACTGAACTCTGTACTGAACCGACACATACCGCCTTCACTGTTGTATAAGCTAATTATGTATCAGTCGAGTCCAAGGGCGCCCATCTACACCCCCTCCCCCTCCCCCCCGGGCCAAACCCCGGGCATAAATCTTTTCAGTTTAAAATAGTTACTTGTTGATAAGCCCGTGGAATTCCACTCTTCTACTTGAAAAATTCATCCCGTTTCTTTATGATTGACTGTTGTCTTTACACTGTATAAATGAATGAATGAAAACTTTATTTTATTTGGGACCTCAAATAAACAAATAAATTTACAAATTATAAAAATAAAATATTTAGTAAATAAACCCCTCCTGGCGGCTGGGATATCGGCTGATAATGTCCGAGGATGAGAAATGGTCCGAAAAAAGAACATTTGGCCGAGAAGCGAAGCTTCGAGGGCAAATGTGATATTTTAAGGACCATTTCTCATCCAAGGACATTATCAGCCGATATCCCAGTGAGCCAGAAGGGGTTTATTTATTTTATAACCCAACGACTTCACTGAAATTAATTCAGCAAACTACATCGACTCGTCATCTCCAGAGTTTTCAAAAAATAATTTTCTCTCGTCTCCAAGCTGGATATAAAAACTATTATTTTGGTAAATGAGAGCTGTTTGACATTGAATTATTCTATTGTTTGACATTAGTTGTCGAATTCTTTGTTGGTTTTTAGTAGTTTATAAAAACAATTTCGAAAACAAACCAAAAACTTCATTCACGAAACATGGATGCTTACCATTGAAGACATTTACAGCATATTTTGTTGATTTTTTCGTGTTTCCTGGCGTAGTTTTCTCAACCAGTCTTTGTATTTTACTCTCACTTGTTTGTAAAAACCGAGTTTCTTTGTTTTCGGTGTTTTTTCTTTTCTTTTTTAATGTTTTTACCTTCTGCTCTGCCTTCTACTGGACGAATATCACTTCGGACGGGGGATATCGCCTGATACCCGTCCTGCACGTGACCCATTTGAACCAATGACAGCGCGCGAAAATTCATCGTTGGGTTATAATAAAGGATTATTAACCGAGCGCGAGGTCTGTACGGGAAAATATCAGACCGAGGTCTTGACAGTACGGACGAAGCGCAGCGAGTTCCGTACAAAAAGGACCGAGGTCTGATATTTTCTCGTAAAGACCGAGCAAGCGAGGTTAATAAATCGTTTATTATATGGCTGGTTTTTTTTAGCTGCGTCGACAAGAAACACGCGAACTTCCGGTATCGCGCGAATATCGATTGGCCAGGTATCGATCGTTTCCAGCTAGCAAAACACATAAAGTCAAACTGTCAAATCGTGCGTTTATTACATCAGAAAACTGCCTTTTTTTTTTCACACAAAGAACTTTAAAGACCCTTCAGACCGATGTCACAGAAGTTCAAGCATTTTAAATGTTTCTAAGTTGTTTTTTTAAAACAATCGTAATAGAACTAAGCTCATTCATCGAAGTGGAACAAACTAAACAAGAACTTGTTTAACAGATGGTCTATAGGTCGTTAGCTGGTAAGCTTTCAATCTCTGTGCTTTTTCCAAGGCTGTTTAAATATTTATGAAGTATGTTCATGTCCGACTTGGTTTTTCTAATCGTATTTTTAGCTTTCTGGATTGTTATAACGAAGTTTTCAATCTGTTCTTGACTGTTAGGAGCTGTGTTTTCATATTGTTGGTTTTCATTTTCATGTCCACTTCGAGCTCGTCAGGGTAGTAAAATTCGCTCGGAGAATGGTCCTCTTCGTCGCTCATAATTTCTTTGTTTGCTTTTTGTTTTATTTTGCTTATAAATTTCTTGTTTAACGAGAAAAAATGTCAAATTTCGCGCCGTGAAAATTGTAAACAAACTCGCAAATTTTGGATCCGGACCCATTGTCATGGTAACGGTCTGAGATGGGAAAATCTCAGACCGGAAATCAGCCAATCAGAGCGCGCGTACTATCGTAGCCATATAATAAATATAAGTATAAAATATATATGCTTTGAAATTACGTTATCCGGCGATCTTATAAAGTCAGTTTACGTGATTTCAACGGATTAATTTCTTCTAGTTGGTTTGCCATTTGGATTGAAATCTATAACCGTGAACAGACGCTTGTTTTGATATTTGTTTTTCAGCCATTGTTGAAAAATGAATCCAACCAATAGCAATGACCATGAGCTCTTGATCCAACTCATTTCAACCACAACTTGATCGAAAGCGGTAACATAATAATGTTCATTTCAATATGCTGTTACAGCTCTTGATCAAGCTGTGGTTAAAAGGAGTTATAGTGCTTTTCATAATTCTGCGACCTAACCGACTCCAGCTAGTCGTTTGGCGTATTGGCTCCGTCAATCACATTTACGACGGGCCGAGTTCATTCCGATCGAGAGATAAGGATGACTAGACAGCCATCATCACAAAGGAATTTCTTTATCCCTCACCATCGGAATGTTCTCGGCCCATCGTAAATGTGATTGACGGGAGCCAAAACGCTAGATGACTGGAGTCGGTAAACGCTCTGTAATTGGAGTCATTTGTCAACACCGACTGAAAAACAAAAATCAAAACAAGCGTCTGTTCACGGTTAGCATTGTGTAGAAAGACGATTTTTTTATCCCGGTTTTTATATGCCTTTTGACAAAAATATGTCTGTCAAATATGTCTGTCAAATATGTCTGTCAAATATGTCTGTCAAATATGTCTGTCAAATATGTCTGTCAAATATGTCTGTCAAATATGTCTGTCAAATATGTCTGTCAAATATGTCTGTCAAATATGTCTGTCAAATATGTCTGTCAAATATGTCTGTCAAATATGTCTGTCAAATATGTCTGTCAAATATGTCTGTCAAATATGTCTGTCAAATATGTCAGTCAAATATGTCTGTCAAATATGTCTGTCAAATATGTCTGTCAAATATGTCTGTCAAAGTGGCGACGTTCAGTTTCACGTATGACAATAAGGCAGAGTTCTTAAAAGGCTTTTTTCTTGCTAGGTTGATATTTAGCTGTATAGTAATAAATATAATGGTGACTATAGTAGAGATGATATATATTACTATTATTATTATAAGAATGCCGGTATGTTCTCAGTCACCCACAGGGGCGTAGCCAGAGGGGTTCAGTGGGGCCGGGTCCCCTTCCTTCATGGTGTTTAACGTTTTTTTGGTTGGCCGTTTTTTTTGTTGTTGATGTTCTAAAAACGGGTTTTGCCCCGGCCCCCTCCCTAAGACAAAATCCTGGCTACTCCCCTGATCCAGTCAGTTGAAATAGAAAAATAGAAAATCTATATTATACAGAAGCATGAAAAAGAAAACAAGAAATAAATCATAGGACAGATTGGGCATAATGTTGTCATTCAATATATAGCTCTTATTAACCGAGTGCGAGGTCCGTACCGTAAGTTATGGACCGCAAATTGACCAATTGTAGCGCGTGAAATTACCCTGCCATATAATGATTAAATTTATTTTTGTTATGGTTTGTTCAAACCTGAGTTATTCAGTTTACGCTTAGTGAAGCACACAGGGTGCCGTGCGTCGCTAATGCACCGCCTCCAACCCTTGTCGCATGCCGGCTGTATTTGAGTAGAGTTGATTTTTAGTGCCTTGTGTATCATAAAACTAAAGTTTATACTTACTTGACCCTTGATACAATTATCTTGCTCGATGACTTGATCTGCTGGTTTTGCTTTTTGACATTAATGTTGAAAGATTGTGGAAGCTCTTGCATTTTCGTTTTTTTAACTGCACTAACACTAGCTAACTAACTAACTAGCTAACTGCACTACTGGCTTGGTTTATTACTGAGTGAAAGTAGGGCGACTGGTCCATGTACTATGGATAGGGACTTTTGTTTTCTCTTCCCAGGGAGAGCATGTTCAACCCTCTAGACCCCTTGACGTCAAAGCAGCTCAATTTGGAGGACAAAACACTTCTTTTGAAAAGAATTTCAATCTCCTGAGAATTGGAACCTATTGTTTTGTCCTCCAAATTGAGCTGCATTCCGACGTGCTGCAAGGGGTCTATGTGTCTGGCAAAAACCATAAACTTTTCTTAACCCTTCCGATCGTGTGTTTTTTAGTTGTTGATATCTTCACGTTCGGGTAAGTCAAATGGTTGAGATTATGAACCGAAAACTAACATAGATATTTGTGATATTTATGCCCCGTCAACCCCCCTCCCCCTTGTGATTACGCCCCGAATTGGCCCAAAAGAACTTTCTTATCAGACCGGGAAGGGTGTTCCCATGGGGAACAAATCAAGATTTATGTAGTGTAGCTCATACTTACGGTGTGTTGCTGTGGTAAGTCTAGCAATGCTTTTAGCGGTATCACCACACGCTGTAGTGGCAAACACCCTGAATGTATAGTTTGTCATTGGTGTAAGTTTGGTGATGGTGAGGTTTGTTCTTCTTAGTTTGTATGACTTCGTTTCCTTAAAGTCATTCCAATAGAAATTTGAGCCTTCGCATTCCACCTGTGACAAAACAGAGAATAAAGAAGGGGAAAAAGACTTTCTTTCCAAACCGGCCCTTAAACTCCAGAATGTATATTAGAGCGGTTCAAGAGAGCATAAATATTTATGCTCTCTTGAGCGGTTTTAGTCAGTAGGTCGACAACGATACGGTTTTGACTTAGAGCACGAATACACAGTAACATTGAAATGGCTTCCCATTGTGTTTCTTATTTTCGCTAGCTCTTTCAACTTTTGTTATTACTTAACTTACCGTATAATACTGAACGGAATTTCTGATATTGGCCGGCTTTTCCCAATTAAGCAGGACAGTGGTCTCCTTTTGTAACGACGCCATAAAACTTAATGGTGCACCAGGTCCTGTAAATTATAAGATGGCATCAAACAAAATATATCAACGGTAATTAAGAAGCTCTTTCAGTCAAGAATACGGTTACATGTCAGTGTGTGTTTGTGTGTGCTTTATTAATCAGGAGCTTTTAGTAAACATTTCCTAGGAGTGTAAAATTACGAAAATGCAAATGAAATATTTTTTTTCATTTTTATCATTACTTAGCAATTATTGGATGAGGCTGAGTACGGCTTCGCCAGATAACCCTCTTCTCGTTCTGCATAATTTTTCATATCATACGATAGCCGAATCCAATAATTGTTTTATTATTTATTCAAGATATTTTCAAAGTAAATTCAATTCAGTCATTTAAGAAAGCATTTCAGATAAGTTTGAAAACCTTCCCTGTAAAATAATAATTCAATGTTTCATTGATCAGTAGTTCCGAGGTTACACATATTATCTAACAAACGTTGTAATGTGGGCAAACTCCCTCAAAACTCCCTCAAAAACAGTGGCAAACCGAGGCGCCAACTTACCCCACTGCAAACTCTGTCAGTACGTGAGCCACCTTGACTCGGTCAAACTATGCTTAAATTACATTCAAGCCAATCGAAAACTAATGATAAGTCATGATAAGTTAGGGGTTTGGTACCGGGGAGAGTGCTGGTCGTAAATGACCACGCCCAACCATGGAGATAACCATGGTAACCGGGCCATATCTCACCACCGGCTGCCAAGTGGATACTTACGTTGTGTAGTTATGTTGACTGGTGTACTGTATGGTCCAGGTCCAACACGTGTGTACGCCCTAACAGATATGCTGTACTCTGCACACAATGATAAGCCATGAATGGTATAAGAGAAGTCATCTGTTCTACCAATAGTGGCTGGTTGTCCTGCAATCGCTTGGTTTCCTTTTCGTATCATGATCCATCTCACTTCGTACTTGATAACTTTACCATTTCTCAAGTGTTCGGGTACTTCAGCCCAAGTAGCGGTGTAAGTTGTGGCGTTGACTTTTAACACATCTAATGCTCGTGGGGAAGCGTCAGGGACTAATGAATATGAAAAATGTATAATATTTTTAGAATTACAAATCATAACAATTTATGGTTTATTTTTAATGAAGAGTCAAATGTTGAATTAACAAATATGTCAAACAAATACCATCTTCACTGGTTGATACTCTCAGCCTATTACTCAGTGGACCATCCCTGATAGTGTAGGCCAGTACTTGAAATATGTACCGTGTGTATTTATCAAGTCCTGTCACCACCACTGATGTAGTAAAGGAACTATCAACATTGATGTATTGTAACCTGCTTCCATTCCTTGACAACCTGTACGCTACCTTGTAACCACGTAACACACCATTAATACACTTGGTATTGCGAAGTGGAGTCCAGGAGACGCGGATACTTGTGGACGAGGTTGCTGTACCAGATGTTAGTTGAGGAGAACAATCTGGAGCTACCGTAACGAAAAAATAATGTTGTTAAGTTTATTCTCAGTAATTATGAACTTTATAAAAACGAGGGAAAAATATCTCAATTTAAGTAAAAAAGTTAATATAAGGTAAAACTTAACAAACTCAACAAAGATTTTAGTGTGATTTTAGATTGCTTTAATATGCCTGTCTTTCCTGAAGTACAGATAAACGCTGAAAAATATCACTTTGCTCAGTGAACCGTCCTTGATGGTGTAGGCCAGAACTTAAAGTCTGTATGCCTCAACGCTATTTTCAACCCTAATAATAACCACAGGGAGCCCACAGCCACTGGTTTAATCAGTGTTATGGTCAGCCCTTTATTGCCGGCGTTCTTGGTTGGTTCTGCTTGGAGAAGAACGTCTCATTCCTTCCCGGCGTCCTCAACCAGGAACGCAATACCATACTATACAGGCTATTCATCCATTACATTGCTTTTCATAATTCTGTGACCTAACCAACTCTAGTATCGCGGGCGCGTACCGAAACCCCGACGGCTGAAATCTGAGCCTAACCGACTCCAGACTTCTTGCGTTTTGCCTTCACTAAGTTTGATTGACGGAAGCTAAAATGCCAGACGCCTGGAGTCGGTTAGGTTGCAGAATTATGAAATGCGCTGTAATGCTGTGTCACGCGTTTACTTTCCAAGTACAGCAAAACAAAGCACGGGAATCGTATCTCAGTGTTGATCTGAAAGTAACAGATCTATAAGCCTTCATCTTGATGCGCTGGTAGTCAGTTAAAATTAATTTCGTTGAATAACAATAATCCGTTACTTAGAAAATCAAATGAAGTGGAATTATTCCACATTTGGAATCAGACCTCCCTGATTTTAACCAAAGTACGGTATGATGTAAATAATGTTATTCCCTTTAAACAAGTGATATCCACCATTTATTGCTAATGAATTATTGCATGGACTCGGAATACTGTTCTATTAAATTTTGTTTGTTAAATTTCCATTCTCAATTAATGAATAAAATTTCTTTATCAGAATTAATTTTTTATGAATTCCTACTAAATGGCTGAATGGCCCAAGTAGCGGTGTAAGTTGTGGCATTGACTATTAACACATCTAATGCTCGTGGGGAAGCGTCAGGGACTAATAAATATGAAAAATGTATGATATTTTTGAATTACCTGACTACAAATTCGTAATGATTTATGGTTTATTTTTAATTAAGAGTCAAATGTTGAGGTAATAAATATGTCAAACAAATACCATGCTTCTCGGTTATTGCTTCCCTGGCATTACTCAGTGGACCGTCCTTGATAGTGTAGGCCAGTACTTGAAATCTGTACCGTGTATATTTATCAAGTCCTGTCACCACCACTGATGTTGTAGAGGGATTATTAACAGTGATGTATCGTAACCTTCTTCCTGTCCTTGACAACCTGTACGCTACCTTGTAACCACGTAACACACCATTAATACACTTGGTATTGGGAAGTGGACCCCAGGAGACGCGGATACTTGTGGACGAGGTTGCTGTAACGGATCTTAGTCGAGGAGAACAATCTGGAGCTGACAAAAAAATTGATTTGGTCATTGATGATATCTTAGAATGCTTCAAATGCGACCGGCTAAAAATTTATTTACTAATTGTGTACAGTTTGTTAATTTATTCGGTAATGCCGTGATTTGAAAGTCCTAGTCTACGTTTTTAGAAACATTGAAGGGATACGAGCAAACTTAGTTCACTCTTATATGCTTCACGGCTTCTGCCAAATTTTATATAATCCCATCCTTATATTAACAATTAAAGCCTATTTACTGTCATTCATTACTTTAATAACCCTGCAAAGTTTATGGATACATACCATCCTCTAAGGTTGTTGTATCCGTTGCATCACTCAGTGGACCGTCCTTGATAGTGTAGGCCAGTACTTGAAATCTGTACCGTGTGTATTTATCAAGTCCTCTCACCACCACTGATGTTGTAGAGGGATTAACATTGATGTATTGTAACCTGCTTCCATTCCTTGACAACCTGTATGCCGCTACCTTGTAACCACGTAGTACACCATTAATACACTTGGTATTGCGAAGTGGAGTCCAGGAGACGCGGATAATTGTGGACGAGGTTGCTGTAGCGGATCTTAGCCGAGGAGAACAATGTGAAGCTACCGTAACAAAAAAATAATGTTGTTAAGTTTATTCTCAGTAATTATGAGCTTTATAAATACGAGGGGAAAATATCTCAATTTAAGTAAAACAGTTAACATAAGGTAAAACTTAACAAACTCAACAAAGATTTTCCTTCGAGCTAGACCTTTGAAATCACTTATCGCACGAGCCAAATTTCGCGCTGCCTTTTCAATATCATTATATAAAATATACATTTTCTGAAAGCCAAATAAACGTAGTTTTCGAAAATCAATTTAGAATTTACACAAAAAAGATATTGGGTTTCTCCGCAGTTTTTTCAGTGACCAAAATAACTTCACTTTAAAACGTTCTAGCTCATTCGTTTTTCGTCAAATCGAACTGAAACTTTGGATAAAGATAAATCACTACGCGATGTAAAAAAATCTGTCTCAGATTTTCGATATATATTTTTATTCAAAAAGATATTGCCTATTTTGCAATCACGATCATCGAAAAGTCAAACTTCCGGATTTAACGCTTCATTGCGCGCGATCTAAAAACGATATCAAAAATCTGAGACACCGTTTTGAAGCTCATTATTATATCTCATTATTATATCTCGTGAGAGATCTTTTCAACACTCGAAGATAAAATTCGTATCTCCGCGTACCCATGTAATATCCTATATTTATCCACAGAGTATGCTAATGTACTTTTGATCGACATAGCGAAAATTCTGATCCTGCGGGAAGTTGTCAATTGAAGTGAGGTAGAATGTCACTTTGAACCCAATAACTTTTTTGTGTTCCATAACAGACAATTATGAATAGATATTCGAAAGCTACATTTATTAACCCCGAAAAAACGGCAAGGGGGGGGGGGGGATTCAGTCTACGCATCAAAACATAAAATATAAAACAAAATAGTAAAAAACTAAAAACTACTCATGGAAGTGGCTACGCGTCAGGATTCAGAAATGGGTTACCTGTGCCTTAGTGGCAACTTAGAAATCATGAATCGGTCACCCTGTGGTGTTAACGCGTAGACGCGTAGCCAGTACACAAAAAGGGAAGAGATGCGGGGTATTCGATAGCTGTACCGAAATGTTCCTTATAAATGCTGGTAAAGAGTTCCACTCATGCGGTGGTGATGAAGTAAAAGTTCTTTGTTTGATCTCAGGTTGTAGCGAGACTGTTCTATAACTTTGATCAGATCAGTAATATAGGTCGTGCTGCGCTGAAACCATGGATAGCTTTAAATATTAGAGTAAGCACTTTGAAAAGTATCCGTCGTTGGACGGGAAGCCAGTGAAGATCTTTGAGACATAGTGTGATATGCATATAGCGGTGAATTTGACATGTGGTTCTGTCGGCTGCATTCTGAATTCTCTGTAACCGCTAAGGCTTAGCCTAAACCATTACAATAGTCAAGTCAATCGACCCTTCTTGCTTAATAATATTTACATTTAGGCACTGCCTAAAAGCGGAGCTCCCATAAATAGTATATATAGTGCTAAAAACGTGACAATTGTTTGACGCGGGTCCCCTCTCTCCAGCTAAGACATCGCACTCGAGATTTGTCTTGAAATGTGCTTGACAAGCTGCTTTGATGTTTGGGAGATTAACTTCTTTCTCTGGGTCCAAGGGAACTAGAGTTAATGGTCCGATCCTCGAGTACTTCTGACACTATTTACCTTCGACGTTTGCTGACAGCCTTTGCACGGTTAAATTGCCAGATGACCCTCCGCGATTCTTCTTTCCATCATTTCACTTTTTTGAGATTTTGTCGCGAAAGTTTTCCCAATGTTTCTTACGTTTTACAGACATTTTAAAGCAGTATATATTCGAGTGGTACATCATGCGCCCGCGATCCATCACATGGTCTATGGCCTTCCTGGGCCTAAAGTAGTAGACCTAGGCGGCTTCGAAAATTCGGCGTCTTTTGACTGATTTGGGGTCGGTTGACAACAATTCAAATAGCGACTCGAATATTCAATTTAAAACGATTCTAGGTCCAGTTCTGTAGTGAGGATAGATAGTACTTTCGATGGTAAAAATATAAGAGAAATCTATTCCTGGAACCGAGAGGCAGTGGTCCGTTCTTAGAGAGACGCCCTCTTAAATATTGAATGTTCTTTGACAGTTGACTTTAGGGCACAATTTGCCATTAAACCAGGCTAAACCTCCTGCGCAAATGAGTCTGTAGTCAAGATATTTACCAAATGAGAATAAAGCATATAAAAATTACTAAGTATGAGTTTCAGGTCACCCATATGGGTACTAACCCAGCCCAATCGGGCTTGACTTATAGTCTTGTTCGAAGCCCAAGATTTTCCCACTAGGCCACGAGTTTAAGGAATTAGCACAACAATAGCCATAAAAACAATGCGCAAGATAGACTAGATTTTTTCCCACTTAAAATCAATGTACGTAGCAAATAGTGCAAGGGATTAGCTGTAGATATGGCCTGGGGGCCGGCTAGTCTCTCCCCTGATGCCTCGGCTAGATCATTATGCTGCATAATCCGTACACCGACCCAAGAGCAGAAGGAGTTTCTGCATCCTCGAATGTCACTGGGGCATGGCATCGTGGAATTCATTTTTTGAATCTCTGTCGGCGGACGTGAGTTCAAACCCAATCGTGCCTAGATTTGTTTTTCTTGTTTTGGGTATATGTTTTTTCTTCTTTTTTTCTTCTTCTACTGTTGTTGTTGCTTAGTTGTTTGATTAATTTTTCTTGTAGACGTTCAGCATTATTTTATTGCAAGATCGCATATATTAAGCATGACGTTACAAATGAACTGTCGTTTGGCTCCAATGTAATAATAATCTTTATTATCTATATGGCGCATTTCTCATGTGAATATGATCAAATGCGCCTGACAATAATTAACAAATAAATAAATTACAATAAATATGATAACTTTAGGATATTTATAAATATTTAAAATGGAATAATACAGCTATATATAAATATGTGAATAATCGATGCCTGACCATAAGGTGTGTTGTTCACAACTGACACTGAACTCTGTACTGAACCGACACATACCGCCTTCACTGTTGTATAAGCTAATTATGTATCAGTCAATTCCAAAGGCGCCCATCTACACCCCCCCCCTCGTCCCCCCCCCCCCCCGGGCCAAACCCCGGGCATAAATCTTTTCAGTTTAAAATAGTTACTTGTTGATAAGCCCGTGAAATTTCACTCTTCTACTTGAAAAATCCATCCCGTTTCTTTATGATTGACTGTTGTCTTTACACTGTATAAATGAATGAATGAAAACTTTATTGAAGGAGGAAACCTCAAACCCCTTAATTGCTTTTCATGAGGGACTTCAAATAAAAAAATAAATTTACAAATTATAAAAATAAAATATTAAAGGATTATTAACCGAGCGCGAGGTCTGTACGGGAAAATATCAGACCGAGGTCTTGACAGTACGGACGAAGCGCAGCGAGTTCCGTACAAAAAGGACCGAGGTCTGATATTTTCTCGTAAAGACCAAGGAAGCGAGGTTAATAAACCGTTTATTATATGGCTGTTTTTTTTTAGCTGTGTCGACAAGAAACACGCGAGCTTCCGGTATCGCACGAATATCGATTGGCCAGGTATCGATCGTTTCCAACTAGCAAAACACATAAAGTCAAACTGTCAAATCGTGCGTTTATTACATCAGAAAACTGCTATTTTTTTCACACAAAGAACTTTAAAGACCCTTCAGACTGATGTCACAGAAGTTCAAGCATTTTAAATGTTTCTAAGTTGTTTTTTTAAAACAATCGTAATAGAACTAAGCTCATTCATCGAAGTGGAACAAACTAAACAAGAACTTGTTTAACAGATGGTCTATAGGTCGTTAGCTGGTAAGCTTTCAATGTCTGTGCTTTTTCCAAGGCTGTTTAAATATTTATGGAGTATGTTCATGTCCGACTTGGTTTTTCTAATCGTATTTTTAGCTTTGTGGATTGTAACGAAGTTTTCAATCTGTTCTTGACTGTTAGGAGCTGTGTTTTCATATTGTTGGTTTTCATTTTCATGTCCATGCACTTTGAGCTCGTCAGGGTAGTAAAATTCGCTCGGAGAATGGTCCTATTCGTCGCTCATAATTTCTTTGTTCGCTTTTTGTTTTATTTTGCTTATAAATTTCTTGTTTAACGAGAAAAAATGTCAAATTTCGCGCCGTGAAAATTGTAAACAAACTCGCAAATTTGATATACGATCCGGAGCCATTGTCATGGTAACGGTCTGAGATGGGAAAATCTCAGACCGGAAATCAGCCAATCAGAGCGCGCGTACTATCGTAGCCATATAATCAATATAAGTATAAAATATATATGCTTTGAAATTACGTTATCCGGCGATCTTATAAAGTCAGTTTACGTGATTTCAACGGATTAATTTCTTCTAGTTGGTTTGTCATTTGGATTGAAATCTATAACCGTGAACAGACGCTTGTTTTGATTTTTGTTTCTCAGCCATTGTTGAAAAATGAATCCAACCAAGAGCAATGACCATGAGCTCTTGATCCAACTCATTTCAACCACAACTTGATCGAAAGCGGTAACATAATAATGTTCATTTCAATATGCTGTTACAGCTTTTGATCAAGCTGTGGTTAAAAGGAGTTACAGTGCTTATCATAATTCTGCGACCTATAACCGACTCCAGTCGTTTGGAGTATTGGCCTCCGTCAATCACATTTACGACGGGCCGAGTTCATTCCGATCGAGCGATAAGGATGACTAGACAGCCATCATCACAAAGGAATTTCTCTATCCCTCAAGATCGGAATGATCTCGGCCCGTCGTAAATGTGATTGACAGGAGCCAAAACGCTAGATGACTGGAGTCGGTAGTTCGCAGAATTATGAAAAGCGCTGTAATTTGAGTCATTTGTCAACACCGACTGAAAAACAAAAATCAAAACAAGCGTCTGTTCACGGTTAGCATTTTGTAGAAAGACGATTTTTTTATCCCGGTTTTTATATGCCTTTTGACAAAAATATGTCTGTCAAATATGTCTGTCAAAGTGGCGACGTTCAGTTTCACGTATGACAATAAGGCAGAGTTCTTAAAAGGCTTTTTTCTTGCTAGGTTGATATTTAGCTGTATAGTAATAAATATAATGGTGATTATAGTAGAGATGATATATATTACTGTTATTGTTATAAGAATGTCGGTATGTTCTCAGTCCTCCACAGGGGCGTGGCCAGAGGGGTTCAGGGGGGCCGGGTCCCCTTCCTTCATGGTGTTTAACGTTTTTTTGGTTGGCCGTTTTTTTTTGTTTTTTTGTTGATGTTCTGAAAACGGGTTTTGCCCCGGCCCCCTCCCTAAGACAAAATCTTGGCTACTCCCCTGATCCAGTCAGTTGAAATAGAAAAATAGAAAATCTATATTATACAGAAGCATGAAAAAGAAAACAAGAAATAAATCATAGTACGGATTGGGCATAATGTTGTCATTCAATATATAGCTCTTATTAACCGAGTGCGAGGTCCGTACCGTAAGTTATGGACCGCAAATTGACCAATTGTAGCGCGTGAAATTACCCTGCCATATAATGATTAAATTTATTTTTGTTATGGTTTGTTCAAAGCTGAGTTATTCAGTTTACGCTTAGTGAAGCACACCGGGTGCCGTGCGTCGCTAATGCACCGCCTCTAACCCATGTCGCATGCCGGCTGTAGTAGAGTTGATTTTTAGTGTCTTGTGTATCATAAAACTAAAGTTTATACTTACTTGACCCTTGATATAATTATCTTGCTCGATGACTTGATCTGCTGGTTTTGCTTTTTGACATTAATGTTGAAGGATTGTGGAGGCTCTTGCCTTACGGCACTAACACTAGCTAACTAACTAACTAGCTAACTGCACTACTGGCTTGGTTTATTACTGAGTGAAAGTAGGGCGACTGGTCCATGTACTATGGATAGGGACATGGGTAGGTCTTTTGTTTTCTCTTCCCAGGGAGAGCATGTTCACCCCTATAGACTCCTTGACGTCAAAGCAGCTCAATTTGGAGGACAAAACACTTCTTTTGAAAAGAATTTCAATCTCCTGAGAATTGGAACCTATTGTTTTGTCCTCCAAATTGAGCTGCATTCGGATGTGCTGCAAGGGGTCTATGTGTCTGGCAAAAACCATAAACTTTTGTTAACCCTTCCGATCGTGTGGTTTTTAGTTGTTGATATCTTCACGTTCGGGTAAGTCAAATGGTTGAGATTATGAACCGAAAAACTGACATAAATATTTGTGATATTTATGCCCCGTCAACCCCCCCCCCCCCCCTTGTGATTACGCCCCGAATTGGCCCAAAAGAACTTTCTTATCAGACCGGGAAGGGTGTCCCCATGGGGAACAAATCAAGATTTCTGTAGTGTAGCTCATACTTACGGTGTGTTGCTGTGGTAAGTCTAGCAATGCTGTTAGCGGTATCACCACACGGTGTAGTGGCAAACACCCTGAATGTATATTTTGTCATTGGTGTAAGTTTGGTGATGGTGAGGTTTGTTCTTCTTAGTTTGTATGACTTCGTTTCCTTAAAGTCATTCCAATAGAAATTTGAGCCTTCGCATTCCACCTGTGACAAAACAGAGAATCAAGAAGGGAAAAAAGACTTTTTTCCAAACCCCTTAAGCTCCAGAATGTATATTAGAGCGGTTTTAGTATAAGTCGACAACGATACGGTTTTGACTTAGAGCACGAATACACAGTAACATTGAAATGTCTTTCTTATTCTCGCAAGCTCTTTAACTTTTGTTATTACTTAACTTACCGTATAATACTGAACGGAATTTCTGATATTAGCAGGCATTTCCCAATTAAGCAGGACAGTGGTTTCCTTTTGTAACGATGCCATAAAATGTAATGGTGCACCAGGTCCTGTAAATCATAAGATGGCATCAAACAAAATATACTCATTATCATCCAAATTCAGTATTACAAGAAACAATAACTTCCCAAACGTAATAAGAAGCTCCTTCAGTCAAGAATACGGTTACATGTGTGTGTGTGTTTGTGTGTGCTTCATTAATAAGGAGCTTTTAGTAAACATTTGCTAGGAGCGTAAAATGCAAATAATTTTTTTTCCATTTTTATCATTACTTAGCAATTGTTGGATGAGGCTGTCAAACCGAGGCGAAAACTTACCCCAGTGCAAACTCTGTCAGTACGTGAGCCGCCTTGACTCGTTCAAACTATGCTTAAATTACATTCAAGCCAATCGAAAACTTATGATAAGTCATGATAAGTTTGGGGTTTGGTACCGGGGAGAGTGCTGGTCGTAAATGACCACGCCCAACCATGGAGATAACCATGGTAACCGGGCCATATCTCACCACCAGCTCACAAGTGGATACTTACGTTGTGTAGTTATGTTGACTGGTGTACTGTATGGTCCAGGTCCAACACGTGTGTACGCCCTAACAGATATACTGTACTCTGCACACAATGATAAGCCATGAATTGTATAAGAGAAGTCATCTGTTCTACCACTAGTGGCTGGTTGTCCTGCAATCACTTCGTGTCCTTTTCTTATCATGATCCATCTCACTTCGTACTTGATAACTTTACCATTTCTCAAGTGTTTAGATACTTCAGCCCAAGTAGCGTTGTAAGTTGTGGCATTGACTTTAAACACATCTAATGCTCGTGGGGAAGCGTCAGGGACTAATAAATATGAAAAATGTATGATATTTTTGAATTACCTGACTACAAATTCGTAATCATTTATGGTTTATTTTTGATAAAAAGCCAAATGTTGAGGTAACAAATATGTCAAACAAATACCATCTTCCTTGGTTATTGCTTCCAGCGCAGTACTGAGTGGACCATCGTTGATAGTGTAGGCCAGTACTCGAAACCTGTACCGTGTGTATTTATCAAGTCCTCTCACCACTACTGATGTGGCAGAGGGATTATTATAACTGATGTATTGTAACCTGCTTCCTGTCCTTGACAACCTGTACACTATCTTGTAACCACGTAACACACCATTAATACACTTGGTATTGCGAAGTGAAGTCCAGGAGACGCGGATACTTGTGGACGAGGTTGCTGTAGCGGATCTTAGTCGAGGAGAACAATCTGGAGCTGACAAAAAAATTGATTTGGTCATTGATGATATCTTAGAATGCTTCAAATGCGACTGGTTAAAAATTTATTTACTAATTATGACAGTTTGATAATTTATTCGGTAATGCCGTGATTTGAAAGTCCTAGTCTACGTTTTTAGAAACATTGAAAGGATACGAGCAAATTTAGTTCACTCTTATATGCTTCACGGCTTCTGCCAAATTTTATATAACCCCATCCTAGGTTATATTAACAATCAAAGCCTATTTGCTGTCATTCTTTACTTTAATAACCCGGCAAAGTTTATGGATACATACCATCCTCTAAGGTTGTTGCATCCGTTGCATTACTCAGTGGACCGTCCTTGATAGTGTAGGCCAGTACTTGAAATCTGTACCGTGTGTATTTATCAAGTCCTCTCACCACCACTGATGTTGTAGAGGGATTATTAACAATGATGTATTGTAACCTGCTTCCATTCCTTGACAACCTGTACGCTATCTTGTAACCACGTAACACATCATTAATACACTTGGTATTGCGAAGTGAAGTCCAGGAGACGCGGATACTTGTGGACGAGGTTGCTGTACCGGATGTTAGTCGAGGAGAACAATCTGGAGCTACCGTAACGAAAAAATAATGTTGTTAAGTTTATTCTCAGTAATTATGAGTTTTATAAAAACGAGGGGAAAATATCTCAATTTAAGTAAAAAAGTTAATATAAGATAAAACTTAACAAACTCAACAAAGATTTTAGTGTTATTTTATATTGCTTTAATATGACTGTCTTTCCTGGAGTACAGATAAACGCTGAAAAATATCATCTGTAGAAACAAAGTTGCCATCTTCTAATCGGTTTGCGCATTTCGTACTTTGCTCAGTGAACCGTTCTTGATGGTGTAGGCTAGAACTTAAAGTTTGTATACCTCAACGCTATTTTCAACCCTAATTATAACCACAGGGAGCCCACAGTCACTGGTTTAGTCAGTGTTTATGGTCAGCCCTTTATTGTCGGCGTTCCTGGTTGGTTCATCTTGGAGAAGAACGTCTCATTCCTTCCCGGCGTCCTCAACCAGGAACGCCTGCAATACAGGCTATTAATGCATTACATTTCTTTTCATAATTCTGTGACCTAACCGACTCTAGTATCGCGGGCGCGTACCGAAACCCCGACGGCTGAAATCTGAGCCTAACCAACCCCAGAGGTCTTGCGTTTTGCCTTCACTAAGTTTGATTGACGGAAGCTAAAATGCCAGACGCCTGGAGTTGGTTAGGTTGCAGAATTATGAAATGCGCTGTAATGCTGTGTCACGCGTTTACTTTCCAAGTACAGCAAAACAAAGCACGGGAATCGTATCTCAGTGTTGATCTGAAAGTAACAGATCTATAAGCCTTCATCTTGATGCGCCGGTAGTCAGTTAAAATTAATTTCGTTGAATAACAATAATCCGTTATAGCTTAGAAAATCAAGTGAAGTGGAATTATTCCACATTTGGAATCAGACCTCCCTGATTTTAACCAAAGTACGGTATGATGTTAATAATGTTATTCCCTTTAAACAAGTGATATCCACCATTTATTGCTAATGAATTATTGGACTCGGAATACTGTTCTATTAAATTTTGTTTGTTAAATTTCCAATCTCAATTAATGAATAAAATTTCTTTATCAGAATTAATTTTTTTATGAATTCCTACTAAATGGCTGAATGGCTGAATGGCTGAATGGCCCAAGTAGCGGTATAAGTTGTGGCATTGACTTTAAACACATCTAATGGTCGTGGGGAAGCGTCAGGGACTAATAAATATGAAAAATGTATGATATTTTTGAATTACCTGACTACAAATTCGTAATCATTTATGGTTTATTTTTGATTAAGAGTCAAATGTTGAGGTAAAAAATATGTCAAACAAATACCATCTTCCTTGGTTATTGCTTCCATGGCATTACTTAGTGGACCATCCCTGATAGTGTAGGCCAGTACTCGAAATATGTACCGTGTGTATTTATCAAGTCCTGTCACCACCACTGATGTTGTAGAGTGATTATTAACAGTGATGTATCGTGACATTCTTCCTGTCCTTGACAACCTGTACACTATCTTGTAACCACGTAACACACCATTAATACACTTGGTATTGTGAAGTGGAGCCCAGGAGACGCGGATACTTGTGGACGAGGTTGCTGTAGCGGATCTTAGTCGAGGGGAACAAACTGGAACTGACAAAAAAAATTGATTTGGTTATCAATGATATCTTAGAATGCTTCAAATGCGACCGGTTAAAGATTTATTTACTAATTATTTACAGTTTGTTAATTTATTCGGTAATGCCGTGATTTGAAAGTCCTAGTCTACGTTTTTAGAAACATTGAAAGGATACGAGCAAATTTAGTTCACTCTTATATGCTTCACGGCTTCTGCCAAATTTTATATAATCCCATCCTTATATTAACAATCAAAGCCTATTTACTGTCATTCTTTACTTTAATAACCCTGCAAAGTTTATGGATACATACCATCCTCTAAGGTTGTTGTATCCGTTGCACGACTCAAAGGACCGTCCTTGATAGTGTAGGCCAGTACTTGAAATCTGTACCGTGTGTATTTATCAAGTCCTCTCACCACCACAGATGTTGTAGAGGGATTATTAACAATGATGTATTGTAACCTGCTTCCATTCCTTGACAACCTGTATGCCGCTACCTTGTAACCACGTAACACACCATTAATACACTTGGTATTGCGAAGTGAAGTCCAGGAGACGCGGATAATTGTGGACGAGGTTGCTCTAGCGGATGTTAGTCGAGGAGAACAATCTGGAGCTACCGTAACAAAAAAATAATGTTGTTAAGTTTATTCTCAGTAATTATGAGCTTTATAAATACGAGGGGAAAATATCTCAATTTAAGTAAAAAAGTTAACATAAGGTAAAACTTAACAAACTCAACAAAGATTTTCCTTCGAGCTAGACCTTTGAAATCACTTATCGCACGAGCCAAATTTCGCGCTGCCTTTTCAATATTATTATATAAAATATACATTTTCTGAAAGCCATTTTTTTCAGTGACCAAAATAACTTCACTTTAAAACGTTCTAGCTCATTCGTTTTTCGTCAAATCGAACTGAAACTTTGGATAAAGATAAATCACCACGCGATGTAAAAAAATCTGTCTCAGATTTTCGATATATATTTTTATTCAAAAAGATATTGCCTATTTTGCAATCACGATCATCGAAAAGTCAAACTTCCGGATTTAACGCTTCATTGCGCGCGATCTAAAAACGATATCAAAAATCTGAGACACCATTTTGAAGCTCATTATTATATGATTATCAATGAAATACCTATATTTCTCTATTTCAAAAATTTGATATTTTCACATGTGAAGATATCATCACTATGGTAACACACTTCTTATAGCAGAAAAAAAGCTCAAAAAAGCTTTCTTTTCTTTTTCATTGATAATTATATAATAAACAGAATATTACATGGGCGCTTGGAGATACGAATTTTATCTTCTCGTGTTGAAAATCTTTAACTCGTTTGCTGCGCTCACTCGTGAGAGATCTTTTCAACACTCGAAGATAAAATTCGTATCTCCGCGTACCCATGTAATATCCTATATTTATCCACAGAGTATGCTAATGTACTTTTGATCGACATAGCGAAAATTCTGATCCTGCGGGAAGTTGTCAATTGAAGTGAGGTAGAATGTCACTTTGAACCCAATAACTTTTTTGTGTTCCATAACAGACAATTATGAATAGATATTCGAAAACTACATTTATTAACCCCGAAAAAAAGGCAAGGGGGGGGGGGGGGGGGGGATTCAGTCTACGCATCAAAACATAAAATATAAAACAAAATAGTAAAAAACTAAAAACTATTCATGGAAGTGGCTACGCGTCAGGATTCAGAAATGGGTGACCTGTGCCTTAGTGGCAACTTAGAAATCATGAATCGGTCACCCTGTGGTGTTAACGCGTAGACGCATAGCCAGTACACAAGAAGGGAAGAGATGCGGGGTATTCGATAGCTGTACCGAAATGTTCCTTATAAATGCTGGTAAAGAGTTCCATTCATGCGGTGGGGATGAAGTAAAAGTTCTTTGTTTGATCTCAGGTTGTAGCGAGACTGTTCTTTAACTTTGATCAGATCAGTAATATAGGTCGTGCTGCGCTGAAACCATGGATAGCTTTAAATATTAGAGTAAGCACTTTGAAAAGTATCCGTCGTTGGACGGGAAGCCAGTGAAGATCTTTGAGACATGGTGTGATATGCATATAGCGGTAAATTTGACATGTGGTTCTGGCGGCTGCATTCTGAATTCTCTGTAACCGCTAAGGCTTAGCCTAAACCATTACAATAGTCAAGTCAATCGTCCCTTGCTTAATAATATTTACATTTAGGCACTGCCTAAAAGCGGAGCTCCCATAAATAGTATATATAGTGCTAAAAACGTGACAATTGTGTGACGCGGGTCCCCTCTCTCCAGCTAAGACATCGCACTCGAGATTTGTCTTGAAATGTGCTTGACAAGCTGCTTTGATGTTTGGAAGATTAACTTCTTTCTCTTGGTCCAAGGGAAATAGAGTTAAGGGCCCGATCCTCGAGTACTTCTGACATTTACCTTCGACGTTTGCTGACAGCCTTTGCACGGTTAACTTGCGAGATGACCCTCTGCGATTCTTCTTTCCATCATTTCGCTTTTTTGAGATTTTGTCGCGAAAGTTTTCCCAATCTTTCTTACGTTTTACAGACATTTTAAAGCAGTATATATTCGAGTGGTACATCATGCGCCCGCGATCCATCACATGGTCCATGGCCTTCCTGGGCCTATGGCCTCAATGGGCCACGTGAATATTATTATTTTATTTATTTATTTATTTATTTTAATTTCAAAAGAAAAAAAAAACAAAAAAAAACAAAAAAAAAAACAAAAAAAAAAAAGAAAAAAATAAATAAAATAAAATAAAAATAAATAAAAATATTCTTAAAATTAATTTATATTTATTCTAGTTTGATAAAAAATTAATAAAGAATATAAAAACAAGCAAAAAAATAAATAAAAGATTAACAAAAAAACATGAAAATTAATAAATAAATAAATAAATAAAAGATTAACAAAAAAACATGCTATGGCTTCAATGGGCCACCATACATATCCGTGAGTCGTCTCATTAAGACCTTTGATTATAATTACGTGACGTGTTTATTATTATTACACCTAACTCTATGTTTATATTTTTACATAAAGGAGATGATTAACCACTCGAAACTAGTGTAATAACAACGGGTTTTATGAGGAAGGTACCTTTTGCATCAGCAAAACTTTAGCTTCGCCATATTAGTGCCAAAATTCATATTTTTTTGGAGTTTTTCTTTCGATATATGGGATTAGAAATCATCATAAAAACTTACCACTCGAATGCGTCTCACAAGATCCGGTATTCAAGAGGAAAAGGAAAATCGTAAAGATCAAAGACATGTGTTGAGTACCTTCCATACTGAACTGAGTTCTTTTCTCTAATGACTTGAATAATCAATGCCTGACCATAAGGTGTGTTGTTCACAACTGACACTCAACTCTGTACTGAACCGAAACATACCCCACACTGTTGTATAAGCTAATTATGTATCAGTCAATTCCAAGGGCGCCCATCTACACCCCCCCCCCCCGGGCCAAACCCCGGGCATAAATCTTTTCAGTTTAAAATAGTTACTTGTTGATAAGCCCGTGAAATTTCACTCTTCTACTTGAAAAATCCATCCCGTTTCTTTATGATTGACTGTTGTCTTTACACTGTATAAATGAATGAATGAAAACTTTATTGAAGGAGGAGACCTCATCACCCTTAATTGCTTTTCATGAGGGACCTCAAATAAACAAATAAATTTACAAATTATAAAAATAAAATATTAAAGGATTATTAACCGAGCGCGAGGTCTGTACGGGAAAATATCAGACCGAGGTCTTGACAGTACGGACGAAGCGCAGCGAGTTCCGTACAAAAAAGACCGAGGTCTGATATTTTCTCGTAAAGACCGAGCAAGCGAGGTTAATAAACCGTTTATTATATGGCTGTTTTTTTTTAGCTGCGTCGACAAGAAACACGCGAGCTTCCGGTATCGCGCGAATATCGATTGGCCAGGTATCGATCGTTTCCAACTAGCAAAACACATAAAGTCAAACTGTCAAATCGTGCGTTTATTACATCAGAAAACTGCTATTTTTTTTCACACAAAGAACTTTAAAGACCCTTCAGACCGATGTCACAGAAGTTCAAGCATTTTAAATGTTTCTAAGTTGTTTTTTTAAAACAATCGTAATAGAACTAAGCTCATTCATTGAAGTGGAACAAACTAAACAAGAACTTGTTTAACAGATGGTCTATAGGTCGTTAGCTGGTAAGCTTTCAATGTCTGTGCTTTTTCCAAGGCTGTTTAAATATTTATGGAGTATGTTCATGTCGGACTTGGTTTTTCTAATCGTATTTTTAGCTTTGTGGATTGTAACGAAGTTTTCAATCTGTTCTTGACTGTTAGGAGCTGTGTTTTCATATTGTTGGTTTTCATTTTCATGTCCACTTCGAGCTCGTCAGGGTAGTAAAATTCGCTCGTAGAATGGTCCTATTCGTCGCTCATAATTTCTTTGTTCGTTTTTTGTTTTATTTTGCTTATAAATTTCTTGTTTAACGAGAAAAAATGTCAAATTTCGCGCCGTGAAAATTGTAAACAAACTCGCAAATTTGATATACGATCCGGACCCATTGTCATGGTAACGGTCTGAGATGGGAAAATCTCAGACCGGAAATCAGCCAATCAGAGCGCGCGTACTATCGTAGCCATATAATAAATATAAGTATAAAACATATATGCTTTGAAATTACGTTATCCGGCGATCTTATAAAGTCAGTTTACGTGATTTCAACAGATTAATTTCTTCTAGTTGGTTTGCCATTTGGATTGAAATCTATAACCGTGAACAGACGCTTGTTTTGATTTTTGTTTTTCAGCTATTGTTGAAAAATGAATCCAACCAATAGCAATGACCATGAGCTCTTGATCCAACTCATTTCAACCACAACTTGATCGAAAGCGGTAACATAATAATGTTCATTTCAATATGCTGTTACAGCTTTTAATCAAGCTGTGGTTAAAAGGAGTTACAGTGCTTTTCATGATTCTGCGATCTAACCGACTCCAGTCGTTTGGCGTATTGGCCTCCGTCAATCACATTTACGACGGGCCGAGTTCATTCCGATCGAGCGATAAGGATGACTAGACAGCCATCATCACAAAGCAATTTCTTTATCCCTCACGATCGGAATGATCTCGGCCCGTCGTAAATGTGATTGACGGGAGCCAAAACGCTAGATGACTGGAGTCGGTAGTTCGCAGAATTATGAAAAGCGCTGTAATTGGAGTCATTTGTCAACACCGACTGAAAAACAAAATTCAAAACAAGCGTCTTTTCACGGTTAGCATTTTGTAGAAAGACGATTTTTTTAATCCCGGTTTTTATATGCCTTTTGACAAAAATATGTCTGTCAAATATGTCTGTCAAATTTGCTGTCAAATATGTCTGTCAAATATGTCTGTCAAATATGTCTGTCAAATATGTCTGTCAAATATGAAGCGTTGGGTTTGAATAGAATTTCCTCCTTCTTGTGCTGGCATTGTGAAACCCTACCCTTTTTTATACCAAAACTCACGAATTCCCAACCCTTTTCTATACAAGGAGTATCCACGTTTAGTCCACTATAAGAAGTCCCCCCCAGGCCCTGCCCATTTCTGATACTCTGTCAGCCAGATTGGCATTCATTTCACCGATCTTTGAAATAGCCAAAATTACGCCAAAGCCAAAATCAAAAGGTGGCCAAAATCGCCGAAGCAAAAAAAAAAAAACAGCAATGAAAATTAAACTTTGCCTAAAAAAGTGGGGGGAGGGGGGGGCTGATGCACTGCCTTGTGGCCATGCGACAAGGGTTGGATGCCGGCTGTGTTTGATTAGAGTTGATTGTTAGTGCCTTGTGTATCTTAAAACAAAAGTTTATACTTACTTGACCCTTGATACAATTATCTTGCTCGATGACTTGATCTGCTGCTTTTGCTTTTTGACATTAATGTTGAAAGATTGTGGAAGCTCTTGCATTTTCGTTTTTTTAACTGCACTAACACTAGCTAACTAACTAACTAGCTAACTGCACTACTGGCTTGGTTTATTACTGAGTGAAAGTAGGGCGACTGGTCCATGTACTATGGATAGGGACATGGGTAGGTCTTTTGTTTTCTCTCCCCAGGGAGAGCATGTTCACCCCTATAGACCCCTTGACGTCAAAGCAGCTCAATTTGGAGGACAAAAAACTTCTTTTGAAAATAATTTCAATCTCCTGAGAATTGGAACCTATTGTTTTGTCTTACAAGTTGAGCTGCATTCCGACGTGCTGCAAGGGGTCTATGTGTTTGGCAAAAACCATAAACTTTTCTTAACCCTTCCGATCGTGTGTTTTTTAGTTAATGATATCTTCACGTTCGGGTAAGTCAAATGGTTGAGATTATGAACCGAAAACTGACATAAATATTTGTGATATTTATGCCCCGTACACCCCCTCTCTTCTTGTCATTACGTCCTGAATTGGCCCAAAAGAACTTTTTTATCAGACCGTGGGCGTCCCCGTGGGAAACAAATCAAGATTTATGTATAGTGTAGCTCATACTTACGGTGTGTTGCTGTGGTAAGTCTAGCAATGCTTTTAGCGGTATCACCACATGCTGTAGTGGCAAACACCCTGAATGTATAGTTTGTCATTGGTGTAAGTTTGGTGATGGTGAGGTTTGTTCTTCTTAGTTTGTATGACTTCGTTTCCTTAAAGTCATTCGAGCCTTTGCATTCGACCTGTGACAAAACAGAGAATAAAGAAGGGAAAAAAGACTTTCTTTCTTTACAAGGAAAACCCTTCAAGTGTTGATCAACAAGTCCCGTGAATGACGTCACACGAGCCTAGGTACCAATCTCCTTGAACAGCTCCAAAATTTCGCTAAAGGGAGCCCATTTAACGAAATTACGTCAACTTTGAACCTCGAAAAATGGCATAAAAGTAAAATTCTGGAAATTTAGATTTTCAAAATCTTTTTTTATTAAAACACAAACTTTATTCTAGAAAAGAAACCAGCGAACCCTGATATGCACTTTAACCTACCGTATAATACTGAACGGAATTTCTGATATTAACCGGCTTTTCCCAATTAAGCAGGACAGTCGTCTCCTTTTGTAACGACGCAATAAAATGTAATGGTGCACCAGGTCCTGTAAATTATAAGATGGCATCAAACAAAATATATGATTATCTTCCAAATTCAGTATTACAAGAAACAATAATTCCAAAAGTAATTAAGAAGCTCTTTTAGTCAAGAATACGGTTACATATGTGTGTGTGTGTGCTTCATTATAAGGAGCTTTTAGTACGAGTACGGCAGATAACACTCTTCTCGTTATGCATAATTTTTTCATATCATATCAATAGCCGAATCCAATAATTGTTTTATTATTTAGTCAAGATATTTTCAAAGTAAACTCAATTCATTAATTTAAGAAAGCATTTCAGATAAGTTTGCAGCCCTTCCCTGTTGGGAAGCCATCTTTGTTTGGCGGCTAAGATGACGTCAATCGTCCCATGATTAAAAAAATTATTGGACGAATGACGTTTCTTTCCAAATTTGGTCATTCAATGCTTGTTATGAAAAATCAACCGGGGACTGTGGGCCAATCAGAAAAGGGGAAATATTTTGAATAAATAATAATTCAATATGTTTCATTGATCCGTAGTTCCGAGCCTTACACATATTATCTAACAAACGTTGCAATGTGGGCAAACTCCCTCAAAACTCCCTCAAAAACAGTATCAAACCAAGGCGCAAACTTACCACACTGTCAACTCTGTCTGTACGTGAGCCACCTTGACTCGGTCAAACTATGCTTAAATTACATTCAAGCCAATCGAAAACTTATGATAAGTCATGATAAGTTTGGGGTTTGGTACCGGGGAGAGTGCTGGTCGCAAATGACCATGCACAACCATGGTGATAACCATGGTAACCGGGCCATATCTCATCACCAACTCACAAGTGAATACTTACGTTGTGTAGTTATGTTGACTGGTGTACTGTATGGTCCAGGTCCAACACGTGTGTACGCTCTCACAGATATACTGTACTCTGCACACAATGATAAGCCATGAATTGTATAAGAGAAGCCATCTGTTCTACCACTAGTGGCTGGTTGTCCTGCAATCCCTTGGTTTCCTTTTCGTACCATGATCCATCTCACTTCGTACTTGATAACTTTACCATTTCTCAAGTGTTCAGATACTTCAGCCCAAGCAGCGGTGTAAGTTTTTGCATTGACTTTTAACACATCTATTGCTCGTGGGGAAGCGTCAGGTTCTAATAAATATGAAAAATTTATCATATTTTTTTTACTTACAAATCGTTATAATTTATGGTTTATTTTTAATGAAGAGTCAAATGTTGAATTAACAAATATGTCAAACAAATACCATCTTCACTGGTTGATACTTTCAGCCTATTACTCAGTGGACCATTCTTCATAGTGATAGTGTAGGCCAGTACTTGTAATATGTACCGTGTGTATTTATCAAGTCCTCTCACCACCACTGATGTAGCAGAGGGATTAGTAACTCTGATGTATTGTAACCTGCTTCCTGTCCTTGAAAACCTGTACGCTACCTTGTAACCACGTAACACACCATTAATACACTTGGTATTGTGAAGTGAAGTCCAGGAGACGAGGATACTTGTGGACGAGGTTGCTGTACCGGATGTTAGACGAGGAGAACAATCTGGAGCTGACAAACAAATTGATTTGGTCATTGATGATATCTTAGAATGCTTCAAATGCGACCGGTTAAAGATTTATTTACTAATTATTTACAGTTTGATAATTTATTCGGTAATGCCGTGATTTAAAAGTCCTAGTCTACGTTTTTAGAAACATTGAACGGATACGAGCAAACTTAGTTCACTCTTATATGCTTCACGGCTTCTGCCAAATTTTATATAATCCCATCCTTATATTAACAATCAAAGCCTATTTACTGGGATTCATTACTTTAATAACCCTGCAAAGTTTATGGATACATACCATCCTCTAAGGTTGTTGCATCCGTTGCACGACTCAAAGGACCGTCCTTGATAGTGTAGGCCAGTACTTGAAATCTGTACCGTGTATATTTATCAAGTCCTGTCACCACCACTGATGTAGCAGAGGGATTATTAACTCTGGTGTATTGTAACCTGCTTCCTGTCCTTGACAACCTGTACGCTATCTTGTAACCACGTAACACACCATTAATACACTTCAGTGTGTTGGGAAGAGAAGTCCAGGAGACGCGGATACTTGTGGACGAGGTTGCTGTACCGGATGTTAGTCGAGGAGAACAATCTGGAGCTACCGTAACGAAAAAATAATGTTGTTAAGTTTATTATCAGTAATTATGAGCTTTATAAAAACGAGGGGAAAATATCTCAATTTAAGTAAAAAAGTTAACTTAAGGTGACTGGCTACTTTTGGAAAAAAATTTAAACTTTTTTTTAAACTACGATTTTTAAAAGTGAAATTTAATGCTGACTCCGAATATGAAAAGAAAAATGGGGTGTGTTTCCCACCATTTATTGCTAATGAATTATTGGACTCGGAATACTGTTCTATTAAATTTTGTTTGTTAAATTTCCATTCTCAATTAATGAATAAAATATTATTTCTTTATCAGAATTAATTTTTCATGAATTCCTACTAAATGGCTGAATTGGATTATCTAATTTTACCACTGTCTTCCTTTCTACGCGCTGACTCAAGTCAAGTCAAACTCTCGGGACAAGTTAGAAGGTAACATATTACCGTCATTTCAATAACTGAAAATTGATAGAGTTCCCAAAGGTTAATGGAAACTGCTAAAAACGTAAGAACGATTTATTTGATTTTTGTCTCGAAATGAAACCATTGGTAAACGTGTTGATTGATGTCCGGGGGGTGGGGGGGGGGGGTTACTCTCTGTAATGGACTATACGGGGATGCTCCGCCTGAAAGGTGTACTTTTTTCAGGCCGCGGGTATAGCAAAGGGGTGGAAATTTGTGAGTTTTAGTATAAAAAGGGGTAGATTTTCTTCAAAGGTATATGAAAGGGGTACCTTTTCAGGCAAAAAGGTATATAAAAGGGGTACTTTTTTGCTGAAATTTGGTATAGAAAAGGGTAAGGGGTCGAGAGTCCGGGCGGAGCATCCCCGTATGAAACGACCCGAAGTATCCCCCCTCCCCCCGGGGATTGATGCAGGCTGAATAACTTTTAGAAATTAAAAAAAGCCAAAGTCTAAAACAGACTTTTGGACGTAAACAAATTTCGAACAGTAGATCGAGTTTGTATTAAACATTTACCATCTTCTAGAGTTCTTGCTTCCCTCCTATTGGATAATGGACCATTGATGTTACCGCGGTAGGCTTGTACTTGAAATCGATACTGTCTGTATCTAGCAAGTCCTGTCACCACTGCTGATGTAGTAGAGGGATTTCCCACATTTTTAACTCTGCTTTTACTACCTGTGTACCACGACCCATATACTATTCTGTAGCCATGTAACCCAGCATTCCTACATTTCACAGGACTGACTTGTCTCCAGTGTACTTGGATGCTTGAGGAGCTGATGGGCGTGGCTGATGTTATCTGAAGAGTACACTCTGAAACTGAAATCATCCGAGATATAATTAGTAAGTAACAAATTAATAATAATAATAGCAACGAAAGTAAAAGTACATTACATAGAGTAAATTATCATGTATGATGTTCAGATGCGCTGTGTAACTTATTACAGGCTTTTGATAAAAGTGCGTCAAAATCTTATAAAATGAGAAAACAAATAAAAATCATAAATCATGTGCTGTACGGAACAAATAAGTTTTCAAGTGCTTCTTAAAGCAACAATGTGTAAATATTCCTTATAAATGCTGGTAAAGAGTTCCATTCATGTAGTGATGATGAACTAAATCTGATCTTGCACTAAGTGTCGGAGGAATCTCATAGAAAGAATTATAGAACTGAAAGTAAGAATTCTTTGTTTGATCTCAGGTTGTAGCGAGACTGTTCCTTAACTTTGATCAGATCAGAAATATAATTCGTGCTGCGCTGAAACCATGGATAGCTTTAAATGATAGAGTAAGCACTTTGAAAAGTATCCGTCGTTGGACGGGAAGCCAGTGAAGATCTTTGAGACATGGTGTGATATGCATATAGCGGAGAATTTGACATGTGGTTCTGGCGGCTGCATTCTGAACTCTCTGTAACCGCTAAGGCTTAGCTATCTGGTATGCAGGGAGGCTATAATATAAACCATGCATTACAATAGTCAAGCCAATCGACAAGAAAATAAACGCGTGACGGACTATAGGTTTAGCACAGCATTACGTCGTGAATAACTTTCTAATTCTTCTTAAAGTGGATTTGCAGATTTTGTTGATAATTGCATTCTCGTCTAGGATTTCTTGTGAAACTCACTCGCAGGATGCTTAGCTAGAGGATAAGCTTTTTCCTTTAAATAATGCTGAATGGAACTTTGCATTATTCTGAGGGATTCCGGTTCGTAATCTACTATGTCCTTTCTTTTTAACTTTCGTAGAATTAAATAAGGACCTTAAAAAACTGCGGTTTGAACTAGGCAATGTTGATGTTTAAGCTTACAAGATGGCGAGATGAGCACTAGCTTTTGAAGACGTTTTGTCGATCGCGAGTAAAGTGTTTTTATTGGAAGCAGCAGACTTTAGTTCTTCTATATCCTTGCTGGAAATTACTGGAAATCTACTTCATGCGCTGTGTAACTTATAAAAGGCTTTTGATAAAAGTGGCTCAAAATCACATGCATTTACCACTGTTTTCCTTTTTTCGCGCTGATTGAGAAAGGCTCTCGCGACAAGTTAGAAGGCAATAGACTACGTGGGAACGATTTATTTGATTTTTGTTGCAATTATCGAAAAGAAATGAAACCATTGGTCCAAAAGGCTCGTTGAATGATGCAGGCTAAATACCTTTGAAAAATTAAAAGAAAAGGCTAAAGTCTAAAAGCAGACTAATGCACGTGAAAAAAAATTCAAACAGTACATCGAGTTTGTATTAAATATGCACATTTACCATCTTCTATAGTTCTTGCTTCTCTTATACTGGATAATGGACCATTGATGTTACCGCGGTAGGCTTGTACTTGAAATCGATAATATCTTAATCTAGCAAGTCCTGTCACAACTGCTGATGTAGTAAAGGGATGTACCACATTTTTAACTTGGTCTTTACTCTCTGCATACCACAACCCATATACTATTCTGTAGCCATGTAACCCAGCATTCCTACATTTCCTAAAATTAAGTTGCTTCCAGCGCACTTGGATGCTTGTGGAGTTGATGGGCGTGGCTGATATTATCTGAAGAGTACACTCTGAAACTGAAATCATCCGAGATATCATTAGTAAGTAACAAATCAATAATGATAGCAACGAAAATAAAAGTACATTACATAGCGCAAATTATCATGTAGGATGTACAGATGCGCTGTGTAACGTATTACAGGCTTTTGATAAAAGTGCGTCAAAATATTATAAAAAGTAAAAACAAATAAACATCATAAATCATAAAAATGTTGAATTTGCAACCAGGATTCATAATTTTAAATCAATTAGTTGACTCTGGTTTGTTTTAAAGTATGTTTTTTCAAGACGTTTCGATCTGGACTCAGATCTTCTTCAGTTATCGTTACAAGTGAATTCGTTATAATACTATCGCGAGCAGAATTTGAAAATATTGTTTAAGCGCGCGCCATTCTAGAATTTACAATTATTTTATATAATTTAGGTATAGCAATGCGATCATTATTTCTTGAAAAAACATACTTTAAAACAAACCAGAGTCAACTAATTGATTTAAAATCATAAATCATGTGCTATTGAAAATCACCCCGACATAAATCAAGACATTAAACAATTATTGGATGAGGTTGAGCATGATATCATAAATCATCAAGACCAAGGCCGTGTTATCTGCCGAAGCCGTAGGCTGAGGCGGATAAAACGGCCGAGGTCTTGATATTTATGATATCATGCGAAAACCGAATTCAATAATTGTTTTATTATACATTTTGTAAACTAAGAATAAAAATTTAATTCTGCTTTCGAAAAAAATAGCAAACGTATTTTCATTTTCATAATCGTGACCTTTGAACTCGACAAAAAATACACATAATACATTTATCATGTCGAGTTCACACGATATCAGGGATTGGCAGAGAATAAAATTGCATATTTGCAATCTAGTACTGATTTTTTTGATCAAAGGTTGAGGCGATAACATTTACTGTCATTCTATCAAAACCGAACAAATCAGCAACAGTTATGTTTTCTTGTTTTAATCACTTGCCCCTCCCCCTGTTACGGTCCTGCTTGCTTAATATAACTGCTGAATGTGTTCAGTCGATGAAATCCCACTTCACCCTCTTCAGTGGTCATAATGTTTGTTGCATATTTACACCCATTTTCATAATTACGTGACGTATATGTGTAATATATATATATAAATACAAAAAACATTTCCTTTTATAAAAATATTAAATCATCAGGAAGACAAGCGTCAACCACATAAATACACCCTATACGAGATGGAACGCTTTACTGCATTTTTAGAATTTATGATTATTGCTGCGAGCGCAGCGAGCAGCGACACTAATCTTGACGATTGGGATCCCTGTGTTTCAGTTCTTCAACAAATGCCATAGTTATGTGGAGACAGTGATGGGATAGCTAGCTTATAATTCATGAAAATTCTATAAAGATTCAGCCATGTTGTACATCATTTATAGTATTACTAAACATTTCCAAGCATGTAGTACAAGATATGAGAATACTTGCATTTCAAACACCTTCTGCTCACATAAGAATCACCCAATATATCAACAAATACTTAATATTATAAAATTCACTGAAAGAGATAAGTAATACTTATATAACCTTTGCTTATTACTGGGTTGCCATGGTGGCAAACCAGTCTTAAAATGAGGGCCGTTTTTTGGGCGTCAGGTAGACCATAATGTCTATTGTGACGTCACACGTCATGATTGGTCGAGAACTTGTAACCATAGCAATAGTCTGTCCAATGAAGTTGTGTTATGTATTTGTGTACAAATATGATCGACAATTTAATAGAATTGGCCACATGATATCGAGCACGAGGTATTTATAACTTTCGGTGTTTGGTTGCCATTAATTTATTCGTTCAAGGTTCGTGGCCTACCATTGTCTGTAGCTTTTTTAACGGTACGCTTAAACTACTTACAAACGCACACGCCGTACGTGGTAGACCCACACTAAAAGATATTATTGAGCGATTTTGGAACGGGTTGGTCCACGTACTCAAAGAGAGAAGTCTGAGTATTTATGAGCCATCTTTGAGAATCTATGAGCAAACTACGGTATGAGAATCGTAGAACTAGACAAACTAGTCAAAATAGACTAAGAGAATCTATAAACTATCTAGCTAATCAAACTAGATCTTACCAGATCTCAGATACAAAAAAATATACTGAGACAAACTACAGAACGAGAGACAAACTACAAAAGGCACAAAACGAGTGACAAACAAAGCTTTGATGAAAGCTGACTCCAAGAACTTGTAGAAGTCAGATGAGCTGATAGTGATCTACAAGAAAGCGAACTGCCAAGACTCCTTGTTGAATATTTCCATTCATGAAAATACAGAAAACAAAAACTGAGGGAAAAACAAATTACCAGTTAAACACATTTTGGCTAAGAGTATTTACATTGATAAAACGTTTGTTTTGCAGTGAACAGTTTCGATATGAAATAGATAATGTTTATTTCATCAGCTAGTCTTGAAAGGTCACGGTACTTTAGTAGGTCAAGTAGAATCCTAATACGCGTTGACGAGTCAGTAACGCAACACTAATGTCTTACTAGAATTTAAAATGTTTTTAATAAAGGGGGACTTTGAACCCAAAAGGAACACTTTGGTGTGAAATAATAAAGAGTATATAGGATTGGCAAGTGGGCGAGCTCTTGCACAGGCAACCCAGTGAACGCTCCAAGAGCGTCTAGTTAATATATACACTGTATGATTATATAAATATATCAACAAATATAAACATGTCGTGCTGAACATTTCCAAATACACAGTCTGTACGAGACTCCGAGACTCCTACATTTTATCATTTGGAGAAACTGAAACTTTAGTGGCTGGATGTCTACATTACTGTCGGGTAGCAGTGTAATTTAGCACAGCGTCATAGATTTTTTTATTTATTTTTACGTTCTCTTTAACTGATACTGAATAATGCCGCTATAAAACCTGCTATGAAAAAAGGCAGTAGCTCGCAGCACTTCACTTCCATAATGGAACAGCTAGTTCTACCCCTTCATCCCATCTATTCTTTCAGTCATGACTAAGCTGGAACCCATAGGTTCTCACGATGGACTTCCCTTTACTTTTCGCGTTTTTATTTTTATACGTGTTTATTATTATTACACCTAACTTTATGTTTATATTTTTTACATAAAGGAGATGATTTTAATTATCTGTCCACTAATACCGAGCGAGGTCCGGCAACAGCGAAAAATCGATTTTCTTTATATTATATAGGGTGGAAAGTGCGTATATGGAGCTTGAACAGCTGAATCTGGGTTACGGGCTGAATAGTTTCTATGATTTTACTAGGTAAATTCTGAATAATGCAACTTTCTAAATCATTTTTGATTTTCAATTAAAGCAATAATATTCTGAAACTGATTCTGAAGATTTTCGTCTAACACCTACCCGGTAAATGCAAGAAAAGTAAACTAGTTGGCCGCTTGACGCACCTCTGATAATTAAATATATGATTTTAAGATTTCATTAATTAAACATCACCAAAGATAAACTCAGGAATGTCTCCTACAGAGTTTCGCCAGCAGCTGATAAAAGTTATGAGTTCTACATATGGTTAAAAACCAAGTACGAGGCTACTTTAGATAATGCCGCTCAGTTTGCACAGTCTTGATATTACTGGAGAAACAGATTATTTCAAGCTGGAATCATCAGATGGCGAAAAAAGGCTTCCACCAGGTGTTACTGGGTTGAGAGTGGTTGATCAGTCCTTTTTACTGTTAAAGGAGTGCTGTGGGCGGCTGGCCATGGGCTATTTACTGTTACCTCTTTGTCACTGTCCTGTGAGACACAAGTAAATACGCATTATATGAGTATCAGGAAAATGTACAGTTCAGTTTATTGCTTGTGATCCCCCCCCCCCCCCCCTCATCCCCACCCACGGCGGAGCCGGGGAGGCACGGAGGGTTCTACCTCCCTCCACCCCCTCCACATACACACACATGCACACACAAAAAAACTCTTTAAAATGTGCTATACGTCGTCCCTGTTATACAGGTATATCAATAATCCTAAAAGTCCTAAAAGATATGATATGTTTATTGCTTTGTACTGTCTTACAAACTAAGTAGCGAAAGTACTAACCTGAATCGAACCTACGGGAACAAAGACACCTCAGCTGCAAGATGGTTTTCGATTTATCTTTTCCGATCCCGCGCTCAGCTTAGGCCACTTTGCTGTCTTTTCGCCATGTATTGACAGCTCCTGAGGAACTCGACAGCGTTGGGAACCTCTGCGCCAGCCTATGCCTAACGACGAACGATGACCCGGACATCTTTATCGTCAACTCCGCAATATTGTCTGGCACTGAAAAGATCGATGCTCTAGCCAAAACTAGTTCAACCTCTGAATATATATCTTTCTTGTGCCCTGACACGTCTAACCCACATGATAGAACCGGTATCACAACCTCCTTCTGGCTTCGATCTCTGGGATCATGACCGCAAGTTCCGCCTACAATACTTCTAAACGAACAACTAACTTCCATTTCTTCAATTTTTTAAGCCGATTTCTTTATCACTGATCAGTGTCGCTTTAAAAAGATACGTGTGGTCAGGTATTCATGCGAATATAACAAGTACGACTAGACCATTTTTTAAATTCTATCACATTCGAGAGGTTATCTTTGGCGATGTTTAATTAATGAAATCTTAAAATCATATATTGTTTGAGGGAAATCGATTTGTTTAGACTTGCCACGAATTTTGAAATTTGTTTGGTTTTTGCTGATGTGCTCTTAACCGGCACTCGAAACTAGTGTGAAGACCTGAACGGCTTTCATGAGGAAGGTACAGTACCTTTTGCATCAGAAAAACTTTAGCTTATATTAGTGCCAAAATTCATATTTTTTTGGAGCTTTTCTTTTGATAAATGGGATTCGAAATCACAATAAAAACTTACCACTCGAATTCCTCCGACAAGATCCGGTATTTAAGAGGAAAAGGAAAAACGTAAAGATCAAAGACATGTGTTTTCTCTAATGACTTGAATAATCGATGCCTGACCATAAGGTGTGTTGTTCACAACTGACACTGAACTCTGTACTGAACCGAAACATACCCCACACTGTTGTATAAGCTAATTATGTATCAATGCCCCCCCCCACCCCCCCCCCCCCCCCACCAGGCCAAACCCCGGGCATAAGTCTTTTCAGTTTAAGATAGTTACCATGAAAATTCTTCTACTTGAAAAATCCATTCATTTCTTTATGATTGACTGTTGTCTTTATACTGTATAAATGAATGAATGAAAACTTTATTTAACGAGGAGACCTCGTCACCCTTAGGTGCTTTTCATGAGGGACCTCAAAAAATGAATAAATTTACAAATTATGAAAATGAAATATACAAAAAAGGAAGTATAAAATGTATATGATTTAAAATTGCGTTATCCGGCTATCTTATAAAGTCAGTTTACTTGATTTCAACTGATTAATTTCTTCTATAGATAGTTTGCCATTTGGATCGAAATCTATAACCGTGAACAGACGTTTATTTTGATTTTTGTTTTCCATCTAGTATTTACAAATGATTCCAACCAAGACGGACCATGAGTTTTTGATCTAACTCATTTCAACCACAGCTTGATCAAAAGCTGTAACAGCATATTTAAACGAACATCATAATGTTACAGCTTGATCAAGCTGTGGTTGAAATGAGTTACATGTAATTGAATTCATTTGTCAAATCGACTGAAAAACAAAAATCAAATGCGACGCTTTTTTTTTATTTTTGTTACTCATTTCAACCACAGCTTGATCACGTGAATCTACTACCTATATCCAGCTGTACGAAAAACTAAGCGCGAAAAGGATTGTTGTTGTAATTCAAGCGGCCCTCGCCCGAGTCTTAAAAGTCATATATCTCACAGAATTTGAGGAGATGGATCGCAAATATTTACTTTAATTTTTTAAACAACACGTATACTTCAACTTTTTTTCTCTAAATTCTTTGAAACGCGTGTTTTTGTATTGGGAAGAGACTTGTAGCAAGGGCCGCTTGGCTAAGCATCGAAGCGCGCTGTGATTGGACGGTTCGTGCGTGCTCCGGACACCTGGATATGGCTTATCAATCTTCAGTTCAGCGAGTTCAGCTAGATAAGAGCTCTAAAATGCTGGAATTTGAAATGGGAAAAACAAAGTATTACTGTTTCACAAAGCACTAGGATAGATTTAATCTCCTAGTAATACTAGGAGATATACTAAGAGTTTTATTCCGAGGAATCCTCAATTCTCCGTTCCAAGTCAGATTTTATTAGATTAGTGACCAGACCGTCGTGCATCAGTAGATCATTACACGCTAGCTCGTTATTGTTATTTGAACAGCAACAGATTGTTGGACCAAAACAGCACATAATTCTCCTTACTGCGGAATGGATACGTGGAATTAAATGGTAAGTAGTAGAATTGAAGTCTTGTTAAGCTAATATCTTTGCTATAATCACAGACCAACTGAGCTGGGCCAACATCTTCTACGTTACAGATAAATGTTAACTTATAAGCTTCTTTGGGGGCGATGCCTTGTATAAATATCCGGCTTTTTTCTCTTATTTATCTTGGTTTTATCTGAAATATTAACTGAGCTGTAATACGAGGGAATATCTGATTAATTCTTATTCATAAAATCAAAATTATTGGTAAAATTCAATGCATTGGTTGTTCTGCTTTCTGGCCATGGTATTATATCGTTTGTTTTGACAGCTTGAGTATTCACATAAGCCTATATATGTATGATGCAATAATTTTGATATTGCCTGTCGTTTAAGCTTATAGCCATGGTGATTCATTTTTAAATGTTAATATAATTGTAAACTGTGGTTTCGATGCTATATACTGCAACACTTATATTAGTAATTGATTATTAATAACTAAACTTATAAGAGTGTTTACAGATCAAATTCCGTATGCTTAATTTAACCATGCATGTATGATTGCCTTAAGGCTTTTTATGGTTATGAAGAATCATTGAAGGGTATTTTATTCCTGGTGAATACTTTCTATAGTTAATCTATCTTGAATTTTTGAGCTGTATATTTATAGAATCTGTATATACATGTACCTATATATGTCTGTTTGGGAAGTGTTTCTATAAATAACTCAAATGCATAAATAGATAGTATGAGCACTTATCATGTCATTTATTACTTTGGTGCTCTCTCTCTATATATATACCTCATGTATTTTGACATTTTGAAAAGAGAGGAATTTGCTTGTTAAACATCGTTTCTTCTTTGTTTTTTCATGCTATATTATGTTAGCCTACGTGCAGCCCAACTTAAACTCTGGTTAAGACAGTCTGTCAAACAGTGCACGATTCCTTGTTCTAGATCCCCAGCGTGGTTGCCTGATTATATATACAGGCCCTGATCGGCTGATGTGGGGGTCTAGAACAAGGAATTGTGCACTGTTTGGCAGACTGTCTTAACCAGAGTTTAAGTTGGGCTGCACGCAGGCTAGCTATATGTATGTATGTATATATATATAGTAGTATGAGCGAAACATGTTAGTACAAAAATAGGGAATGCCTTTGCATGCCAGCCATGATTGATATATGGCTAGTTGCAAGCTTTATAGATTTCAAAATGTATAATTATAAGTCTGCTTTCTGTAAAGGCTTGTTTACACTGATGGTTTTTGCGGCAATTTTTTAAAAATATAATAAATTTTGTTTTATGCTTCTGAAGAGAAATTTTTCCAGGTACTCTTGGTGTCTGGAATAAAACTTTACAAGTTAATAAATCCTTTACCATTCTAGGCTCAAACATTCAAATGAACCTCATGTATGTCAGGGGGTGTGGATCCTTCTGACCCTCCCCCTGGATCCGCCATTGGAGCTGGCAAATATTTGTGAATTATAATATTCTACAGCAACTATTGTACCCCTACGGAGGAAGGAATAAAAATGGTGAAATAATAAGTAATAACATGGTCTAACCTGGGGGGGGAGGGGGGGGCTCCCATATATAGAAGGGTGGGGATGCTTGTCGAAAGTTTTGAAAATAACCCCTAAAAAGTACCAAAATTCTCTTTCTTGTAGTTATAGAAATCACAAGTTTCATCCCGAAATGGCACCAAATGATGCTAATATTACAGCATATTAATTAGGTTATCATTTGAATATCCTGAAAGGTACCAAATAATGGAAATTAACCCCTAAAAGGTAGGACAAGCATCCCTGCCCCATTCATATCAGAGTCCCCCCCCCCCCCCCTGGGATGTCTAAAACCATGCACTGCTAAGATATCCCTCTTTGTGTATGTGTCTGTCTGTCTGTCTGTCTGTCTGTCTGTCTGTCTGTCTGTCTGTCTGTCTGTCTGTCTGTCTGTCTGTCTGACTGTTGACTGTCCATTTATTTGCATGTTAAGCTATTATGTGTATAAAATATCAATAATCTCCAGTGAAAAACCAGAAATATTTCTAAAAATAAATGAAAAAGAATATTTTTCTTGGACATTTTTTGTATCATAAATGACATGCTTTGCCTCTGCCCAACGCTGTCCAAACATACCAAGGTTAAGATAAACCATGATTTTGAATCAAATGACAATAAACCTTTGGCTTAGATCTGTACATGCCATTGTGTAGTTTCTAAATATATATATATATATATCTCTTCCAGCTAGCAGAGGAGGTTGGAATTCCCTTGGGGCTGGGAGATTCTGAGGAGGACATGTTTTTGCACTTAATAAAAGCTTCAAGATAAGGATTTTATAGTGGCTAGATAGCTGGAAATTAGAAGCAGCTCTCTCCCTGAAAGGAATATGAAAGTTTTCTGAAACAATATTTAACAATTATTTGCTGAAGGAGAAGTGAATATTGATCAATATTTACAAAGATCAACGTACTGTAGTTGAGATTTTAAAATGTTGACAATATTTATAGTGTTCTTCGCATCTGGGTTTAGTGTTGTCATGTCATGTGTGTGATGACACTAAAACCAGATGCAAAGGAAATTACAATGTTCATTGAGCTTGAGGTGAATTTAATTGTTTTAGTATAAATTTAGACTCGAATATCAGAAAAAAGACAATATTCTGGATAAAAAAGTGTTTTGGCAAACTTTGGCAAACCTCATGTAATCACTGGTCACTCAATGTGCCGCTACGCAGGCTAGACCAATCACAGCACATAAAACTCTATACACTGAATCAATATATGGTGACCAATTTGAATAACTATTATTCTGGACTGACTAGCCTCTCGTACACTTAAAAGCGCTTTTATATTTTCATGTGAACACCAGGCTAGTCAGTCCTGAGCAGTTGTTATTCAAATTGCATGGTCATCATATTTTGATTCAGTGTATATTTAAGTCTAAAATTATACAAAATATAAATAAACTCTCTCAAGTCTGCAGAGGCTCGGTAGGGGTCCTTTTCCCTTACATTAATTAATCGTAATTATAGGAGGTAGCATGGTTGAGTGGTCAGAGTATTGGCCTCGCAATCTGGTGGTGCCCGGTTTGAGTCCCGCTCTGGTTACTAGCTGAGACTGTATTTGTCCTGATTTCAATTAGGTCAAATTCAGCCTCTCGACCATGCTTGTGAATAGCCAACTGGTTTCCCCCCTTACCAGTCGGGTTTCTTAGAAACACTTTACGTTGTCATTGTTATTAGTTTATTTCTATTAGTTAGCACAGTGTATATGAAGACTGAGTTGGAAAAAAGCTCTGCTTTACTTTTTTTTTGTAAATATTTAAAAAATAATTAATTAATTTATTATATCCATTTTGAAATCACAAGCAAATCCTGCAGTCTGATTGGCTCTCAGCAGTGCAATTTATTCACGAATCGCACAATTTTGAATTTTAAATCGCACTGTTTAGAAGAGCCAATGAAATTGCAGAAAACATAAAATTTCACCCATCAGATCACAGAAAACAAAAGCCAATTCAAAGCATGAGAAAAAAATTTGAAGTCGATTTTCTAGGTGAAAATATAAAAATATCCTACAGTATTGATTTCAAAATGGATATAATTAAGTGGTAATTGAACTTCATGTTGTGCAATTTTGGTCTTAAATCAAACTCATGATTAACAAATTGCACTCTGTGCTATGTGGTTGTGCAAGTTTGTTAATCACTCATTTGATTTCAGACTAAATTGCACTCCACTCAGCTCAATTACCATTATAAATCAATTCTTTTTTATATTTCCCCTTAATATATAAGGGAAATTTAGGAAATTAAGAATTTAGGAATTCTCTTAATTTGTTTACAAATCACTTGGGGGGTAGTTTTTGTATTCTATTTTAAGGTCATTTTGCCAGCCTGTTCTCTCCCTGCTCCCATAGAACTTTGTGCTGATAAATAATGTCATAAATCTTTCATTGTATTAAAGAAAATGTCATTTACTCAATTTAGAGGAGGACTGTTTTGTTGTGACCAACCGTGTCTGCCCTCCGGCAAAATGGCTGAGCACTAATAGCTGAGGAATCTAATGGATTCAACGATGGAAGATCACGTCACAGACCTAAACCGGGTACTTCAAGATCTGGGTCAGATGATTGGAGAGCTTGACAGCTTAGAAAGCCATACCCATCAGGTATTAAATCACTGATACTGACCTTAAAGTTCATTAAATGTGTAAATTGGTTGAACGAGGACTTCAAAATACCATAGACGGCTAAGCTGAATGGTTTTTGTGTGACTTTTTAAGTGCTTACAGGCGGCTTAATTAATCCCTGCTCCAGAGTATCAAGGAGTTGATATCAAAAGTAAAAAAATCCTTAACTATTGCTGATATTTTAATTAGATGCTGACAATTTCTCTCTATGCTTGCTTTCTTCGCCTAATTTTCCGTTTTTTCCCTGCTTCCATATTATCCCAAAATTATTTATCTCAATTTATAAGAAAGTACAGAGGGAACGTTTGTTTTGATATGCTGTACATTTATTAATTTTAAAATAGTCTAATCCTTTATGCTATTTTTAATCCTTTGGTTATAATAGGATTTGGAGCTTGTTACTTCCTCTGAACTGAGTTCAGGTCTCGCTATTAATATTTCTTGGGAAAATGTTCAAAAAAGGAAATTCAAATAAGAAACAGATTGTAAAGCTCGTCAAATTTAACTATGCAGCTTATCTTTCTTACTTGATTAAAAAAGTGCCAGTTTTATCGCAAAATCGAAAGAAAAAGCCTTTTAAAAACTGGCATCAAAATTGAGACAACAGTAAGTCAAGCTGACAGATTTTTTTCGTAGCACGAAATCGAATTACGCATTTTTGTAGCAAAAACACGTTCAGAATTGGCTACATAAAGCTTTGGATCCAAGGCGAGTCATCGTTTGAAACTACGACAGGACTGACAACAATTATTTAGAAAGCCTGTAAAGTTTCTTTCAATTTGCTTGAAGGTATGTTACGGTTATGCAGAAAGGTTGCCAACTAGTGAGGACAGTGAGTAGAATTTCAAGCTGTTTTGCACGATTCAAAGAAATTTTATCATTTATTTATGATTTTCTTTTTTATCCACTTTGTGTGGAAAAATCACGCTATTCTTCGTATGAACACGCTGTCCGACAAATAACTTATTTAAATATCAATTTTAAAAATATTTTACCCCCAAAAAAACGGATCAAATGTCTCAAACGTAATCCGTCCAGCGTGTCTTTTCATCGTCGCCTTGAACTTGGCATCCATTTACTATGAGACAATTCGAGAAACTCAGTTTGCTTTAACGTTAGCTAAGAACTTGATTGGTCACTGCTTACTTCTTGAAAAGTCATTTGATGTCGAAGAACCAGTATGGAAAATGTTGAAACAAGGTGATATCAGTATTGAAGGATTGAAGCGATCAGCGAAGGAGGATTCGCTGTGCTGCAACGTACGTATTTCTTAACTTCTTCTTCTCAGTAATATTCTTCATATTTTAAATTTACATACGAACAGAGCTTTTTATAGTAAAATCTAATTGACTTTAAACGGTAATTCAGGAGTTTTTCCTGTCTTCGCTACTTACAGTGATTCATATTGATGAATTAATGTAAGAAACTCCTCATTTGTTTTGCCACATTCAAGCACAATTTTGAAACAAAAGCTCTCCTGTATCTTTTGCTCGACATAAAATTTTTTGCTCAAAACATTTATTACAGCTTATAATTTATTCCCAATCGAATTTCCTTTGGAAAATCTTCAATGACGACGGAAGGAACAGGAATTATTATTAGCTTTAAGTGTTTTAGAGGTCGAGAATTTGAACCATTTTCGTCCGGCAATATATAGAACTAAATGATTTGAACTGAATTGATGTATCTTAGCCATCCGATAACTTGTGATGAATTTGTGATGGAATTATAGAAAATATTTTTCGAAAAAAAACTATGAAACCTCAGTAAAGAAGTATATAAATAAAGATGCCAATATAGGGTGCTTTCAGACATAGTAAAATGTATAATATTTTTTGCTTAACTTTAGCATCAAGTAAGCTTATAATATAGTTTATTTATACCAAATGTTGTTGTTTCTTTAGCGCCAGTAGCTCAAAACTTGCTGATAAATTATCTTATTGTTTTCAAATAACAATAGACCACACCAAGACTTTTATCCACAGTTCTCTTCAGGTCAATGGTGATTATAAACTACACTCCAAACATTATCTTTTGACATCGTTTTCATAAGGATTTTACTATCTTTCTGTCTGTATGTCCAAAGAGAATTTAATGCCGTTTTTGTACTGTCAAGAATAGATATCTCAGTAGGATTTTCTGGTTGATATTTGCTTAAATTCTTGGAGATTTTTAGGTGTATTTTCTTTGGATAAAAAAGGTTTTTGGTTGTCGCGTGCAGGCAGACAATAAACTGAAGAACTGAAATAAAATATCTTCCTCACTACTCTTGACCCTAATGATATTCTATTGACTATAAACTGACTGGCTGACTGACTGACTGACTGACTGGTCATTTTGGTGTTGTCTAAATAATGGTTTTCCTAAAGTAAACAAGACCTGGCCAGAGATGAACTTCAGTAGTTCTTGCATACACTGACCTCAGAAGTAGCTGTTGTCCTGAAAATGGTTCTTGCCGGGTTTTCTAGTTAGCGCGCGCGATTTGAGTGATGCTGTTCTCGTTCCAGTATCAATATCGCAAAAAAGATAAGCCTAATCCGAAGACTTTGTTCGGCAAACACTACCAAATATTCTGGGTCCAACACTGGTTCAATCGTTTTGTATCTGTTATCTTTTATCTTTTTGAGTTATTCATAAGTGAGGAGAAAGCCAGACAGACTGAAAAACACGAAAAAAGAAAGGAATACCGATAAGAAAGAAAGAAAGAAAGAAGGAAGGAAGGAAGGAAGGCGAAAAAAAAAAAGAAGAAGAAAAAGAATGAAATACGAATACAAAGGCATCGCGATGTTTATCGAAGCATTGTAAATTTTATGAAATATTTTTATGATTTTTTTTGAAAAGAACATTCACATACGTTATATTTCGTTTTCAGTCGCCCTTGAAGAAGCAAGACAGCGATGATGGTGATGGTAAGCACGTACAAACTACTATGCTTTGAAGTACCTTTCATCACCCAGTCCTTTCAAATACAAATGCCCTTTTTCCGTTTCAAATCTTACCGGTTTGTTGGGGGCTGTTCAATATTTCTCAGAGGTGTGGAGATACATCGAATCGAAATATGGCGACCAATTTGAATAACTATTGTTCTGGACTGACTAGCCTCGTGTTCACGTGGAAAAATAAAAGCATTTAATTTTCACATGTATGAGAGGCTAGTCCCTTTACTCTGGAGAATTGAATTCTTTCTCATGTAAAACCATCTAACGTGGCCTGCGTCATATGATGGTGCAAATCTATGATTCTCGCAGGCTTGTTTCGACGCGCTCTCAGTCGTTTTTCTCTCGCGACAATTGACATAAATCATTGATAAAAAATCGTCACTTTTTTAGATGTTATGCTTGAAGAACTTCTGGCAGACTGTGATATGCTTGATCATGATGACAACAAACCCTTGATTGACATGGACAGACACATGGAGGTTCCTCAAGAAGAACCAGCCCTGTCAAATGATGCTTGGATGACTTTGCCTCCCAAAGACTCGAAGGAATCCAAGGACGTTAATGACAATGATAAAAGCACTAAACCTGCAGACGATGTGAAAGAACCTCATGATCATTCACCTGGCGGAGTAAGTTGATATACCTCTTTACCTTGGGCGTAATGTTTTCTATTTTAGACCACATGTCATTCCCTAGAGTGTCATTCCCTAGAGTATCATTTCTTTGTCTAATGGTTGCGCATGAGAAGACACATGAATAAGGAGAAAATCCAGGATTGAAATTCCAGAGTCGGTGGGTACCGGATAAACCCACGCCTTCCCTCTAAATCGGGTCCCGTAAAATGACATTTGTTTTGACCTTATGCCTTACGTCCTTTCCCCTGCCCTGCCCTTCCGCCTTCTTTAATCCACAATATCATGGTGTTTGTTATTTGTTGTCATTTCACTAGAATATTCATGTCCTGCACGGTCAGGACACGGGAGAAATTGATGTTTGCGCAAGTTCTAATAGATAATGTTTATGTATCAACAGACTTCTGTCCAGATTTTCAACGAGGATCAAAGTTGTATGACAGTTTCTGTGGGTGTGAATATGAGTGCCGTTGAATGCTGTCATAAACTGGTCTTACTCAACACGTTCAAGGAAGATCCTAATTGGGTAATCGCGGAACTCGTGACCGACCTTGGGATTGGTAAGTCAATACTTTTTTCATCCTTGGGCTCTTTAGCCTTCATTGCAGGCGTTCCTCGTTGGTTTTTATTGAGACAGTGGGGGTGGGGTTGGGGCGGGAATGAGGATGCCGGCTATGCGCTCTTAGGAAGGGGATCCTGCTATCGGGGATCGCAGAGAAGAGTTTTCATTGATTGGGTTACAGCATTACGGCATTTTTTTTAAATATCACGAAGTCCGTTGTTTTCATCGAAAACAAACAAACAAATTGAGGTGGAGGGAGGGGTTGGGAGGCTAGCTTCTCCTGAGTCCACCCCCAGTACTCTAAATGGGCTAACTCTGATTATTGGTATGTCATCCGTGTTGTTTTGAATCCAGAACGAGTTGTAGAAGATCACGAAAGAGTACATGAAGTATTCCAACACTGGGCTCCAAACTCCAACAACAAGTTTTTGTTCAGAAAGGATCACAAGAAATACGACTTCTTTACTAACACAGCTGTGAGTAATCCTTGAGCTAGATGTTACGTGTTGACTTGTTGTTATCATCTGTGAGTAATCCTTGAGCTAGATGTTACGTTAGTTGACTTGTTGTTATCATCTGTGAGTAATCCTTGAGCTAGATGTTACGTGTTGACTTGTTGTTATCATTTAGGACTTCTCCCTTATCTGTGTAGCTTCAGCGTTGAATGTTCTTTAAACAGAGCACTGGTTATTATATTCATTTTGTTATTTTGTTATTTTGTTATTTATTACCTTCTCTTTCATTCATTTTACTTTTATTTTATTGGGTTTAATATGGGCTTTTAATGGGTTCTTAGATAGGTGTCCCCAATTAGTTTACTATTATGTAAGCTAGATTTTTTACTGACACAGAAATAAAGTCTATTATTATTATTATTATTATTTTGTTTTAGGAATACTTCCCTTCGCATTTGCTGGATAACGATTCTTCAGACCGGGCGGTTACAGAGCAAGCACAGATGGCTAAACGCATTCTTTTACAGGTATTGTTGCCATGGTGATCTAGTTTACTTGTTTATACGGATTCATGGAATACCGCTGTGTTTCGTGATTCAAGATTCATTTACTCGGGTTTATCCTCATATGAATACCAAGCAATGAAAAATGCACAACTTTAACAATAAAAACACTTTGAAACTCCATAGACTTTCATTGGATCACGACGTGAATATTTTGCACAAAGTTCAGAAAGCGGGAACTTTCGCGCCAAAAAGTGCGCGCTTGTTTCCCAACTCTCGGACTATCGCAACCCTACTGATGAAAACCCTTTTTATAACCGATCCGACTATCGTTGAAATGCTAACCACAAAGTTTGATGTCTGGTTTGCAAACTAGCATTTCGATGGCCGTCAATTAGACTGTGAACAGTCCCTCTTTTCCCTCCTAACTCAGGCAAAACAACATTGGTTATGGGGAGGGGGGTTTATGATATCTGGGAATAAATTTTAGATCCAGATTTTGCAAATATTTCCACGAGATTAAAAATTTAGCATGAAGCTCTCATTATTTTTTTCGCCGATTGTAGCATTTCGACGGCCGTCAATCAAAATCTTGGGAACGATTTCATTGGTTTAGAAAAAAATGCCTTATATTTATGACCAAAGTTTGCGATGGAAGGTAACAAGATTGACTATTAAAGGCTCAAAAGTAAAAGAAATCTGCCAAAAGTTAGACATGAGTGTCATGTCTGTAAAACGCTTCAAATTCGCCCCCACTCCCCGCGCGTCCAAGACAGGGAAAAAACCAGACTCGACTAACGATTGGTGGCTCCCGATAACAAGTCCACTCAACATTGTAAGGGGGAGGGGGGTTGAAAGAGCAAAATTGCTTACTATGGGAATTGGGCTTCCTGTGTTGTAAGGGTCTCAAGGTATTTATTCGCCGATTGTAGTTTGCAAACGAGATTTCAATGAAAATTTGCTGGTCGCAGTTCAACGATAACGGTTATAAGATGAACTGAGAATACAAAGAATTCCAGTACATAATTAATGAATCGTTTTTCATTGTATCTTGAACCAGAATCTCTTTCGTCAATGCACTCAACGGTTATAAAATGAGAATACGAAGAATCCCAGTACATAATTAATGAATCCTTTTTCATTGTATCTTGAACCAGAATCTCTTTCGTCAATGCACTCAAATACCTGAGATAGCCAGCTTGTTGCACATCAAGGACTTCAGTAAGAAATCTTGGAGCAAAAAATATTTGATATTAAGAGGCTCTGGTTTGTATTCCTCTACAAAGGGAAAGTCAAGGGTAAAGTTTTTTTATTCACTTCACTACTAGTAGAGCAAAATAGAATACACACTGACGCTCTAAGCTGGAAATGAGTTAAAACAAAACAATGGAAACGAGGCCCATAAGCTAACAAAGATAGAAAATGAAAAATCTAAAAATTCCGTTCATCTGAGAAAAAAGCTCGTTTACAACAATAGGCCATTTATTGCCATCTTATAAAACGAGATTAGTTTGTTATTGGAAAAATGGCCCTTCCATAGTACTTCCAGCTTAGATCGTAAAAGTAAATCATTTTAATACATTGAACTATCAGTGTGGTAACCAAGTACGACATATTTATATGCAAATAAGGGAGTGGGCTCATTTATGACCAGTTATAAGTTGATTAAGTTATGCGCACGCATATGACGGGCTCATTTTTTCCAGAGAACATTTTGTGGTTTTATGCGCGTGCGCATTATCCTCTAGGTTTTTGGATGACAACTCGAAACATGCTCAAACGGAAACTGCCGAATTCGGGCAGAGATTTTTTTGTAATGATCAAGAACAACAAAAACAAAAGTCAGTAAAGCGAAAAGAGAAAGTTAAAAAAGGAGATAACGAAAGTCTCTGGGATTTGTTTGTGCAAGTGCTAGACCTCATTAACTCGAGGTTTGTAGCTCGATTCCCACTGACTTTGCACACTTGTATCGATTTTTCACGCGCGGGATCGTCTTCGAGACGAAGTACGCTTTGGTGGACGTCAATCAAGACTTTTCCATGACATTCCATAGGCACGAACTCGTGAAAACTTTGTGTTTTCCGACAATGTCATGGAAACACTTTCATTGACGTCCATCAAAACCTACTTTCGTGGACGGCAATCAAGACGTTTCCATGACATTTCATAGACACGTGCCCTTGAAAACTTTGTGTTTTCCAACCATGTTATATAACCTTATTTTCTCGCAACGGAATTGTACGATTCCTCGCTCGCTGATTGCTGATTGAACCTACCTAAGTCTATCTTTGCTAACGTCTGTTCTTTTTCCTTCTTGTCATTCAAGGCGTTCAAGGATCTTCAGTCGTTTATTCAGTTCGATGGATGTACTTTATATTATTTACTCAACTCTAACAAGACTCACAGGTCTCCTACTCCTTATGGCTTCTGTCTTGTGGTGAGTTATCAGTATTCATCTGATTATTCAGTTCCTTAGCCCTGTTTGAAATCATGGTTTCATGTTTCTCAAGTGTCCTCAGAACAGCTCAGGTCCGGTTCAGTCGTCGATTTTTTGTCGCGTCGAATCTAATTGCCTTAGAGTTAGAGTGCTGCTTTCCTTGAAACTAGTAGAATTATGAAGACCAAATTTAACCCATATCATCTCCTGGCGCTAAGCAAAGGAGCTGTCTTATGCAGTAGTTCTTATTGTTTTCTTTGCCTTTGGCCTCAAAGGCAATGGACTACTTCCACGATACGGCGGCCATCTTGAATCTGAATTAATGAAAAGGACGTAGGGATATACGTATAGGATGTGATGAAGAAAAAAGACAAATCCTGGCTTTCTCTGGCCGTATCATGCTGGTTAAGTGAGAAGCACTTCATTTTTCTCCGTATTATTACTCATTTCTTTTACATCTTGAATCGCAAGGTGTTATGGGGCGTCCGGGGGGGGGGGGGGGGGGGGGGGAGGGGGCAGAACAAAACAAAGATGTCGGATAATATGGAGAGTTTCGTTTATTTGTCTTTCTTTCATGTCCATCTTCTTAATTCATTTCTTGTCAAATTTTCTTGTGGTGAAATGTTAATGTTAATCAACGCCATTACTGTAACAAAGTTTTGTATATTTGCTATTTGCCCCCTTCCAAGATGGCCGCCGTATCGTCGAAGTGGTCTGAAAACTGAACAAAGCTCGCGTTAAAACTCACTTCTTTGATAATATCTTATTTCAATAACGGACACTTATTTTCATTTATAAATTCGTGATTTTAGCCTTTGAAAGCCAAAGAACTGAAGGAAATTAAATGCTTCTGTTGCGAAGACGAGAAGTCGTTTCTTAGTTGGATGACAGGAATACGTCTGGCCCAGGTAAGAATTGACGTACTTTAATAAAGATAATTATATAGATTGTCCTAGCCATTGATAGAGCAGTTTTCCTGTGATTTAGGATAACTCGCGGTACAAAACGTAACGTGTATTACCGTGACGGTACCGCACAGTGTCAAAGAATTCTGATTGAAGAAAGGCGATTTCGCGCGCAACGGAAGTCACCAATCCCGTGCCGTGATGGTGTCACGTGATGTGACTCTGTGGAGTAAAAGGAAATCTTCACTAATGTGTTGATAGTAGTAGAGTTTGTTAGGTCTCTTCCTTGATTCAAGGGTTTTTCTCCGGTTCCCCGGTTTTCCTTCCTTCACAAAGCCTAACATTCCATTCCAATCTGTGAGTTAGCCGTACCCTGACTTAGATAATCTCAGAGGTTGTTTCCGACTTCGATCTGTGAGTTAGTCATGCCTTGACTTTGATCAGCCCAGAGGTTGTTTCCGACTTCGATCTGTGAGTTAGTCATGTCTTGACTTTGATCAGCCCAGAGGTTGTTTCAGGGTTCGATTTGTGAGTTAGTCGTGCCCTAACTTTGATCATCCTAGACTGGTTGTTTCAGGGTATCGCTGATAAAATTTAAAGATTTTTTTGCAGTAAGTAATACAATGGCACTGTTGTTTTCATAGAGGAATAGCTTTGGGATATAAACATAACAATACAATCCAGAACGCGGAAAACGCTCAATAAACAGCTCTTTATCAAATGAATAGACGGCGAGTCCGTGGGAAATTGAACCCTACTCGTGGTAACCCACCCATTCCTCCCATTCCCGTTCCGGCGTCTATCTGCTCTCTCGTTACGTGTTTGAGAAAATTGTTCTCCTTCCTGTGACCTCAGCTTCACGGCCGGGTTCTCCCAGCAGGTAAAACCAAGTTCCGAAAAGCGAACTTGATCTCATATGCATACCACATATTAAAAGATGTCCAAAAAATAATCGTATACCCGCCGAGAAACCGGATGTTAAGCAACAATCGGCTATAAAGAGCAGAAGTAGATACCATCACGCGAGAACTAGATTTTGGCGCCAAAAGATGACGTCATATCTGACACAAAAAGGTATACGTCGATGACGTTGTCAATATCATCGAAATTAAAACTTTGAGAGGGATAAGATGACCCTACTCGTACTCCCACGCTTGCTAGGTCAATTAAAAGAGACTCTTTCGTAGTTGTCAAAGGGCTTTCATTTCGTACTGCACTCATTTACGGTTTGACAGATATTTATGTGTTGCTTATGACGTCATCACATTTAAAAGGAAATTGACTGTCCCTTCATTGCCAAAACTCTCTTATCAGCACCATACAACTGCACTGATAATGACATAAATGTTCTTTTGAAATGGACGGGTATTTCCTTTTCCTCAATACGATTCAAAGCTCTTATTGATTTATTTCTGTGCTTTTCAAAGCTTTGTAATCTCAAGCAAGACTAAAAGCCACCGACCTTTTTATTTCTCGTATTTGATTGGCTTATTCCTCTAATTTGTATGCAAAATTTTATCTAAGCTTTTATAATAGTAATGAAGATCTTACAAAATCTCTCGTGACCTTCATCAGAAGCGGTCACGAATAACACCCATTTGAATTTCCTATTTTGACTAACATCTGTTTGTTGACCTTGGCTGGCTGCCTGGTTATATATAAAGCACTGTCGTTTTCTCTGTAAAAAGTTTTCTTATCATACTCATCTGCATTAGTTTTCGGATTCTGTTGACTAATACTTCTGGGAAATCACTTTTTAATATACGGAAAGACTCCTCTCGGCTTCCTGACTTGTGAACGATATTTTAGAAACGTTTCCGTTGGTTCATGGAAATATAAAATGAGTCACCATTGATGCTCACCGCATGCTACTGACGTAACTTAAACGAAAACCTTCTACTCCGACGCGACTCATTCCGGCCCATTATTGCGAAAAATGGGAATATATTAGCAGTATCAGAGGGCATTTGAAGACAAAATTTTGCTATGTTGAGACAGATAGAGGTAAGCCGGGAGGTAAAATATTATAACCGTGAATTTATATAGAAAACTATCTTGTATTTTTATAGTAATTTCTATTGAAATGTTCACATCTTTTTCAACAAGTAGTTGCCTTTTCATAAGCCTTTACTGAGTTCTTGAAAATCCGAAAATCCTTTTCATTTCATCTTATTTTACTAATATTGCTGCTGCTTCGAAAGCCTTTTTGAATGTCCTTAACCAGCCAAGTGACAGACTGAGAATCTTACTTCACAGTTTTGAATTACGTTCCATGGTTGTCAGATTTTTTGTTTTATCGCGCGCGAGAGCAGATAGTGGTGTTTCTTTTAAGTCCAGGTGAATTACAACTTCGTGATATTGGGTCTAATTTATTTTGAACCAAATTTATAGTGTTTTCTCGATATTGTGCAGTAATTTTGCTCATTAAAATAGGTCACAACAAATTTGAAAGTCTTAATTTTAAATTCCAATTCGATCTGTGAGTTAGTAGGCTCAGGGCCTAGTGAGCCCCGAGGTTGTTTCAGGGTTCGATCAATTTTTAACTTTTTTCCAAACTCTTTCACAATCCTATCTGGACTTGGAGTCAGCTTGGAAAAATGTCTTACAATAAAGTTGTTATTTTACGATTTTAGGTGGTTTTAGTTTTAGACTCTTTTTCCCATTTTCAAAAGAGCATTAATGTCAAATTCTCATGAGATTTTTCTGTAAAAACCCTTCAGTAAGTTTAGTTTTAACTCAGTTAAAAGTCTTTGAGGTTTCCAATAAGTCAGCCATCCCACGCGTATATTTCAAGTCCTTCAACCGGACATCGATATTCGAAAGCACAGAATATTCTAGTCATTTAGGTGTCTGTTCTTGACATGTAACGCAATCTCATTCTTTGTAACGCAAACCAAAAGATTTCTAAGAACAGACAACACATGCTTGGCCTGTGGTAGTGTTCGGTGTTCAGACTTGTTTGATTACTAAGAATTTGACATTTAGCTCTTGATACTTTGGGAAGTTATGAATATTATGATGGTAAGTACATATTAGGGTGCAAACACTAGGATATCCACGAAAAAGTACTAAGAAACTAGCACTGTACAAAATATCACTTATAAAACGATAGAAAACAAGAGACAGTTGACTATTTTGTACTATTTAGTGCAAAATATACTGGTTTAGTACTATTCTAAGACTCGCTCATAAATTTATCTAGGGATGTTTTTTTTGATCTTATACTTTAATAATATTCACTTTAGAAAGTGCTTTTCTATTTTGTTATACATTTATTGATATTTTTACCAATATATTTGTGATATTTTATATAATTTTCCGGCATATTTTTTGCGGTCTTTTGCCAGTGCCAACTGAAGATGTGTGATTATTGGGTAAAATATTTCATTATTCAATGACTAAATGCTATATTTTTGATTAAATATATTTCTTTTTCTTGTATCGTTTTAGTTTGGTTCTCAACTGCGAAAAAACTACGACGACATGATTCGAAAGTTTGCAAAGTTAGCGAAACTCAGTTCCAATGTCACGCTTCCGGTAAGTGAAATAAAAATATTTTATGAAGTTTTGAAGTGAAAATTGAATATAAAAAAGTAAAAAAAAACCTTTTACAAATTGATGAAGCATAGTAGGAAGTGTTCTTGTGGTATAATTAAATTGATTGATGTTTCCTAAGTACTTGTATTGTTATTAATCAATATTATTTGTAATTCTGTAAGTTAATCAAGTCCATATAAGGACCGTCTGTAAGAAGCACGATCTCTCATGTCTGAACCCATGAGGCACAATATGTCAAGTCGATGTTTTCTGTATATCTTTATCTGGCTTAGTTTCGCAATATGAAAACATCATTTTTTTAATCTTTTGATATTATTTGCCAACAAATGAGGATTATGTGATCAAAGAATTTCGAGTGGAAATTTCGTAATAATGCAGTCAAACACTGCGAATTGGAAATAAAATATAGACCGACATTGGAAATATTTTGTAGTCTACTTTGCAGCCGTTCTTAGTGTCGGTCGGGATTCGAGATCGAGACCGACACTAAGAACGGCTGCAAAGGAGACTAAATATTTTGGGGAGCAAAATAGCACAGGTAATATGACAAGTTTCTTATGTCGTATTTTTATTGTTGACGATACTGAGTCCGAGTAGTGTGTGTGAAGAAGGCGGTCAATACTGACTTTCTTTGTTCGCGTGTAGTCGAAAATAGTTTTCCAAAGCATAGGACCTTGTCTAGTTGTTTTCACGATCAAATTTTGCCTGTGTCAAGTTTCCCTTTATTGATTTCTTCTAAGAGGGTCATACCTGATATTGCCAAGCAAAATCTGGTCACTCAGGGGCCAAGAATTACGTGCAGAAAAAAGAACGTACGGAAACGAGGAAAAAATTATCAAGGAAAACTTGTGAGTCTGAGAGTTATAATTGGGCCTTTTTGGAAAAAAAGTATCAAGGAAAAACTCACGGCTATTCGAGTTAAAATTGGACCTTTTGAAGTCCAAATTAATCACGAATGAATCGAATCATCGAGTAGCCTCCGCTGACCATAAATAGAGTCAACATCGCCCACGCAACGATCATTTAATCTCTCTGACTGAGAAACTGGTCAGAAATAGCTTCCAGTTGCTATGAGTATTGTGAAATATCGTAAAAAAAGTCTTTATTTCATTTAACATAGTTAATTTGTGACATGGATAATGGAAGAGGTAAGATTCAGTTTTATTTTTCCCGCCAGCCAGTTTGCCTTAAGCCACAGAGGTATAAATATTCATCCCTTAGCTAATTTATCTAATGTTCCAAGTCGCTTGTCAAAATAGCAAGGCTCCCTTCTTACTCCAAGAAAAGACTAGTTTTCAAAACTCATCGATCCATTTCACGATCGACATATTTTTATACGAAGTTTGTAACTTCAAATCGGAGTTTTTAGACAGCCTAGCACCTGCATAGAGTGGTATTACCGTGAAAGAGTTAGTAGACTAATAGATCTTTATAGTAGGTCTTTTTTCCATTGTTTTCTGACTTTTGTTTATGTCTATTTGACTATTAAACATTGAACAAGTATAAATCTTTGTTTCACGGATTAAGTTAAAATTTCGCTACTTATGTATCTTATTACTAGTTCTCTTTAAAACCTGACACTTGGATTTCTTTTCATTTCCAAAGCCCAAGCCAGCCAAGATTCATCATGAGACAGTTTTAAGATCTCGCTCCCAAACCACTGCCGCTTCTTTGGTACATGAAGACCGTGTTGCTATGGATTTTACGGGAAGATACGGGAAAATAGTCACTAATACCAAAGAAATTGAAGAACTGAGTAACACAAGACCACCAAAGGTATGTTTCATTCAGTATCAGTATCAGTATCATTCCACTTTGTATCAACTATCAGTTGAACAGTGGGGACTATGATGAGCCAAAGTTCTGTCTTAAAAGTCCATTGAAGACTTGTCTGTCTTTTGTGGATTTTTTAGCCTGTTCTTTGTCAACATTAAGAAGTTGACTTATCTTGATCCAAGGATCTCTGACATATTTAGCTGTTGGATTCATGAACAACAATTGTTTCGTTAGATTGGAATTAGATCGTCTACATACATGCGCGATATACTTCAGATATCTCATATATATAATCACGTAATGCAAGAGTTCCCACTATTTTCTCCAAGTCTGTGTTACTATATCTGAAGGCAAATGTGTCTTCTCCGTCATTGTTCGTTTTCCTTTTCCAACCATTTCGTACCATTCTTCTCAGAAAACCAAACCAATTGCCATTATTTAAATGATGTTTTCATCGTTACACACTAGTGGATATGTAACAGCTGTATTCACTATTTTCCATACATTGGTTCACTGGTAAAAAAAAAAGCATTCAATCGAGGCTTCAAGGTGAATTCAAATAGTTATTCAAATTTATTGAACCTTGCAGCCTCGACTGAATGATTTGTGTTTGACCAATGAACCGATGTATGGAATCGAAAGTGGTAAATGAAGCGAAGACATTGCGGGGACATTTTGTGGGGACATGTTACTGGGACATTGCTAGCCTGCGTAGCGGCGCATTTTGGTCCCTACCCCCTCCTCCCAATATGGGCCGCTACGCAGCCTAGGACATTGCGGGAACATGCTGCGATGACAGATCTCCTTGAGTGATGATTCTATCACAGGGACAAAGTTTTGTGGAAACTACATGCTGCATTGATTGAAACTGGTTGGGTAAAATAACTCTTTTTCTGCATGATTAGTATGACGTTTATTCATTTGTGCTTTTTTTTAGCGGTTGAGTCGTCGTTTGTATGGAAATCATTTTATCCAGTCTTCACCAAGTTTTGGTAAGAACATTTGCCTGAGGTCAAACAAACCCACGAAAAAATACTTACCAATTAATGACAAATAGTACTTTATAAATCAACAGAGTTTTAACGCGCGCTCTGATTGGTCGAAATATCAAAATAGATGTGACTATCTAATATAACGTGCGATCTGATTGGTCGAAATACCATTTTGGATGAGGGTATCAAAAATGCTCACGTCATTTCGTTATCCGCGCGATTTGAATGTTCACTTTCATATGAAAAATAGAACAGCTTGTGCGCTTGAAAATCCCATACTTTCTTTTAAAAAATATGTGCACTGTTGGAACAGTAGGAAGTCTTTGTATTTAACGACGTCTTTGTATTTGGCTATTGTTATGGCTGATTGAAGAAAGGACGATTAGAAACTGTTTGTACTCACCTTGACCATACATTATGTATTGCAGATTGTGATATCGACGAGGAACCGTGGTTTCACGGACTTGTGTCTCGAGAACAAACATTGAAAACAATGAAAGAACAAGGACTAGAAAATGGGTAAGATTTTACGTGCTGTTAGATTACGCTCAGTGTAGTTAGACCACAGATGACAGATCGAGCTGATCCAATTTTGGATCTGCCCCACTAAAACATGCACTACGCTAACTCAGTTATTTAAGGGAATCAGTGTTGGCCGTGGGAAGAGAATGTTAGCTTGCTTGCTTGCTCTCAGTCTTCCCCGGTCACATTAATCTCCAACCACAGGTAGCCCGTCAACGAAAAAAACGAAAAAACCCCAAATAAAGAGAGACGTCTGCGGAAGAGGCTAGGCTAGCGGTAGTGCACTCGTCTCTCACCTCTGGGGTTTCGGGTTCACCCAGTACCCCATATCAGAGGTGAGAGCAAGTGCATTACCACTCCTCACCATTGACTTCCACAAACTGTGATATGTCTGTCAATTAATGATAATAAATGTATTTCACTTTAGGGTGGGAGGGTGTGTATTATTGATGTATTATTGATGCAAAGTATTATCGCGGTTAACAGTCTGTTTATATATTTTTTAGGTTGTTCCTTGTTCGCAAAAGTTGTACTGCTAATGATGTCTTTGTCTTGTCCTTTTGTATGAACAAGAAAGTGTATCACTGTCAGTTGGTACAGGTAAGCTAGTAATGATCTAAATTACAAAAACACTACGTCCAAGTTCATGTTGACTCAGGGTTTTAGTGACAACAACGCTCATTATTTGTCGATTATGATGTCCTAGCATGATTGAGCAGTCCGTTCTTCACTGGTGCCTTCATCCCCACCCCCACCCACTCACTCTGAAGAAACAGAAAACCTCTTACATCTCTAGTAAGTTTCGTGATGTCACTATATTTGACTGATGAACTTGTTGGCCTTAACGTGCCTTGTTCCAAATAAAACCTCAGCACGTCGTGACTGTGCTAAGTAAAGATTCTGATCAATCATTTATCTCCGCGTTCGTGATTTTCCCCTGACTTCCCCTTGGACCGCCTGCTAGCCAGGAGCCCATTACCCTTAGTTACCTTGATGTCTGTTGCCAAGTCATCAGTAATTATAGAAATTGCAACTAAAAATATTTCTCAAGAGCAATTGAAAAAATAAAAAGAATTCGATTGATCTTGCCACTAAGTTTTCTCGCATGTAATCTGAATCTTGGGTCAAACGCGATTATACGACTTCGGGGGAGGGGAGGGGAGGGATGAGGATATTTATAAGTCATGTGTTGCACACTAATATTTTAAACATATGGGATAATTTTTAGATCATATCGGTTTAGTGCATTTAAGTCAGATATCGTAAGAGAAGCTCATGGGAACTTACGTCACATCCGGTGCGAGCGCGGTATTAAACCGGATATGACGTAAAAAGCAAAACACCAAAATACTAAAAATAATCATTTTGTCATTGTTTTCAGGATATTGGGAGTGGAAATGAGATGTTTTTTAGCCTGGAAAAAGGACCCGCATTCCCATGTGTGGCGGACCTTCTTGAATATTATAAACGAAAGCCTATTAATGGTGTATCTGTTGCGTTACGAAGACCTTGCTCAAAACGACGGAAAAGCCTAACTACGACAGAACCTGCAACAGCATCGTCTGCAGAATCGTGACTGGAATAATTTATAAGAAGATTATATAATAATTTTTATTAATATTGATGTAGATAAAAAAGGAAATTGTATTTTTTACGCGCGAGGAAGCACACAGTGTACATAGAAATCATACCGGAAGTAAAATGGTTTTTAATTTCCTCTACCACAGGCAACCCAGGCAGTGTTTTTGTGGCTTAGGTAAGATTGGTTTTGAAAATATTTGGAAATGTGCATTTTTTTCCGCCAGGAGAGATGTTTTTCTTCCCCGGCTCTATGTGTTTCTAGCATTTTTTGAAAATACTGCTTGGGCTGCCTGTGGTTCTACATTTTTAAAAGAGATTATTAAGGGAGGATTGGGTATGGGGAGGGTAAGGGTGTCATGACAACCATTCAAGTGAATAATCACAGATAATTTCTGGATTCTGAATCTCTTTTCTTAAATCTTGTTATATACTAAGTACTAATGCTGCTGCTAAAATCACTGCTTGATAACCATCAGCGCGAAAACTGCGAAAACTGTGGTTGACTAGTATCTTTGGCGCAGCCGTCATTAATTTCGGTCCCAGATTCTCACGGTCCTTTGGCGAGGGAAACTAGTTTTTGGGGAATACTTGTTTACATAGCCCAAACTGCCCTTCATCGAGAAAGGACTGGAATCAATCCTAGGTTTGGTTAGTTTTAGGTTAAGGTTTAGGGTTAGATTCCAGTCCTCTCTCGACAAGGGCAGCTTGGTCTAGCTATGGAAACAAGTGTTTACCCTTATAGTTGTTGACCAGATCACTTTGATATTTCAACGTTCCAACTTGCATTGATTACAAAACTTTAGCCGAAGATACTTCATGTATGTACAGGGGTAGGGCTATCAACTAAGTCAGTAGTTGAGCATGGAATATTGTACTATAGACCCCTTTCACGTGACGTCAAAGCAGCTCAATTTGGAGGACAAAAAAAAAAGAATTGGAAACTATTGTTTTGTCCTCCAAATTGAGCTGCATTCCGAAGTGCTGCAAGGGGTCTATACTTCTTGCCTTTTAAATGGTGATATTTCTGGAAAAAGCCTCATAGCTAGCATGCAACAAAACAGGCTAGTAAAACTGCCTTAGTAGACTGGTTTTTTAACCGCTATTCTTCAAGAATACACTGATAAAATCTATGGGTCTCTATCTTTTTTATTCCTTGTATTTTTTTTCTTTCTGAATTGACATTTGTTCGCCCGTTCGTCGTCCGTTCGTTCGTTCATTCGTTAATTTGAACGAAAAATAGCCAGCATTTGTTACCTAATCCCAACATTCAACTTCCGTACCTTGGTTGAATCTTTCGATTTTACCTCAGCTCTGTGCACAGAAAAGAAAAAACAAAGAAAAAAAATTCCTTGCTCAAAGAAAAAGAAAATGAAAACAAGAAACAACGAAAAAATACGAACAAATAAAATAAACAAAAAAGGGATGAAAACATCCTCTCAGGCACTGCCAAACAAAGAAAGTAAACCTTGTTTGTAAGAAAGTTATTTTAGCATAACAAACCGGCTTCCGAAAAGTTGATTGCTCAAAACTTAAAAGTTTGAAATCAAATTGATGAAAAAATCGATTTTCCCCAAAAAATTCAATTGCAATAAGTGTCTTCCTTGAAATTACAACTTTTCGCCTCTCGAAACCTTGGAAAATATCCGCGACATTTTTATATAAGATTGATAAAAAAGTTCGGATCTCCACTTAATCTTTTTTTGTTATCTCCCTCCCCTCCCCTCCCTTCGTAAGTCAAAACTCTGAACCAACCATTAAAACTGACAAGACTCAAGACACAGATTACAAGACCACTGCGTGATCTTTATTGCCATAAATGTGCATTCAATGACTACTTACAGTGTTTCAAAGAGCTTCTACTGCCGACCACTTACAATGACATGCAGGGCCAATTTGAAAAGTCTAAAACAAAAACCAGGTTTCTTACGCCCTTTTTTGTTTATTATTTATGTTTATAACTTTTGTATTAGTTTTGTGTGAAAACCTGAAGTGCATTGCTTTCAAACTAATATGAATTTGATTTATTATCTTAAAGAAACGTAGCTTTTTGTTCTTCGTAATGGAATGGAACTGTCAATCGTGCGGCAGAAAAGCACTTAAAATATCTCTTGTCCGGGGATTGATGATCGGGATAACTTTAAAGATCCTAGGATATTATCATTGTCCTTTTGGTTGGGGAATTGCTGATTTTTTCTTTAAATCTTCTAAATCTTCAAATTGTGGAGGCTCGGCAGATCTCCCCCATAATCCAATGCGTGATTGCCTTTTACCCCAAAGTCCCAGTTGACCGGAACCAGCACTTCTTCCCCATAGTCCTGGGTTCTGGCGCTTACCCCACATGCCAAGAGTTTGGCGTTTCCCCCAAAGTCCAGGCTGTTGTGGGTCAGCGGATCGTCCCCATAAACCGGGGTTTTGACGTTTGCCCCAGAGGCCAGGTTGCTGTGGGTCAGCAGATCTTCCCCATAATCCGGGATTTTGACGTTTGCCCCAGAGGCCAGGCTGCTGCGGGTCAGCAGATCTTCCCCATAATCCGGGATTTTGACGTTTGCCCCAGAGGCCAGGCTGCTGCGGGTCAGCAGATCTTCCCCATAATCCGGGATTTTGACGTTTGCCCCAGAGGCCAGGCTGCTGCGGGTCAGCAGATCTTCCCCATAATCCGGGATTTTGACGTTTGCCCCAGAGGCCAGGCTGAAGTGGGTCAGCGGAACGTCCCCACAATCCTATTTTTTGGCGTTTTCCCCAAAGTCCTGGCTGTCCTGCATCAGCCGATCTTCCCCACAATCCGGGGTTTTGACGTTTTCCCCCCCATAATCCGACGAGTTCACGTTTGCCCCAGAGGCCGGGCTGTCCTGCATCAGCGGATCTTCCCCAAAGTCCGGGATTTTGGCGTTTTCCCCCCCATAATCCGACGAGTTCACGTTTGCCCCAGAGGCCGGGCTGTCCTGGATCAGCGGATCTTCCCCAAAGTCCGGGATTTTGGCGTTTTCCTCCCCATAATCCGACGAGTTCACGTTTTCCCCAGAGGCCGGGCTGTCCTGGATCAGCGGATCTTCCCCAAAGTCCGGGATTTTGGCGTTTTCCTCCCCATAATCCGACGAGTTCACGTTTTCCCCAGAGGCCGGGCTGTCCTGGATCAGCGGATCTTCCCCAAAGTCCGGGATTTTGGCGTTTTCCTCCCCATAATGCGTAGATTTCACGTTTGCCCCAGAGTCCGGGTTGTCCTGCGTCAGCGGATCTTCCCCATAATCCGGGACTTTGACGTTTGCCCCAGAGGCCTGGCTGTCCTGCGTCAGCGGATCTTCCCCATAATCCGGGACTTTGACGTTTGCCCCAGAGGCCTGGCTGTCCTGCGTCAGCGGATCTTCCCCATAATCCGGGACTTTGGCGTTTGCCCCAGAGCCCGGGCTGTTGTGGGTCAGCGGATCTTCCCCATAGTCCTATTTTCTGGCGTTTCCCCCAGAGGCCAGGCTGCTGAGGAGCGGCGGATCTCTTCTTGTCTTCTGCTTTAGATTCCTCCTCGGCTGCGCCAAGATAAGAGTTTTCTTTTAACGCGTCTGTTTCTTGTTCAATATGTGCTTCTGTGGAATCTGTTTTCTTCTCATCTAAGTGATTCGTCGTACTATCCTTCTTGTCTAGTGACCCTGAACACTGTGCTAATAGTAAAGTAATGGCCAGTAGAACTAGATGACACTTGAAGGCCATTATCAACCTACCGAGGAAAGAAATCCATGAATTTGAACATCGCCTTTACTTTTACGTGACTTTGGTTTCAAAAGGCAAAACGTATTGTATATACATTCTTGGTTATATGGTTCCAAATTTCGACGCTTCTACATCCTTGGGCCCTTAACCAAGACAAATGCATTTTTAGTTTGCTTGAGAAAGTTTTTTGTACATATTCAAGTATAATTCTAGTTCTACTTGGGAAGTTTTTTAGTTTAAAAACTAGGTCGCACTACTAACAGCAACCGACACCTCAGTTGTATTAACAGAACGTTATGAAATTTTAGGAACGTCAACATTACATTTACACTGGCGATTTTTGCGGCAATATTTTAGTTGCGATTTTTGCGGCGATTTGCGCCATATTCAAAAATTGTACAGGATTAACTTGTAAAGTTTCATACCGGACACCAAGATCACATGGACAAATGTCTCTTCTGGAGCATAAACAAAATTTGTTATATTTTCAAAAATCGCCACAGAAATGGCAGCAAAAATCGCTGCAAAAATCGCCAGTGTATAAACGGGCCTACGTTCCTACTCAAAATAATGTAAAATCATTCCTCTCTTATATCTACGATAGCAATTTCAGTTGTATAATAAAACTTATCTTGGTGGATAATTTCCAAACGATATTACTTTATATATTTAGTTCTATTCGTGACGTTTTCAAAATCTAGCATCGCCCCTCCTGCGAAAACGTTTCTATACATTAAGATTTCTCGTTATCTCGAAATTCGGCGTATCGTGTAATTGAAGGAACCGGAGCACTGTGCCGACTACAATTTATAAATACAGAAGTCATATTACCAAATTAGTTTATCGTTCCCGGTTGCCGACAAAAATCAGTTAAAGAGGTTGATTAACTACACGATAAGACTTATCGAGAATACTTTATGAATATCCTCGTTCGTTCCGCTACTCGTACCACTAATCTGACTTGACTTTATTGAGAAAGTAGAAAACTTATTTTTTGTTCGAGATGTTTAACTTTGGAAGTATAAATTTTTTGTAGAAACTAAGATGTTTTTAAGAAATGTTTGCCTCACTAGAAAATATTTTTGTATCATATACTAGACTTGTTTTAGCGGAATGATTTGTTTATCAGGATGATTTATAAAAAATGCGAGAAATCTTTTCTTTTCTTTCTGTTCCTGGTTTTGATTTTTGTTTTAATTTGCCATGTTCATCTAAAACATTGAACTAAACGAAGAAAAATATTGAACTAGTTTTAAGACGCTTTTAAGAAAAATATTGTCGGAATATACTGATCCAAAGTTTTTTAGTTTGAAGATTTTCTTTAAAATTTTGAACATTAAAAATGTCGGTTCTACAAGATTTGACGATAGTGACATTATATTATTTGACATGATGTCTTTTTTACATTTTGTTGATGAAAAAAAATATTAAAATCGTTAAAGAATTGAACTAAAAGGCTGACTTACCGAAGTGAAGAATATGTATTACTTGTGTTCCACTCAGTTCATTGGAATACCTTGGACAGTTTTGTGGATGAGGGATTCCAATAGTAAGCGAGCCCTAGCTGCCTCTGATGAACACTCAACTGGATCCACTACACACGGCTATATAAACAAGACTTAACCAAGCTCTACGGAAATTGAAATGGCGTGGAAATTACGAACTGCTTCTTTAAGACAATAATATTTAGCCTTTTGAGGGAAAATAATCAAGCAGGCATTTAACTTAAAAACTAATTAGGGATTTCCCAAGGCGCCATAATCTCATTGTTTTGTATATCTACAATGACACATCTGTAGCAGGTGCTTAGCGAACAAGAATGAAAAATGCTCTCTCATGTGGCGATATGTGTTTAGAAATCCACGATTTATTATCCTTTATTGGTTGTTTACTGCAATTTGACCAAGGAATAGAAATATTTACGAGCTTGCCTTGACAATGAATCCACTAATATTTAGAAAGTTATTAATTTGGAAAAATATAAGAAATAGTGATTTCGAGGTGAATCGCGGTCTAATTAGACTCGTTTGTTTAAGAAGGAAGTCGAGAACCATATTGACGTGGTTTCATAATTCATTTGAGAGAAACCATAAGTATTTCTTAATGATCTATTTATTTGTTTAAAATACTTATTGTTATATTGTAGCTCCTCAGATAGTTTCGAAATTGCAATGAAACTTTATGACCAGATTATTTTTTCATATTAATTTTTTTTTGAGTCTGAAATCCCGAATATGTCAGGAAGTGGTTTTTTTTTTTTATCGGAGATAGAAGGTTGAAAGCGACGGCGCCAATAAGAACGACTTTGTTGGACTGTTTTGTTCAACTTAATTAACCTTAATATTGGATAATATAAACAACGAAGAAAATGAATTAAACAAAAGCTATGTAGTGGTTTAGAGTTCATACTTTACGAGAAAGTTTAGCCCAAAAACAGCAATGAATATTTTGGTTTATGAGAAGTACTTCAAACCCCATTTCGATACACGAAACTTGATAATTTTAGGAAGATAAATAATACATTTTCAACGTGTTTTCTGTATCAGATTCAGGTACAATGACAATAACTTCAGTGGAAACATAAAACCCTACAATGCATGTAGTACTTCTGCTTTTCATTCTTAGTTATTTCCAATTTTGAAGAATACGAAGTTAAGTGGGATAAATTAAGGATGTCATAAGATTAATAGGATTATTTGGTAATTAAATTTAAAAAGTGAGGGCAAAACGCTTCAGTGGAAAGTCAAGCAGAACAAAAGTATTGCATTCTGAAGTCGTCGAAATATCAGCCACGAAAAAACTTATTTAATAAATAACTAGATAGATAAATACATAGAGAACGGGAAAATATAATTTGTCAGTCGTTATCAAATGTTTTACAGTCTCACAGCGAGGAACAGTTGTAGTTGTACAAAAACACAACTTGAACGATAACTTGAAGAAACAAAACGACACTTACTAGAAAATAATTGTCAAAAAACAAAAAATAATGCTGAAAAGGTATACAAACAAACAGTTCTTTTAGAAAATATTTGATCGACCAAAACTTTGGGCTTTGACAATATTTGCAAAAACTGACAAAATTGGTTTTACTAGGAAACATTTTGAGCCTTGTTTCGGCATCGTGTTTACGTTTTGTTGTCATCATATAGTCAAACTTACTCGACATGCAGTGTTTCATGCAGTTTCAAATCATTGATTTATGAATGGCTGCAAAGTAAACTACAGCAAAATATTCAATTCATAACAATATCATAAAATTATTGAGAAATTCAAATACGTAGGCCTTCTTTCTCACTGTCTTTGTGCCGATGCTCGTTGCGTAAGCCGAACAAAACTCCGTTCACGTGCAGATAATGGTGACGAGTTTAACCTCAAAGCTAAAGATAAGAGAAGATACACAAGATAGTCTTTAAATGTACGAGAATTACCGAAAAGATATGAAAATTGAAAGAACCTCAGGTAAGGACTGCTTTAGGGAGAATTAGGCATAGTTAAGCGGAGTCGTTTTGAAGTGAGTAAAATCGAATAAAAAAGTTGGTTCAGATGGCATAATTTGTGCAGATACGAAATTTAAGAAGTACTAGAATGCCTAGAACTGATTTACTATGGTTTGAGGAATATAAAATAAGAAGAAAGCAGAAAGGGAGAGTGAGAGAGAGAGAAAGAGAGAGAGACAAAAAAAGTGTGAAAGCAAGAAAGAGGGTAGAAAGGAAAAGAAAAATATAAAGTAGAAGCAAAAGAAGAAGAAAATGAAGAAGATAACGAAGAAAGAAAAAATTTAAATAAAAAGAGAACGTAAAAGAAAAATAGAAAAAGAAGGAGCAGCAGAAAGAGTGAGAAAGGGAAATAGAAAGCGAAAATAAAGTAAAGAAAAAAAATAAAAGTGAAGAAGAAAGAGAGGAACATTCTGTTCTAGTCGCCGGTGCTTGTATCAGTCACCAATCCAAATGCCATCAGCTTGCATGGTCCGTTTACAGACAGATAAGAACTCATTGACATTTCAATTGTTTAGTCATTAGGAAAATTTTCCAATGTCTTTGGCGGCAGCTGAAATCAAATCAAAGTCTGCAAACTTCGTCGTAATAACAATCTCTATCCCTTTCTAAAAGAGTAAGCCTTGTTGATTGAGGACATTGGAAAACACTACACTTCACAGGATTCGAAAGATTTCCAAGGAGAGATAAAGAGAACACAAGAGAGGATCATAAGACCGGAAAAAAATGACGAAAAATGAAGTGGAAAATCCAAGATGTTTTCACGAATGACTACGATAACAGGAAAAGAGTATGGTAAGCAGTGGTGTATTTGACGTTGTTTGAGGATATTTTTCGACGAAAAGTGGTATTTTTATTCAGGATAGAAGTGGTTAAGATTCATTGCTTATTGTTTTTTAATATTTTAGTGTAAATAGCAATTTTGGAACTAGTTTCGTGGGGCGAAAAATCAGTGGGAGGTCAGTTGTGTACGAGTGAGATAAGAAAACATTGCAATCACGCGCATGCGCAGTAAAGACATCCTGGCTGCATTATAGACTGAACCATTTGTGATTTTTTTATTAGTAACAATGTCAAGTGATGCACCAATTTCAAGCACGTTTCTGGCTTAAAAAAATCTTTCTTGGTATTTATTTTAACGCATTGTAGCAAGTTCAAGCTTCTGGAAGAAAAATGTTTTTCCTGACATGACGAAGTCAATTTTTTTATTTGACTGTTTTTGTAATTTCTTGACAATGAAATCGTTCACAACGTAAGCTAAACGAATGAATACAAAATATTTCAGCTGCCGTTAGCGACGAATAAAAGTAGGAAAACAAACAAAGGAAATGGTTGGAAAACAGCCGAGTAAACACATGACTTGTATGAATGAAGTATGAATGAAGCGGTTAAAAACAAGAAGCGAGAAGTGAGAAATCGCAGAGGAAATGAAGAGGGACTAAGAGACGGAAAGGAAGCTGTGGCATATGTTAGATAATATTCTTTCAAGCTCAGGATCTGAATCTATTTTCCCCCCAACTTTTTCAATTCTTTTTTCAATTCTATACTTTTCTTCCTCAATCTCAAATTTTCTATCCCCACTCTCCCCTGCACAAAAATATTAGCACAATATGTGCAATCTTTCCAAAAGGAATTCATCAATTATAATCACAACAAACTCACCCCAATTCATCCTTCAACAACTCTCAACAACCACTCGATCCCCCCATATTACAAACAACCTCAATATCATGCCTTCTCTCTCTTCTCCTACACGACAGACTTTCCTACACGAGAGACGTTCCTACACGACAGACTTTCCTATACGACAGACGTTCCTACACGACAGACGTTACATTCAGGTTTTTCTTTTTTACCGCACGTTTCCTACAAAACACCGCGCTTTTTAATCTTCAAATCTTCAAATTTTATTGAACCAAACAACCTCTGGGCTGATCTAAGTCTGGGCACGGCTAACTCACAGATCGAACCCTGAAACAACCTGGCCTCTGGGCTGATCAAAGTCAGGGCATGGCTAACTCACACAAGATCGAATTTGAATTTAAATTGCTAAGTTTTACGGACGAAAGAAAAACTTTTTCTTGTTGTTTGTCCTTCAGTATAAATGTCCTCATTTCCTTTCTCTGCTTTTTAAATATTTTAATTAATAGTTTTTTCATTTTGAAATTTTTTTTTTTTGACACTACAAGACAAAGAAGCCAAACAAGAGAAACACACATGGACACAGGGCTTTACGTATAGGATATTACACATTTTCTCTTTTCACCAGCAAGCGTCCCAGTTCTATTCCACACACGCCACCCTTTTTATCACTTCTCCTGCCGATCAGAGACAACTTAAAACAAATTATGTTAAAACTTAAAGTTACATTCAAGTTTCCAATGCCCAAAAGTTGGCAATCGAATTTATTTTCTAAAAATAGATTTCTGATAATTTCATAAGCTAAAAATAACGAGTTCATCACTGAAGGGGGCCTCGATCCGCAAGCAGGGGATTTCACTTGGACCGGAAACGCTCAAAGCTAAGCCTTCTTTGCCTGTATACCCCTAAAGAAACAGGTTAATTAATAAGAAAGTTAATTGGTAGACACATTAAAATTATCCTATTGATGTCGGCTCGTCTGATATAAGGGAAACTTGAACTTTAATATGTTGGAATCAGTGTGAAATGAGACTTAGAAAATTTACGCTTTTGGCTTGCAATTTTGATTCTAGCATACTAGGTGATGTATGGGGCCATTGTGATTTAAATGGAAAGGTTAACATTAAATTCTGCTCTAAAAAAAAAACTGCTAGAAGCGGGCCACGTACGATATTTTATACTTGTGAAAAAACTGCTCTGCTTTCGAAGGTTGATACATCATGTATTAACAGTGATATGATTATTGCAATACATTATCTGTTACTGAATAAAACAATGCACATACATGACGTTCCTACCTGTTCGCAACTTTACAACATATTTGCAGATGGTTATTATATATATATATTATATATATATATTGTACAAGGTCCATTCTAGAGATTCCAAAAATATACTGACCGAAAACATGATTTAGAACTTTGAAGATTCGAGCATAATCACAACACGTATACACAATATTTTTTTATTTTTTCAATTTTTTTTAACTCAAACATGTTTGAAAAATGATGTTGTGAAAATAAGCATTATTTCAAACATCCTGTGCTAAAGAAAACTAGTGAACGAATGATAAAACGTATCCAAGGAGTTTCAAAAATAAAAGACTGAGTTAAAAACAACACATAATGGTGTAAAGAAAACATCGTATGTGTGCAAATTCACCATAGCAACTACATAGTGATATCAAAAATACTAATACAGCAAGGCATGAGTTGTATTGGCTTTTTTCGATAAGGGTTGCTAAATCGTTCAAGCCTGCCAAAGACCCGAAAACAAATCGAAAGCAGAAATTTTAGGTTGAAAATTAGCAAAAATTATTTGGAAATTTTTCAGTAGAAATATGACTATTATTTCACTGTCTAGAAAGAAAATTTATTGCGGAATATTTTACATACAGTAGGCCTTTTTAAGAACGCGTGAGCTTCTGGGTCGAAAAAGTTGACGTAAAGGGTTCTGGAATAGAATTAGGTGACTGACGACATGAGTGAAATACGCACTGCGCATGCTCGGAAGTTCGGCAGAAAATTCATAGACGAGTCGTGTTTACGAAGAAAACCATTGGAGATTTACATGTCTTGTATTATGCGAATTTGTTTCATATTATTTGACCAGGGAAAGAAAAAAACTAAAGTAATGTGTCAGGAAAAAATAAGCACTAACTTTCCACGAACGGCCTTAACTTTAGATATTCACTAAACGCCGGTAAATCTCCAAAGGTTTTCTTTGTAAACACGATGAGCTTCCGAGCATGTGCAGTGCGTTTTTCACTGACGTAAACGCAGTGCGTTTTTCACCAGTCTCGTACCCAGAGCTCCTCGGTCTCGTAGAGGGACGAGACCGAGGAGCTCTGGGTACGAGACTGGTTTTTCACTGTCGTGACTGACTACTTTTGAACATTTAATTTTAGCCCACGATGTGCACGCGCACAAAAACCACACAAAACCGCATAATAATCTTCAAACTGTTATTGAGAAACCATACACGTTTTGAACTTCAACAGGGCAAAACCCTAAGATTTTTGAAGGGGAATCTATATTTTTCTTTGAATTTCCTAAAACAACAGGTAAAGAGCAATCTTGAAAGTTTGAAAATAGCGTAATTACTAGAAATGTATGTGTTGTCGTTTGGGAACGATTTTCGGTTCATTGCTAAAAAAATCTGAATTTTCAGATTATTTTTAAAACTTTCTTCAAATATTTTTAGTTAGTCTTTGAAAAGGATGTTTAAAGTATTTTTTTATGGAAAGCACGTTCGGCTCGTAAAATCGATCTTATCAGCCGAACGTGCTCCCAGCCGTCTAGAAACGTAGTGCATTCTGCATAGAAATGTGCAAATTTAACGGTTGTAAAGATCGCGACAAACGGCGTCGCTTAAACGCTAAATCTGAATCCGCTGTATCTCTGGCAGTGCTCGGACTATCCAGCTGAACTAAAATAGTGACGTGGAAATAACGTCACTGCAAAACTAAGGTGTCATGATGCCTGCAAAAATTGACTTAAAAAAATTTATATCTGAAATAAATCTAGATTTTTCGGAGAGGTTTTTGATATTTTGTACACATTTACTATCATATGCATTATTTAGTGGGAAAGAAAATGTAAAAAAAATAAATAACCGTTTCCCGAGTCGCTGGGCTACTAAGGATAACACCTCAGTTTTGCAAATTTTCTTGATTCTGATCGGCTAATATTTTTTCTCAGATCAGCTGGATGTGTGACGAGTGATCACGAGTTGCCAAGAAGTGCAACACGTGATCACATTTGGATAGCACGTGCTGCGTGTATGGGTATCAGTAGTATGGGTCTGCTATTGTGCGCAGTAGTATGGGAGTGTACAGAATGTAGTCCAGGTAATGGTGAACACAGTCTGTTGTCTGTAGTGGACAGTATTCGTGGTGTTTGTTATGGGTCTAGTGTGGTGCGCAGTAGTATGGGAGTGTACAGAATGTAGTCCAGGTAATGGTGAACACAGTCTGTTGTCTGTAGTGGACAGTATTCGTGGTGTTTGTCATGGGTCTAGTGTGGTGCGCAGTAGTATGGGAGTGTACAGAATGTAGTCCAGGTAATGGTGAACACAGTCTTTTGTCTGTAGTGGACAGTACTCGTGGTGTTTGTTATGGGTCTAGTGTGGTGCGCAGTAGTATGTGAGTGTACAGAATGTAGTCCAGGTAATGGTGAACACAGTCTGTTGTCTGTAGTGGACAGTATTCGTGGTGTTTGTCATGGGTCTAGTGTGGTGCGCAATAGTATGGGAGTGTACAGAATGTAGTCCAGGTAATGGTGAACACAGTCTGTTGTCTGTAATGGACAGTATTCGTGGTGTTTGTCATGGGTCTAGTGTGGTGCGCAGTAGTATGGGAGTGTACAGAATGTAGTCCAGGTAATGGTGAACACAGTCTGTTGTCTGTAGTGGACAGTATTCGTGGTGTTTGTTATGGGTCTAGTGTGGTGCGCAGTAGTATGGGATTGTACAGAATGTTGGACGACAGTATCTGTGGTGTTTCTTCTTGCTGTTTGTACTCTCGCACATTACTTGTAAGTACATTCCAAAAAGTACGTTCTTTAACGTACATTAGCGATATAGAACTAAAACCGAAGTGTGAAGCGCATTAAATTTGGCAAGAGAAGGAAAGGGGAAATTAAGGAGGCTCGAAATGGATTTCCTTGAACGAGCGCGCGCCCTCTTAAATGACGTAGCACAGAATCATTTGAAATGGAAATAGGAAAATTTTGTCCCAAAAAACCTCATACTTAAACTAAAATAACTCAAAAACTGGACGGTAACAATTTTTAAAATTTTGCATGTGGCTTTTATTTAATGGTTCGTAAGTGCTAAGAAAAATATAAAAAAAATTTGTAATGGGGAACGTCCTAAAATAAACTTTATTGATTTTTGAGGATTCCTCATTACATAATTTTTTTCTTTTTCGGTCTAATCAAAGATCGGATCAAGAAGTTCAAACATGCAAATTTTAAACGATTTTCACCGTGCGGTTTCTGAGTTATGATTTTTTAAATGAAAAACTTTGCAAACAAGTGTTCTATCGTTGTCATAGCCACGTGTTACGTCATATTTTTCTTTTCATTCCAACCTTTACTTTATGGTCTTTCGTCTTCTGGATCAACTTACGGTCATATACTAGCCATATAAAGTTTTTCGAGGGTCATTTTTTTTAGTCTATATGCAAGTTCAAAAACCCTTTCTAGCCTCCTTAAATAAGGACATTCAAAAAAGGAGTCAAGTCTTGAATTGCGCTGCCTAGTGGTTCCACATGTTTCCCGTTCTCACAAAAAGGTTTGCGTGTGTATTATATGTATTTATGGGTGCGCGTGTGTCTGGTTAAGAATGCATGGGTGGGTGGGTGTTTAGGAGGGGGCGATGACTTCCTAAATCTGTCACTTTAATCAATTGACTTCCACAATGCTATAATTTGTTAAAATTTATTTTTTCCTTAATATATCCTAACCTTAGATTTACAGGTGTGCTTTTTACACGAATGACTTGCAATTAAAACAATAATTATTAATATCTTGTATTCAATTCTTGAACTTATTGTACAGGCCTCTTATGAATCTCATTAAATAAAAATAGATTAGAGGAAGAGCATCGTAACAGAAATTCTTTCTCCTTTGTTAATTCTTTTCTTTGTTTAAAAATATGCACCTGTACTCGAAGTATTATTGTTCCTTCCTTCGGTCAGTTCTTCCCTCTTGACGGATAACACGCTCTTGGAAGCGATAGTCAATATTCAGTAAATGATTTCATTTCGACGAAACAATGGATCGTGTTTTGTTAAGTCATCTAGAAAAAAATGTGAATAAAAAAGACGAGAAAACATTACTAAACACCTTTCATATCACTTTGACTTCGCTAGTTATAGCATTGTTACAGTGCGAATCGAAAAACCGTTGCCCCCAGGAAATATTTCAGAAATTAATCGTTTAACGTTTGTTGAACGACTCTCTAACTACAAGACGTTTATCTGACTACAAACCAGTCGAACTTCTTGTAGTTAGAGAGTTGCTTAAGAGAGTTGCTCAGTGAACGATAAACGATTTCTGAAATATTTCTGTGTGCCCACGGTTTTTCCGATTCGTAATGTATAAAAACGTTGTTTATTTTCTGGTGACGACAGCCTTAAATCTAATAAAAGAAATGCGTCTCATTCATATCTTAAATTTGGCGCTGCAAAAAAAGCGGTTTAGTCGAAAAAATCAAATATTTTTTCTTAACGTCTGTATCTTTTATTCAATTTTTTAAAAACCCAGTGACAACACGCGTTTTGTTTAATCATTTCATAAGTTGAGTTTAAGTTTTAAACAGTTTTTAGTGTCAATCTTAACCGTTTAACATTCTTAATCAATCAGAACATTTATTTAATCTCCTGTTGGTTATTAATCTCCTTTTACTTATATGTAAACCTTTCTATTATTCTATTCTTCTTTACCTCGACGAAGGCCGAATAACGCCCAAAACGTTAGGATTTCTAAAAAAAATCATCCACCATGAAAATCAATATTGGACAGATTGTACATAAAGAATATTGGGGATAATTTTGTTCCTCGCAATCTGAACTCAAATTAATCTTTGTATTTGGTTCTCCGTTCTCCTTTCTCCGCAAAACCTAACACGATAATATAAATTCTAGTTCGATCTGTGAGTTAGTAGTGCCCTGACCGTTAGATCAGCCTAGAGGTTGTTTCAGGGTTCGATCTGTGAGTTAGTAGTGCCCTTACTTTGATCGGCCCGGAGTTTGTTTCAGAGCATCGATAACATTTGAAGGTTATTTTTATCATTGTTATGCCGACCGTAGGAAGGCGAGAAAAAACGAGACATTTTGAAAATATTCGCCTACACTGCTCATTCAAAATAATATTCCTTAAATTACTATATATATTGAAGTACTGATGGTTTTATTCAGCAGACTTCTTCCTGTTCTAAGTAATCTATTTTGTTTTGGTCTGCTTGATAATAAAATGCGATGGGGCAATCTGGTATTGAAAATTGGAGCACAAAAGAAATGATATGAGACGAGAAGAGTAAACCATGGTCAAATGTCACTACGAGCGCAATTTCGGTATTTTTTTCGTTATTTCAAGCCTTCCTTTTTTGATGAAACTTTATCGAAATTTAGGCGGGAAAACGGACGCGCCTGCGACTCAGTATCAATTATTAGACGTTTGACCGCGTTGACGTGAGTAACGAGTGGATAAAGTCCACGTGTCCAATGAACCTGGCTGCGCAGCTCCTGAAAAACACTACTACACCAAAAATCTCTTAAACGTTTGAAATTACGAACCGAGATTCTTCACAGCCTGAATCCAAACGAAACCTCGAACGTCAAACGAAAAAAAACAACGAAGTTTGTTGAAAAAAACTACAAACTGACTTCAGTTCAAAGATTTCCCAAGAAAACTAGCTTGTCTATTAATGCTCATAGTAAGAGTATTTTTAGTTTTTTTTAAACGGGGTCAGAATTCGAAAATTAAGTTCTGTCGGTCAAGTTATCTACTTGGTAGCGCGGAAAGCTGAAGCTGAAGGTGTGATAAAGTCTAACGGTTTGGTTTTTAAAAGCCATACTTGGCTGTCATCACCGAATTTTTTTAGCAGTTTGGACAATTTTAGAAGATTTTGAATAAAGGTCTTGGTACTATTAATGAATGATTGCTTACCATAGTCCAAGTTCTGCAATTTCCAATCCTTAACTTTTGCAATGTTTTTATCAAAATCTGGCTCATTCTGCGATTCTTCATCGTTTAGGTTTACTTTAGTTGTTGATAAAGTATCTCCTTTAGTTGGTTTTCTCAATATCATTCTCCTGTTCAACCAACTCGAACGACGTCGTGTGTTGCTTGAGTTGCTCTGTCTTGTAACACATAATATCAATAAGCTAATCAAAAGGAACATTGGAAGTAAACGAGCCATTCTTTCTGTCTGCTGTCCTTGCCAAGTTACCACCGCAGTCGTTTTGTTCTGGTCACTATATCTAAAGAAAGTCAAGCGATAGCACAGATCAGCACAGATACGCTCTTAGTAATATACTAAGCTACTCAAATCATATACTGAATCGGTTCAAGAGATGAGATAACTTCTGATACATGTACAGCTCAGATTTGTTCTTAACTTATATCCTAGAGAAGAGGTACTTGAGAAAAGCCATAAATAACACCTTACGGAAATAAACGCCAAATTACTTCCACTAGAGACATTAACTTTCCAAGACTAAAATTAGTGGGAAAAGCTTTCTAGATTGGTCTTAAAGTAAAATAGGAAGTTGAGATTCGTAAGTGTTTTCCAAGGAGAGAGGTACCATAATTATGTCTTTAATCAAGTACAATTTTAAGCACGCGCGTCGACTATTCTTTTCGTTCTTTTTGTTATAGCTATCTTTTCTTGTATCTACATGTATCCAACCCACTAATACAGAAAAGCTTAAACAACCACAGTTTTGTTACACTAACTTAGAGCGACTGATTAACTAGACAAGGCATTAACATCTTTTTCTTGTTTTACTAACTAAGAATGTTTATATAATACAACATAAGGAAATCAGGATGGATAAATTGCAGTTTTCAAATGTTTCAAAATAAACGCCTTGTCTGCCCCCTTGATAGGCCAAGTGAGTCATGGTAAGAAGTGTTATTTTTTGAAATGATATTAGTTTTGCGTGATTATCCTGAATGTGGCCTCACATGGTGTTATTGGGACACGGAACATTCGAGGACGAAAAATATGTAGGGAGGGAAAGATATTTGAGCTAGAAATGATGAACTAGGACTATGGGAAGCTAAAATAAATGTCGAAAAGAGTACGTTAAATAAATGCTGTGAATTCAGACATTGAAAGGCATGAACAAAACTAAACAATAAATAATAATTCGCCACTCAAATCATTATTCTTTTAAGTAAAAAAATAAAAAATAAAAAATACCTAGGACACCTTGGATTTACATGCTAGGATGTGTTTATTCAAAATAAATTCTTACACCACAAGGAAAGGAAAAATGTTGGCCATAAAGTTGGGAACTATAGCCGTCTAGCCCTTCTGGGTTCTACGTCCGCGGACCGCCGGTATAGTTAGCGTATCGCTTTTGAGATATCAGCTCGAGAAACCAAAAGAAAAGGCGGGCTATAAAGAAGATTGGAGAGTTTATGTTTTTTTTCTAGAGCCTACGATTACGTGTGAACACACATTTTCTTGTGTTTAACCAATTCTCTTTAGTTATAGTGTATCCTAAGTACCTACTAATAGCACCACCGCGTGGTATAGAATCATTTGAATGGTGTAGTTTCTAATATTTGTCGCGGATTTACGTCAATGACTATATAAACTGATTTTAGTTTGGTATATGGAAGTCATAACACTCAATTTACCACGCTAGGGCTATTGGACTATGAAGAAGAGTTGTAAAAATAACAAGTTATACCGCCCATTACATTGAATACCTTGGCAATTATTTAGAAATTGAACTGGGATTCATTAGTATTCCAACTTAAGGAATTATCAAGGCAAACTTGAATAAAAGAACCTAGAATATGATAGAAGTGGCGGATACAATGACATGATAAAAAGTAAAGAAAGGAAAAAACATAACGAAAAAGTTCTTTAGTTGGGGAATTCTTAAGGAATTATCAAGGCAAACTTGAATAAAAGATCCTAGAATATGGAAATGGTGGATACATTAACATGATAAAAAGTAAAGAAAGGGAAAAAAAACATAAAAAAGTTCTTTAGTTGGGGAATTCTTAAGGAATTATCAAGGCAAACTTGAATAAAAGATCCTAGAATATGGAAATGGTGGATACATTAACATGATAAAAAGTAAAGAAAGGGAAAAAAAACATAAAAAAGTTCTTTAGTTGGGGAATTCTTAAGGAATTATCAAGGAAAACTTGAACAAAAGATCTTAGAATATGGAAATGGCAGATACATTAACACGATAAAAAGTAAAGAGAGAAAAAAATATAAAGAACGAGAAGTGTTCTTTCGAATATGAATGTTAGACGTTCATTACCGAGGGTTTTAAAAGGGAAGGAATACGTATTAGAATTTGTCATTCTTTCTAAAGAGTCTAGCCTAGAGTTTTGAAAATATGTCTAATATTGGGAAGAAAACAGGGGCCAAAGCAATACGTACTTCCAGCTATAGATGTTCTCTGTTGCTCATATAGCATTGAATAGTTTTTCTAAATAGTCTTTCTAAAGAGTCTAGCCTAGAGTTTTGAAAATATGTCTATTATTGGGAAGAAAACTGGGGCCAAAGCAAAACGTACTCCCAGCTAAAGATGTTCTCTGTTACTCATAGCATTGAATAGTTTGATTCCCGCTGCGAGAACAAGTTGGGGGCGTTTTCTTTGGCAATTTAGTTAAGTGTGTGATACTCTGCATGCACGGCCTTTAAACACCCTAAACAGCGTGATTTAAAAATAAATACATAATTTTGGTGAGTGTGAGTGGGAGCGAAGGATACCTAGATACGTAGTCTGTGTAGAAAATTCGTACATTATATTGCTATTAAGTTTTGGGATTGGATGGAAATCACGAAAATATGCGGAAGCCATTTCAGTGTTACTGTTTCCTTGGACGCTTCCATGCTGGGTAATCAATGAAAATACAATATTTGTGTAAAAAGAAGAAATAGCTACTTTTAAAATTGCAGGTAGATGCACGGAATGTAGCAATTAAGTAGAATACATTGTAACAGGGAAGGACAAGGAAAAGGACAAGGACAAGACCCGCCCCGGGGGACAAGACTACCTCATATAATTAACCATGCCATTTTCCAGAACGTAAATGAAGGTAGCGTGCTGCGGCGTTATCCATGTAAATCAGATATCAACCACCAGTTGCTTGTACTTAATGGCTTCCTGCATGCCGGACTAAAGTGATTTTAAATCAAGTGTCAGCAATGTCTATTGTGGATCCAATATACTCAAGACTTTCATAGATCAATGGAAATTAATTTCAAAATTATTCGTGATAATGATAATCATAAAGTGCAGTGATCAGCTGAGCATATAAATGAATGAAAAAATGGAATAAAAACGGAATAAAAGCGGAAAGGAAGTAAGTAAAAGAAAGACTTTTATAATTGATATAATAAAACTGAATTCATTCAATAATTATTTGAAGAAAAAAATAAGAATAAAAATAAATTGATTAACAAAGTGTAGAGATTTAAATGCAACATGGAATAAAAATCGAAAAAGGAAAGGAAATAAGTAAATAGCAAGTGTAACACTCACAAAAATGAAAACATAAAATGAAGAAAAATATTCACGTCGCCGCAACGTATACTCCACGACGAACACCATGACACTGATACTCATTTACTTTTTTTATGCATTTTTCTCCCTCGTTTGCCACTTTTTAACCACTAAAACTATAATACTTTTTATTACTATCCTCTCACAGTAAGTCCTTTGATCGAAATCTCCTGATATTCTCAATAGAAAAACCCTAGGATATCAAGCCTCGAATGATTAACTAATACTGAGCTACTTCTCGTCACTTAGAGCCGACGAAAACAGGTGAAAGATTATCCCTTCTCACTGAACTTCGAAAGCCTTCTAATCATACGATATTTTGTCTAATCAACGCTACAATGAAGTGACTTTTAGGACATGCATTAAGCTTATGAAAATCTCCCCAATCTGAGGAATTCATAATAAGGTTTCTATTTAACTATTCGCTTGGAATTTGCGGATGAAATTTTGGGTGTTTTGACTGAAAGCAAAGTGAGCCAGTCTGTCTGGAAAAGTCAGAAAACTAACCTAGTGTACAGTTAGCTTTCGTGGGTCCTTTTCTTCAATAAATCCCTTTTATCAATCCATCTAGTAGCTAGTGTGGTGCTTATAAAAAAGCGTAAAGATACACATGGACTATTCAATAAAGTGACCAGTTCTAACGCCAGACAACGGATGAAGTTCAAAGAATTTGCTTTACTGTACTTACCTATCTTAATAAGTTTCCAGAAGAATTGTAGTCACCGCTGCTAGCTAGTTCAGTTCACTAAATGTTTTATAGAAAAATCTGACTTATATATCTTACTATCTTTTGCAGGACTGCTTTATGACCCCTCCTACACATCAAGAACTTCACTACACGCGTCAAAAGCTCTTCCGGGAAGATCTCTTTCCTGTATTGTTATTCCAATTATTCCTATTACTATCAGATTTTACGTTTAAGATGACATCGTAGTGGCGCCAACTGCAATAGATAGAGTATTGCTTAGCATTTATCTATTGGTTTAAACTTGCTTCAGGGCCTTGTTGAATTTTTCCAGCCTAGCTTCTATTTCCTGTCGGTCACCTTCAACTTCGACTCGATTAGAAAAAAAGAAGTATAATATCAAATACAATTAATTCTATTTTGAGTTTCTTGTTCCCTTAATACAACGCTAGGAATTTGAATATTAACACCTGGAAACTCGATAAGTCGTTCAAGTTTCGTCTGATTCTCTATTTTTGTCATTTCAGTTTTTCTTCTTAATTGCGTCGAAAGGATTTTTTATTGTAACTTAAGAGCATTGATTGATGAATTGATTTCTTGTTAACTAACGCTCCTCTTAATCTGATTCCGGCACATTAACGCCATTAAAAAAGAAAGATTGTAGCAACAGGATGGACGTGTGCGTTCCCAAGTGCTTTGGGAAATAGAAAATTCGTAAGAAAAGAAGAGAAAAGGGAGGAAAAAGTGGCGAAGGATGAGAATACGAGCTTGGATTCTGTATACTATTCAGAGACTTCCGGACTGAGTTACCAACCAATATTGTTTTTCTGTGGCCTTGAGTAATATTTTGTCAAGTTTTTACTTTCATTGTAAGGAGATAACATCTTTGTACTTCTGGTGGTATTGTATGTTCAGTTGGCGAGGATTATCTTATAATTTTATGAACCAATCAGATAAAACCTGACTGTATCTATACATCCACTACGCTCATCTCTCAGCTGTTCTCTGATCACAGATGATCGACTTGTACTTTTTCTTTGCAATACAGTCTACTTGATTAAATGTCGAACTAGCTCTGCCTATAAAAAGAAGCTCTTGAAAACGAATCGATGAAATCCAGTACGTTTTTATCATTTACGAAAATAACTTTTTTTCACAAATTTAAAATTCAATGCGCACGCATTTGTATGTCTAAATTTAAAGCGCTAAAAATCAAACCCAAATAAAATGTGCCTACATTTAACTATGACAGCAATCAATTTTGTATCTTAAAAATAAACAGATGTCTTATTTTGTTCTTTTACTAAAGACTATTTCGTTATATATCTTATTCCAAAATCCCTTCCTAATCTTGATGTTTATCAGATTTAGATGAGTGTTCTATCTTCACTCGACAATAATTCAATCGGTTGAAAATCAATCCCCACTTCTATTGATAATGTGTATAAAATCTGCGCTTGTGTCTATGCCGTTAATACATGAATACTTTAGTGTACATTAATGTACTTTAATGTAGGATTTTGGCATGTATATATTGAGATATAATTTCAGGGTGTTGGTCAGACTATCTCTTGAACGGAACTGTTTTCTATCTTTCCTATCCGAATTTTGATAACTCAATTGAACAATCGAGATGATGCAAATTGGGATTAGTACGTGTTTGGGTTATCTTGGGCGTTAATTTTCTAAGCCACGTGGACGTGAGCTTATAATCCGAATGTTTACTCGTAGGCAATGATTAAATTTTGATCTCAGAACGTAGGCAAAAACACACAGAATCCCAGAGGCGTTAGTACAATATCCAAGAAGGAAGCGAAGGTGATAGCTTGGTTTTCTTATGTGCTTAACCATGCCTTATTTTGACTGAGTCGTTTCTGTTGTTCCTTAAACTGAACCAGTTTAAAAACTATCGTTAAAGTAAATTTAAACTGTAAGGCAAAGAAAAAAATAGTGGGGGAAAAACAAATGGAAACGTCTACAAAGCAACAAGAGTGAGTAACAATAAATGAAAGCAAAAAACCCCACAAACATTGCATATCAAACACACGGTGAATACGAAGACGACAAAACAAGAAAAGCTATTTCAACTGAAGCCTCGCTGAAATCATAGTGTCTCTATAAAATCGAAACTTTGATTTTGAGTAGCAAACTCGTATCTAATAGTAATCAATGCCAAAAATTACATGTGAATGATGATCGAGTTCATAGGGCGACTTATGGGTCTTTATGACAAAACAACCCAATGTGCTAGAAATATTGCAGTTAGAAGCTAGTTTGCCTTGTTTCTTTGTACGAATGTTAGTCAGTTGGCAGGGGCGGATTTAGGGGTGGGTCGACGGAGTCGCGCCCCCTTTTGAAAGATGTATTTTCTTTAAACTTGGGAAAATAAAAAAGTAAAAAATTTGCATACAGTCTTGAAGGTTTTCTCTGAGGAGGAAGTTTTCCCGCCCACCCTTTCTTTGATTCCTGGATCCGCCCTTGGTAGGTCTTCAAGATGTGGCTTTACTGATCATGAGAGGTAATGTGAGCACCAACGATGAATCGATCAAACACGGTGCCCATCATTCAAGCAGTTCAAAAGAATCACTAAATCAAGGTTGGCTTCCTGTAAAGGGGAGGGGAAGGGAAGACTTCAATGAATACGCTCAGCTAGAACAGAAAGATGTTTTTGGGAAAAACATAATTTTCGCGTCTTTTTTAGTGTTGAACAGCCTCAGTCGTGTTTTATCAGCGAACAGAACAGAAAATCCTGATCTTTTTGCTTTATCTAATAGATTTTGTCGAAAAAAGTGAGGAAAAACGACGAAAAGTATGTTGTTAGTAGACCATTTCAGGGTGTAATTTATTCTTTAGAATTTGACTAAAGCCCGTAGAAGTTTTAAGTTTTTCAATTGTTTGATAATGTGTACATTCCTTAAATTACCGTGAGCTGTAGTCAAATTCTAAAGAATATATTACACACTATCGAGGCTGAGGTTGATCGAGGACAACCGTGAAATGGTCTATTCACATGGCGCGCGCGGTATTAAGAAGTTTCCCTCTCTTATTTATGCATTATCATGTATGGATTTTACCAGGACCATACTTCCAGACATCGAGTGCTGAAGCCTTGTATGGACTTACGGCTATGCTGGAGATTTCGGCCCCAACACCGCTATCCCGGGAGGATTTAGAGACTGATCAGGAAGCTCGGCCGAAGCCTAAGGGAGAGGTTAGTCGGCCCCTAGACCGTAGATGATTAACCCCTTGCTATGACCAGCAAACCCGATTTATTGTTGGTGTCCATGATTGCTAAGTACTGGAAGGCTAATTTTTTCCATGTGGGATGCGTTTTGAATGAGCTAGCCGTGTCGTGTGCCCATATTAGCCGCACACTCTTGAAGTTATTACGTCTATGGAACCTGCCCTTTTGACATCAATATATCGAGAACTAAATCGCCCTGAAATTTCGGGAAAAACTGAAGAGGTTTAATTTATTCATCAACTATGTAATATTTAAATTTAGTGCGAGCTTCAACTTTGCGCTTGTGCATGAAGTAAGAGAGTTCTTAACTCCCTCCCTCCCTCCCTCCTTCCCCTATAATTTGAACTTCATCTACCCGTGAAGAGAAATATAACCACGAACATCGGAAAAACCTTAGGTCCGGTTTAGACGACGAATTTCACATGTGCCGAATCTAATGCAAATTAATGAACTCAAACAATAGGTTTTGCTCATTTGCATTAGATTCGGCACGTGAATTTCGACGTCTATACTGGGCCATAGGTCGGTCGGTCGGAGGAACTAAAAACCGGCATAAAACCGGACTCTTTTTCCTGGTCCGGTGGATGGGGAAGGGGCGAATCAGTACCGGGCCTCAGATCTGAAACACAGCTAATTTCTTCCACTTTATGCAATCCACTTTTCTTTCTTTTTTTCTTTTGTTGCGTTCATTCTGCTGTCCTTGTTTTCCTTCATTTAGCTATCATCTTTTTTAAATTTGGGGGGGGGGGGGGGGGGGGAATCGGTTAGTCCAGCGGTCTTCCCCCATTACAGTAACATGCTCGCTCGCTCAGTCTTGGCTTCGTGTTTTAGTTCCTCTCAAATAATTCACAACAAAAAATGCTCTGAAAGCCTTCTTCCACGACTAGATAAAGCCACAGAGCTTTGAAGAGAAGCCATGAGTAAACAACCAGCTGGTGGCTTAAAAGGCAAGCAAAAAAGGCTGTCAATAAGACGCACTCGTTCACCAAGCAGCAAAAGTGGCCGCCATGATGGATCTACTGTCAACGAAGCAGTCGAAAGTGCTCTTCCTCCAGCCACTCGTGCTCGGCTCTGGAACCTTTTTGAACAAATAGAAAGAGAGTTTGAAGGTGTCTACATCGAGAACTTGGCCTGTGAGTAGAATGAATTCTTCGTTGGTTAGAATTATAAATTGGTTATTTACTCGCGAAAAAGCTGATCTAGTGAAATATTGTTTTGATGTAATAAGCTGATGTTTATGTTCAATTATTCATCTTAGAAAATTTTTATCGCGTTACAAAATGCATTCTTTTATTCTTACAACCCTGAAATCCTTACCTGCAAGTATATCTATAAGATTGCTCTTCCCATTTAAAGACAAAATAGTGTACAAATTTTAAAAATGCCTGGAATTTCACAAATAGAATCTGTCATGTTGTATGACTACACGTTCTATTTTGTTTATAGCTTTTAAGTATTTTGATTGTTTTTGAGATTGATGATTTTGCATGATGAGATAGCTGGAGGATAAATACATTCAGTATTTAAAGACATCTTGAAAATAGCAGTTTTATGTACTTTTGCACATAATTATTAAGATTCTACTGTCGTTTGGTATAATTGTACGTGGTTTTGCATACTATAAATATATTTTGTCAGTACTGTTCAAAGCTATTAATATAAGATGGAGTCTTATAGAAACTAATGATTAACACCTTTGTTTGTATTCTTTTTCCTGTAGTAAGAGAAAGAGTAGAGAAACTTGAAATAATACTGAATGGAGAGAAGAATATTGATGGAGGAGATGGATCGGGCGATGGGATGCCAGCTAAACCTGGTTATCTGAAGAAACCATGTGAGTATTGGATATTTGTAGATACTGTGCCTAATCAATGCTAGAATAGACCTCTAGCTTGGGCATAATGTTTTACCCATGTTAGACCATGTATCATTCCCTTGAGTATCATTTCTTTGTTGGGTGCAAATGAAACAAAGAACCCTATTCTCAAAGGAATGATATGTGGTCTGAAATGGGCAAAACAAATACCCAAGCTAAAAAGGTGTATCCCTAGCACAAGAATTTCCTTCTTTTGAATTGAATTCTTTTTGATGTTGATATTTTTGAACTCCAGGTAGGGATTTAGTGCTTGTAAGGGGTCTATTCAATGTATTGTTCCTAGGGCTTATGCACCTATCTCAATAAAGGTTGTCGCAGCAGAAAGCAATAAGCGACAAGCAACAAGCCAAGACCACCTGCAAACATTTTAAGGCTTGAATATCAGAGAATAGATGAAATTCAGGATAAAAATAGGTTTTTAGTATTACTTCTGCTTTGGCAAACTTTGACAAACCTTATAATCACTACTCGATCAGTGAATATCGTCTCATAATTGCTGGTCACTTTACCAATCACAGTGTGCACACATTTTATATTCCCTAATCAAAGCCCTAACTTCACCCCCTCCCTCTCCTTTCTTTGCTACTGTTTTATTTTATTTTATGCTCTTTTTACCAGCTGCAAGTCAACTGATGTCACAGAAACTAAAAACCACATACAAGGCATCTACTAGTAAAGTAAGTACTGTATTCATCAGGGCTTGTTCTTGGGCTAGTCACTGTGGATAATCACTAGTCTGAAGGACTTTTTCCCAGTAGTCCACAGCAAACCTTCACTAGTCTCAGACTAGTAGATGTATGTTAGTGTCGAGCCATGATTCATCTTACCACAGCCTTAGGGTGGGTTACATCCTTTTGTGGTTCCAACTGTTCAATCAATCAGATTCAGGGAATCATTCTTTTAATAATCTTTTGACCATTGAGCATTATCTTGTAAATACAGTATATTGGAAAAAAGCTAGGAAATACAGTAGCTATAGGCAATAAACCAGTTTCGCAAACTGCTGTTTTTGAAGACCACAGACTCATTTGCACAGTCTTGTTTATAAGTCAGCTATTCATAGACACTATTAGAAGACACTTTAGACACTTTTGCAGATCACTAGCAACAGCCAACTGTAATATAAAGAATGTGCAAGATGAATAATACCAATCCCACAAACTTTTAATGATGTATTTGAAGAGCTGACTTCTAAAGGAGGCTAAGCCTTTGCAAATGAGTCTGTGGTTGTAGAAATCAGCAGTTTGCATCGAATACGAAACTATTGACAGTATAGGTCATTCCAAGATGGAAGAATTATGGGTATACATCTCAATACGAATACTAATTGTTGTCATACCAGCTATTGTTGGATTTTGGATTATTACCTATCTCGTATGATTATCACCAATTACCTATCTCCTTTGGCTCTGACAACCTTTTTGAAATAGGCATATAAAAGTCATGTAATATGACACTCCTGATTCTTCTCATCCATCTACGTGTGCAGTAGGTCAACACAGCTGGTTCTATGGTTTACCCAGGCTGAAGATTTAAAAATCATTTTTTTTCCAATTTTTCATTTCATTTTGGTTGGCAAATATGTACAGTTGCTGTAGATTATCTGTTAAGCAGCCAGCCATCCATTAAGCAGGCCAACCTCTAATCACTAATGACAATTTCTCGAGAACCACTGCTTAGTAGAAGTTCAATTCTACCATAGTAACCTTCCTAAGCATTGGCTTTGTGCAGCTACATGTATATGTGGTAATTAATCCTGTTTTCTTACCCCTTCTTTTCCCTTAAGGTACCAAGGGACCTTCCTGACCATGTTCACGAAATACATCGTAGCGCACAAACTACTTATCTAATGTCTATAAAAGTATATATTTTCTAGAAGCTGAATAAACACAGATTTTCTTTTTCATTCGAATGTAGATTGCATCAAGTTTTAAAATTCCTAATCAAGCTGCAAGTATAGAGTGCCGTAGATTAAAGAGCTATGTTGGTCATAGAGATGGTGTATGGGAGGTGTCCTATGCTCGTCATGGACCTGCTGTTATTGCTACAGCATCTGCAGGTACAGCCTTTTCATCGATCGTTGATTTACCGTTAAATTATATGCATAATAGCAAAAAAATGTATGTTAAAATTAACATTTCATGAGTAAACCTTGAAGAAGAGGTTTCTTAAAGAACTAACAACACTTTTAAATTTGTTTTACTGAAGAAGAGGTTCAAAAAAGGTTTAGTGAAAAGCTAGGGACCATATGCAAATTTTGAACATGAGAACTTTTGGGACATATTAATTTGATCTTGATACAACATTTTTTGCATTTCAAAAGATGTGCCTATTTTTATTCTAAATGTGCTTTTGTAGAAGGAAAACAGTTTAGAGGGTTACTAATAATTTGCCTGTGATTGTTTCATAGATCGTTTAGCACGGTTATGGGATGTTGAAACTGCTCAATGTCTGTTAAAGTACTTGGGTCACATTGGATCAGGTAGGTAGTACATCAAACAACAACATTACTACTATTTTCAGCAGACTGTCTCACTAGTACAAATAATATGAGAACATATTAGTATATCAGTCATTTCATTTCAAATCTGGAAAGGTTGTATGGTTATCTGGCTCACTTCAGGTATTTAGTGATCTTGCAATACTCCCCCTGTTCTGTGGTTTCTATCGTTATTTTCTTATTTGTCACCCTTCCCCCCCCTTGCTCTGTTATGGTTCTTTTGAGAGCTCTATCAGATCTGATTCCTTTCTCATATAAGTGCAGTGAAAATAGAATACTGTGAATGGCAATTTTTTATTTCCAATACAAACCTTACCTTTTATTTTGCAGTGAATTCAGTCAGATTCCACCCCACAGAACCTCTTGTATGCACAGGTACTACTCTACTGTGTTTATTAAACAATATTATTGTACATTTTACTCATCGCTTGTCTCTTATTGATTAAAAAAATTCAGCCAAACCTTGAGAGTAGCAGTGTGAATTTGACAAATATATTATCAAATCTGCAGCCTCCTGAACTAAATCTTCATTCTTAGTTTACAAAATTCAATTTAAATTAAACTTACTACTGGTAATTAAAGTCTTTCCAATAACATTGTAAATGATTAAAAGCTCTGCAGTTTTATTCCCTCAGCAAGCAACTTCTGAGCTGTTCAAAGTCAGGGCACGGCTAATTTACCGATCGATCCCTGAAACACCCTCTCTGGGCTGATCAAAGTCAGGGCATAGCTAATTCACAGATTGAACCCTGAAACACCCTCTGGGCTGATCAAAGTCAGGGCATGGCTAACTCACAGATTGAACCCTGAAACAATCTCTGGGCTGATCAAAGTCAGGGCATGGCTAACTCACAGATTGAACCCTGAAACACCCTCTGGGCTGATCAAAGTCAGGGCATGGCTAACTCACAGAACGAACCCTGAAACACCCTCTGGGCTGATCAAAGTCAGGGCATGACTAACTCACAGAACGAACCCTGAAACACCCTCTGGGCTGATCAAAGTCAGGGCATGACTAACTCACAGAACGAACCCTGAAACACCCTCTGGGCTGATCAAAGTCAGGGCATGACTAACTCACAGAACGAACCCTGAAACACCCTCTGGGCTGATCAAAGTCAGGGCATGGCTAACTCAACTATGAACATGTACAAATTCATAGTCAGAGATTTTCCCACTTGTGAACTTCTGACCTGACTTTATACTTGTTGGGGGGGGGGGGGGGGGGTGTCTCTTTTGTTCATGCATATTAAACATGCAAAAATGATTATCTTTTAGCTTCTGGAGATGGAACTTGTCATGTGTGGAGAGCTAATGTATCAATACCTGAACCAGTAAGTATTGATGCTTTTAATTAGTGTAGATTTGGACTGAAAACCTTGCAGTATGGTCATGGCAGGGGTGCACCCCTTTTAGAACCCCTCCTAGATGAGCTGACAATCTTTTTATGAAGTATTGTATCTACTACATTAATGGTGCTTGAGTTTGTGGATGTCCTGATCATAAATGGTGCACCTCTTCAAAAAATAAATTCCAGATCCACTCCTGCACAAGCGTGACAGGGAATCAAGGAACCAAACACAGTATATGGTGGTACTGTTCATCCAATCAGAATGATAACGCATCCATGGCACTTTCATGATCATAGCAATAGGTTTAGCAATGCATTTAATTTGCAGTTCAGTACTCTATCCATTATTCTCGTGACTTTTTTGACATGCTAAAGTGGGCCATTTTTTGACACTTTTTGTAGCGTTCCCTCCCTGGATCTGCTGATGAAGCTGATGCTGGTCAGAGTGATCAAGATGATGCTGAAGGTAAGTGTACCTTTTCTAGTGTTTCCCCATGCTTATATCTGGATATCATAACTTGCTATTGATAATAATATTCTCACCAACAGGTATTGATACTCCGGATGGGTTCACCCCTACAATTATTAAATCACCAACACTCGAACTCAAAGGACATGAAGGTACCTTTATTTCTATAGAGTCTTGGTTATTCTATTTAATACATTGGGGGTTTGTTAGGGCATCTTTAACCTGGTGTTCTTACCCACAGGTTCATTAAGTGCAGTAGACTGGTTTACCTCTGTCATACACCCAGGGTGCTCTAGTAGAGGGGTATCACCTGACCACACCCCTTGTCACCTTGGGTTGTTAGGGCATCTTTAACCTGGTACAGTATACTGTATTCTTACCCACAGGTTCATAAAGTGCAGTAGACTGGTTTACCTCTGTCATACACCCAGGGTGCACTAGTGGAGGGATATCACCTGACCACATCCCTTGTCATCTTGGGTTTGTTAGGGCATCTTTCATTTAGCCTGGTATTATTACCCACAGGTTCATAAAGTGCAGTAGACTGGTTTACCTCTGTCATACACCCAGGGTGCACAAGTGGAGGGGTATCACCTGACCACATCCCTTGTCATCTTGGGTTTGTTAGGGCATCTTTCATTTAGCCTGGTATTATTACCCACAGGTTCATAAAGTGCAGTAGACTGGTTTACCTCTGTCATACACCCAGGGTGCACTAGTGGAGGGGTATCACCTGACCACACCCCTTGTCACCTTGGTTTGTTAGGGCATCTTTAACCTGGTATTCTTACCCACAGGTTCATTAAGTGCAGCAGACTGGTTTACTACTGGTAAACAGATAGTTACAGCATCTTATGATAGAACAGCCAAGCTTTGGGATGTAGAGACTGGTGAACAAGCCCATACACTTACAGGTTGGTAACATCTAGCATCCTATTGCAATGGAACTGTGAGAAACATGTACTAAGACCCAGTAGTAAAAGGATATCGCTTCCTGACATTGGTTGGCTAGAAAATGAAAGTTGTACAGAGATCTTCTTTTGACCTTTTTTGGCAGAAATAGACCTTTTCGAATTCCTAAAATTGTACTACTGCATGTGTTCATTGAGTACACCTTCATTTACGCAGGGTTAGCCTCGGTTTGGTGCAGAATATTCACGTGTTCCATTGAAGGTTCATGGAATTTCGACGTGTTTGTATTGTTGAAGTTGTGCATTCTTTACTTCACAGTTGGTATTTGTGAATATTTAGACACTGAAACTAGGTTAACCCTGGGTAAAATGAGTCTGTAACACAGTAGTTTACAATGCAATAAATAAGTGCTGAACCGTACATTGTTTTTTTTTATCGACAGGTCATGATCAGGAGCTAACACACACGTGTACACACCCTACCCAGCAACTGATAGTCACGTCCTCTACTGATACCACATTCCGCTTATGGGACTTTAGGACTCCTTCTATTCACTCAGTCAACGTGTTCCAGGGGCATTCTGAGTAAGTGGAATTAGAACAGATTTTGTATGAGTGCCAAAAGTCATGGCACACACGGCACTGAACACGCGCGCGCATGGCACTGAATGTCGAATGTTTTCATGTACGGTGCGGTACTGACATGGTCATGGCAAGGCGCTCAATGCCATAAGTTTTCATGTTCATATGAAAACTGCTCTATGTGCGGCCTTTTCTGGGACATCTGTTGCTGTGCCCTGATTTATAAGTAGAAAAGATACCTCTAATCGTATCGTTCGCAGTTGTTTCCAGAATCGTTTTCTAATGTAATAGATGATTGTCATTGATAAACACCGAGAAAGGAAGAAAGGGAAGGAAATTATATTAAATGAAAAGCAAAAACAAAAAACAAAAAAACGTTTCATGCAAAAAAAAAAAAAAGACGCATTTAGGATTACTTTTCTGTTATGGCCTTTTTTTTAACATGTAATGCATTTTCGTAGGTGACCTTTATTACATAAAAATGCTGTATCGCACCAATACTCCAGTTTCACATTCGGTGGAAACCGCTGTTTTCGAAGAACACAGACTCATTTGCACAGGCTTAGCCTCGTTTATAAGTCAGCTATTCAAATACACCATTAAAAGTCCGTGGGATTGGTATTATTCAACTTGCACATTCTTTACATTACAGTTGGCCGTTGCTAATGATTTGCATAAGTCAACCGTAATGTAAAGAATGTGTAAGTTGAACAATACCAATGTTTTGAAATCCCACGGACTTTTAAAGGTGTCCATTAATAGATGACTTATAAACGAGGCTAAGCCTGTGCAAATGAGTCTGTGGTCTTCAAAAACAGCGGTTTCCATCGAATGTGAAACTGGTGTATTAAGAATCAAAGAAAAACATTTTCTGATAACATGGATTCATCTTGATTGTATTTGACATTTCAGGACAGTCCGATCAACAGCTTTCAGTACAACAAAGGATATCGTAGTGAGTGGTAGTGATGACCGAACCGTCAAGGTACTAATACTAGTGGTCGGTCAACACCAGTTCGTACTTGCCATTTTATGATTTAAAAGAGGGGAGGAGAGAGAGAGAGAGAGAGAGAGGGGGGGGGGGGGGGGGGCAGAACCCGTCCTTTCGAACCACTCCTGGCGACGGGCCTGTAAAGTATTCTTTTTCTTTTTTTATCACCTTACAAGAATAATGAGACTAATGGTGGAAATTAACTGAACGAAAGAAACTGTTCTGTTAGTACAGTAGTAGTATATGAGGCAATAATGATATGGGCTATTAATATATGCTTCTCTGTATGTATCCATTGATACCAGCCACGTAGCTGAAGGAACTACCGACGTTAAATAAAGTTACTTTACCTTTATCCCTCCTTTAGGTGTGGGATCTGAAAAACATGCGTTCACCACTAACAACAATAAACATTGATGCTGCTGTTAATAGGTAAGGAGATCCCCTCACAAAACACCCTTCCTCAGAGCTGTCCACTCGTCCAAAAATCTTGTCGGGCCACAAAGCGAAAGGTTTTGGTATTATACTGCATGATTTTTCAGCCAGAATGGTTGAAAACATTTTGAGAAATGCTCATTTTCCTCTTTAGAAAAACAAAAATGTAAGCACATTGTTTCTATAATTCTTCTTTATTAGATTTTGCATATACAAGTCAATTTCTGTCTTAAAAAGAGCGCTTCCCGTTGAAATACTCCATCCAATATTCATCATTTTATTTTGTTGTCTTGTAGATTATCTGTATCGCCAATCAATAATGTTATTGCCATCCCTCATGATAATCGTCATATTCGGCTGTTTGACTTAAATGGCGTGAGATTAGCAAGACTACCGCGCCGAAATGGCCAGGTCAGTGTAGACCAAAAGCCCCCGGGCTTTATATATAGCTTATTGCCGATATTCTCGATATTTTAGTACAAGGAAGTCAAAGAATGATATTTTCTTATTGTATAGATTATTGCTATACTATGCCCACGAAAAAAAAACCCTTATCATTATTTGCCACCGCAAGTACAGCAATGGCGCAGCTCAACGGGGTCAAACGAAAAACATGCAAAGGCGCCTCTAGCAGCCGTTATACACTCCATGTATGACCTCGGCGCACAGCTGTAACCAGTTCGAATTAGTTAGGGTTGGTTTGATAGAAGGGAGGAAAAACCAGAAACTCTCGGAGTCAGAAAGAGAACCAACCAACTCACCTCACACGGTCCCTCATATGGGGCGCCTTGGAATCGATCCCCGTACCTCAGGGTTAAGGCGTGCATTTGATATTCAATTGAGGGTGTAGGCAGGAATTGGGGGAGGGGAAGCGCCTATTTCTTCCTTTTTCCATTAGTCCACTTAACGTGATTTCCTGTTTTGTGAGGAAGGTGATCAGCTAAATTGCAGGTTTCAATAGAATCACATTCTGGTCAGTGTTTGACTACCATTTGGAGCAGGCAATGAGATTCAAAGACTTTTCTCACCTGATTGAAACCAACAATAAAACTTCTTGTCTTGTATTAGGATGGGGACAAAATGTCGATTTTTTTAGGGTTGTTTAGTGGGGATGGGGATCTATAATGATGGTTTATATTCTTCTTTCTTAGGGTCATCAAAGAATGGTTTGCTGTACTGCTTGGGGTGATGAGAACAGCACTAAAGGATGTAACCTTTTCTCATGTGGTTTTGACAGACGTGTTCTTGGATGGCAAGTGGTTACTACCAAAGAAGAAAAATAGAGACAAATTACTAGTATCAAATTACTAAATCTATTAATTTGCCTTAACAGGTCACATGATCATGCTCTCCATGTTGGATGGTAAATTAACCGGATCAATACGACATTCATTAAAATCAAATTCACCAGACAAAACACTCAAGCGAGGCTGCAATGTAGTTTCAAAGGATTATTCAACCTTGCAGCCTCGACTGAGTGCTTTGTGTTTGACCAGTGAACTGATGTATGGAAAGTGACTGGGGAATGAAACTTCATTTCTTTTCCTTTCTTCTTGTCTCTTCTTTGTCTGTTTTCACTCCTCTGGCTTTTATTGAAGCCATCTTGCCTGAACTTTAAGATTTGTCATCAGTCTCGTTTGTTACATGACCTAACAATGGCTGCCATCTCTTGGGCATCATTGCAAACAACAAACCACCTACATTATCCATCCAACATGGTGGACAGCAGATCCAATAATCGACCTGGTAGTAAATATATCATTAATTTAATTACAGTTTTCATTGCACATACATGGTCTCAAATTATTTCTTTGATAATAAATTATTTTTAACTGAATTACCTATTTCATAATGACATCAGATGTAGACAATTTGTTGCTTCGATTTGGGGGGGGGGGGGGGGCAGAAAATTTTTCATCTTTACTCGATTTTTTTTGTTCTCGTTGATGATGTCACTATGAACCCGAGGTCGTGATTTGCTGATGATATTCGATTCAGAGTGTTCATTGTGTAATGTTTAGTGCAGTATATAGTATAGTTTACTTCAGCAACATTGCGTGCAACAAATTGCGTCGTGACATGGCTCGCAACATCGATTGCCTGCAGCATTGCGCACAATGCTGCACCGTGTCCTTAACTAATGATAGTTTCTAGAAATGAGAGACTGTGGAACCCACGCGGTCCAGGAAGGCGCAAGGTAAACGTTTGAAATTACATTCGTTGAACGAATGATTTTCTTTCGAGCTGTAGGACATGTAAATGCATCAAGTTTGATATTTTAATAGGATAATCGTTATTTAGCCCTTGACTGTCTGATTGAACGCTGTTTCGCAAAAATAAAGAATAAAAAGATTTGGCTTTATTGCACCATTTAACACCCCCGTGAGATTGTCTCGCAACGCTGTTGCACACAAGTTTCAGCTAAACGTTTCAACGTGTAACAGGGCATTTATATTAATCTAGTAGTCCAAGACGCGAGTGTAATTTTTTACAACATTTATTTAGTTACCATATATATATATATGTACATTACACAAACACGCACTAAATAAATTATTCCGTTATTTTCTTGTGAGATCTGGTCTACAGAAAGTCTGGAGAAGAGGGGATGGGGCACTGCTATAACATTGACAACCCCATTACAACGCTTCAAATCACGCGCGAAATCGTACAATTTGCCCTCCAGACAAAATAGGGTTTTGGTGGACGTCAATCAAAGTGTTTCCATGACATTGTCGGTGAACACAAAGTTTTTAAGGGCACGTGCACGTGCCTGTGGAATGTCATGGAAACGCCTTAATTGACGTTTCTGTTCGAGATATAAATAGGGAATTCTCCGTTTGCACTTTACATCATTGCGGCCATGTTGGTGGTCATCTTTAATAAAACATTTCTGATTAGCCTCTTTGTTATTACCACCAACATGGTCGCCATGCCTTTGTATTGCACACTCGGCATCAGTAGAATGCAAATAGTATATCCGTGAAATAAAAATTACAAAATAGCACAAAATAGTGCTAATTAAACAATAGAAAACAACAGAATTTGTACAAATTTGTGCAATTTTGTTTTGCCAAATGTTTCACAGATATACTGTTTGCACTCTAAGGAAATAACAGCAAATGATGTGCTTGTCTGTCAAAAATTAAGCTGTTCATCCTGCTTCTCATTAAGATCTAACTGAAGTCCTTCCATTGAGTCCTCATCCCATAATTTCTTCCACCAAGGTGCTCTGCACCTACGCAGCTCTTCGTTGTGACACAGCTGAGCTTTAGCAATGACAGGAGCTGATCGAGACTTTAAGGTCTCACTTGTCTCAGCTGAGGTATCCTGAAGTCCTGGTGCTCCTAAAACAGGAAATGCAAACAATCTAAAAACGAAAACTTTACGGCAGGCAACCCACTCATCTTTAAGCTTGGGTAAAACAAGAGGAATTAAAGGCGCTCCTGGAGCGCATGTGGTTACTCCAAATTGTGAAGGATATATCGATACACGGGACTAAGTCATGTATTGTTTAATTAACACGATTGTATGCGGAGATAGTAGCTATGCTGCATTAGTATTTTAATGCACAGTCGCAATAGAAAAGAAAATTGTGCACTGTAAAAGTGGGAAAAATAATTTACTACTGACATTTTGGACACTAGTTCTTTGTTTGAGTAAAAATGAAACGCTACCAAGCTGCGTAGTATGAGGTATTTTCACTGTGTAATCGTGAAGAGATCGGAAGAATTATCGGAAGAGCTCTACCTTCATGATTGGAGAGACAAGTCGAGTCGTTGAGACGATGATTGGAAAAACGGTCGGAAGAAAGTCGGAGTCGGAAGAGGTTTTTGTTTAGATAGCAGTTGTTATGACAACTTCTTACGTCATTGTTAGTCGCTTAGACCTACACCACGTTTCTTTGGACTTGCCAGTAATTAGCTTGGAGTCAAACTGAGCATGCGTGAATAAGCATCTTAGGAATATCCACTTTTAGATATATTTTCTTCATGGGATAATAGTATTTTTCAAATTGATAAAGAATTAATATGAAACGTTTCTTTTATTTCAAAGAAAAGATCCTATTTTATGAGTCATATGTAAAGGGTTTATCCCACATGTGCCGTCCATTCTATAAAAAGACTTATAAATATGGAATAACAACATAGTAGTTATAATAGATAACATAGGAACTGCAAAGACTGTTTTGGTTTATTAAGCATTGGTTGTGACGTCATTCTATTGTGACGTCAATTGTTACAGACTTGCTTGCTTACACTACGCGATAGCATAGTGGTACTCCGTCCTTAGGACAGGAGTAACCACAAAAATTGGAACACTGCTCCGTTCAATAGCTCACTTCCGAGATATGCTTCACTTGTCACGTACAAAGGTTTCAGTACGAGGCTCCGTGCTAAATTAAATTAATTATTTTCTCCTGTCACGACTCACTGAACATTAGAGCTGTTTTCGTATGAGTGGGAAACATACGGTACTGAATTACAGCACGTACACGGTACGATATGCTGTAACATTGAAATGGCTTCCCATTGTCTTCCAGTAATTCATCCTATCCCAACGCGTATTTACGGTTACGGTAAGATACGGTACGGCTACAGTACGGCTACGAATCTGCCGTACCGTTTCCCACTCATACGAAAACCACTCTATGCACTGAAGTCTCACATTGAAACAAACGAAGTATATCTCGGAGTGGGTTTCTACTCACCTAACAGTAGATCAGTATCCATCTTTAGTCTAGTTAAGAGAGCGTCACGTTTTTGTTCATTCTTTCTTGTTTTTGTACGGACCACAAGATGACTTGCAAGCAACGCATGCGCCTGATAAGAACAAAACAGATTGAGGATCAAAACTGACGTGGGTGGGGGGTAGTCTCTAATTTAGGTGTGGTATCATCGACAACAGTAATGACTGAGGCGGTAAGCAACACGTAACTACCTTCTCGTGGAGCTCCTTTAATTCTTCGTGAGTTCTGTGTTTAGGCTGTTTGATAAGAGAAGTTACAAAGTTACACCACATAATTAATAACAGATCAGAAAATGCGTTTTCTAGAGTGGAGCCCCTTTCGGCTCGACCGGCTTGAGGCCGCGTCCCGTGGACAACATTTCATCCTTCATATCTCGAATCCATGTTATTTCGAACTTTATCTCTCGTCCCCAGTAGCTGCAAGATAACAGGCTTCATGGTATTGGCTACAGTAAACTGACTATATAGCTCGTACTTGTTGACATGCACTGCATCAGTACTTAAGCCACACCTGCTCCTTGTATACTCCTGTTATCGTTCTTACTACTCTGATTTTATTCACCCATGTGAGATATAATCCATGCATGATCAGGGGTGGATCCAGGGGGAGAGTTGTGAGGGTTGCAACCCCATCTATCAGAATTTCGGATAGCTCGCTGACAGTGAGAGAATGATGGCTAACTAAAACTAGAATTAGGCGTTACTTTCGCTTTCATTGCCAAAATACAACCCCCTGTTAAAATAATCCTGGATCCACCCCTGATGATTCTCCCATCCCTCTTCGCCATTCTTTACCCCCTATGTCATCACGCCCCTTCGAGATGTGCTTACCGGGAATCTCTCTCTACGTTCAACAATCTTATTTTGAATCTCCACACGACGAGCGTCGGTTAGCCCAGGAGGGATAGGGTACGGAGCAGCCTGTTGCTTTTGTTCCAAATGTCTGCGAAACTGGAAGATACAAAAAACTTATTAGTTATTTCTTCCACGAGATGTAGATGCGATCTTCGAATCTGCATTTATCAATGTCAGCGAGTATCATCGTTTGTTGGTCCTCTCCTGTGCTTCGAAGGTTTTGCTTAGGGTTCCTCGGGTTTTCCCCCCACTCGCTTCCCAAAATGAACACTTTTTTTCGGGTCCCTACAGTGTCCCTGCCATCGCAAATACCACAGAAGAAGCTAAAAGATAAACGTCTTTATTTATACAACTAACCTGTCTTTGTATAGTTTTTGCAGCCCTTGTTCTCCGTAATTCTTCTTTAACAAACTTCATCTGTCGCCTACACATCATTCCCTTGAAACCCGCCTGGATCTTACTGACCGCCTGTACTTGGTTATCCAACATGAACTTATTAACCTCACGAGCTGGTACACTTTCTAACATCTTCAACTGCTTTCTCATCGAAGATCTCAGCCCTTGGATTCTCTTTTGTTCTGCTAGCATTGCTTTCTCACTGGTCTCTCGCTGTTGTTCGCGGTTCAGTTCTCGTTGGACGCGCTTTTCACGGAACTTCCGCTGCAGTAGAGTGATTCCTTTGTTAGCTCTTTCAAGGTCCCTTCGTGTTCTGTAGCCCCGGAAGCAAGCTTGGATTATCATTGCTGACCGACTTGATTTCTGATGGAAAGATATAATCAAGAGGTTAATTTAAGACCTGGTTCAAGACGTATAACTAGTTTATTATGCACTGATGGAATGCCGCTTAAAATGACATCCATAGCCTTTTGAGGTGATGATCAAGGATGTCCATAAGGGGAGGGTTTTAAGCATTTACTGATAAAAGATAGCATCGAGTTTATGAGCATTACCAGAGACCGGGGCTGGGTAGGATAACTGAAAAGCGGCTCCCTCCCAGGTTTAACATGTAATGAGCACTGATTGAAGTAAACTAGTTGGTAAATCAGTATATGCTAATATACAAAGATTAAAAACTGCAGCCATAAAGTACGCACCATTAGACTTTCACAAAGTCCTTAGTCTGCGCATTAGTTTCCGTGCACTGAATAAAGTACAGGCAGCCCAACAGGATCACACGCGCTGGACGATGGACTTTTCTAGCTCGTTTCCCACCAATTTTATAGCGACCCAAAAGCGGGTTGCTGATTTATGCTCGCGCTCTTTATCAACGTACGAAATTTAGCGCGCCATATAAAAAATACACGCCATTTTTGGCGCGAAACGCAAATGAAAATCCTGCAAGAGAAACAAGTCGACCTTTCGCGATTTCGATCGCGACTCTGTCAGAGTCTCAGAGAGGTCGGTTTGGAGCAAGTCAATACGCACCATTTGTTCAGCTTCAGCAGCTGTACCAGCCTCAAGAAGTGAAACTAGTCTCCTGACCTCACCATCAAACCCTCTGTTATTCCATTTACTCAGATATGCTTTTAAACCCCTGCAGAAAAAAGACAAGTGAGTCAGACGAAAGATTCGATTGTAGTATAATATACCTGCATTACGCTCTTAGATTCCTGCAGAAAAAAGACAATTTGGACGAAGGATTTCAATTGGAAGAAATTCAGTGGATTTCGCGACAGTATCGCTTGAGTATACTTATGTTGTGACGTAACTTCTTTTTCTAAACCTAATTTACATTTGGCGCGCAGATAACTAAGACGTTTAGTGCAATGTAAGTATTGATGGATTTCTTTTCCTGCCAAAACAACCCAGTGAAATCACTGGAAGTTTGGATTAAGACTTGCTGCAAGTCTCTTCTTGTCGTACACAACAGTTACAGGGTTGATTTACACGACGCAATTCGTGTTGTAAGCGTAGCGTAAGCAATTCGTATGCGACAGTTGTAAGCAAAAGTTGTACCGTGTAAATCAGCCTTTACTTACTTGTATCTTTTGGACAAGAGTATGGTCACTACTGCAGGATTACGGTCAGTTGCTGTCAGTATTAATCGTGTAGCAGCTCTGTACAAGAACAACTAAGATTAGAGATATTCGTTTTCCAAGAACTTCAACATTGCTTTCAAAAACAGCGAAGAGAATGAAGCTATCCTTGTGAGGGGCATTGCCTTGGACAATCACCCTGCAGGCGGGGCAGTGAAACAATGAAAAAAAAGTGGGAGGGCTGAGGCATCAAAAACCACCGAACCAAAAAAAAACCTCCAACCAAATCAACAGCGGAAAAATAAACACATTACTTCACTTTCGTCACAAAATGCAAAGTTAAATCCCAAAAAAACCTGCTCTATTCCTACATAAAACAGTTACCTTCCAATCAAAGTTTCCTCTGAAGTTGAGATCTTGAAGATAATTTCATCCAATAGACTGTGGAGTGTTTCTGAACTCAACTGTCTTAGTACCGACCTTGAAAGAAAAAACAAACATAAAGATAACTCGCTCCAGCTCAGATAATAGTGAACCAATCCCTCTAGTATTTTATTACAGAAGTAATTAAAAAAAATCTTGTAACATAAAAAACCAATCATGAACACCAAAAAAAACACACCCTGTTTCTGCGATTCTCAATATTCTACGATCTCAGACATTTCAACGGCTTGTTGTGAAATTATTTTTTTTTTCGCTTCCGTCAATCAAAACTAATCAGTCGGTACCTTTTATGTTTGATTGGCAGCAGTGAAAAACTAAATTCCAATGGGAAACTCCAAACTACCAAGTTCGCAGAATATTGAGAATCGCAGTAAACCTTGTTCTCAAAGATACTACACACAAGGTTACATCCGGGGGGGGGGGGACTCCGGGGGTAAAGTATCGGGTATGCTCGTCGGAAATTTCCAAAAATACTCCTAAAAGATACCGGAAGTTTTTTCAAAAGGGCGTGGCTTGGCAAATTTTAACCCCTAAGAGATACCACAAAAATAATACTATTAAAAAATACTTTAAATTACATTGAGTAATATTCTGAGTTTACGAAGGCATACGTATTGCGTTATTATGCGATGGGCTAGTTCCTTTTTTCAACACCCTAAGAGATACCAGAAAGTGCTGATTTGCTAAACCTCAAATTTAAGACCCTAAACGATACCAAATCGCTGATTTTTACCATTAAGAGATACGACGAGCATACCCGATACTTTACCCCCGGAGTCCCCCCCCCCCCCCCGGGGGGGTTACATAGAGCAGATTTCTTATGACTGTGAAAAGCGTGTCTAGCCACAACCGTCATGTTTTCCAGTATTTTGATTGGCTGATTTCTTTTCTTGCATGTGATTGGTCTGTTAGTGCTGTGACCTTGGGGTGACCGTTTCTGCACCGTGTTCGTGCCGTGGTTCGGGCATTTGATTGGATCGAGGATAGAGCAGACTTTGTGGCTTGCCGCGACGGTGATATTTTCTAGAATTTCGATTGGCTGATTTCTTGTCATGACCTTGTTTGCACCACAGGCTTTTCACAGTCATATACGAAAACTGCTCTAACAAGGATTAGCATTGATAGCAGTGTGATTCCCTATCACTACATAGACAAACCTGTTAGCTTTCCACATAGCTTCTATGACAGACATGAAGAATAGGGCAATTTCCAAGTCTTCTGACATCAATATTTGCATAAAGCGTTTAGACTGTATAACTGTAACAAAAAAAATATCTGGTGTTGGTGTTGTTAACCACAGTACACATTTCATGACGTCACAGACTGAAATGTATTTAGCCAGTCATAAATGTACCCAATTATAATGAGAATTCAAATGCATATTACAAATTATTGTATAACTTAGATAGTATGTGTGCTCTGATTGGTTGAGAACTGTGCTTTATTAGTGAACAGAGCACAGTTGTGGACGCCATCCGCACACACAGTAAATTTTGTGAAGAAGTGTAAGAAAACTTCATTGAAAACTAAAACGGATTTTTGTCTTTCTGTGCTCTGTTCAGTAATAAAGCACTTAGGAAGTGCCAAAAGCACTCAAGAAGTGTGAGAAGCACTCGCCTATGGTTCATGCTTGTCTTCACACTTCTTTTCTGCTTACGTCACTTCCTGCATGCATTATTACTGAACAGAGCATGGAAAAAGCTGGTTTATTTGTTAATTACAACATTCACACTCTACAATTTTCTTATCTAGCAAACTATGGTATGTCTTATTTTTAGTACCTTTTGAAGCAAGAGAATCATGGGCTCCATATAACATTTCTAATCCATTGACAACATCTCTAAAACCATCAAGAAAGAACTTCCTTTCTTCTGCCTGTAAAGAGATGGGAATGAAAAAGAAATCATAACTCTTAACTCTTTTTTATAAAAAAATTAAAAATTAAATAAAAATTTAATTAAAATGAAAATAAATGAAATGCAATAACAAACCCCTCTTAATAGACCATTTCACAGTTGTCGTCGATCAACCTCAGCCTCAATAGTGCGTAATATATTCTTTAGAATTTGACTACAGCTCACGATAATTTAAGGAATGTACACATTATCAAACAATTGAAACACTTAAAAATTCCACAGGCTTTAGTCAAATTCTAAAGAATAAATCACATGCTATCGAGGCTGAGGTTGATTGACAAGAACTGTGAAATGGTCTATTAACCCAAGTAGAGCGCATGCCATATATCTGTGAAACAATTACTATAAACTATGCAGCGCTCAGGTGCTTAAAAGTATTTATTTATCAACTATTTAGCTGTGAAATTTACTGGGGCATGAACCAAACAAATATGTGTAGAGGTATTGGCTTTTGTTCGATCCAATGTTCTGTTCAAGTGATATCTACTTTTTGTACAAAATAGTACAAAAAGACAGTACATCTTTGGTTTTGTTTCATAGATATATGGTGCCCAACTTTATAATACATAATATAATTTATGCTTTATACAGTGACGCAGCTCAAACTATTTTTAAGAGATTAAAAAAAGGACATTTAACATATTATTACCAGAATTGTATTTGAATAGTTTTGAAGTAATTTGGCAGCAATATTCAGGACATTCGCTACCACATCAGGTAAAAATGAACTGCTATAATCTGGCTCTTCAGCCAACTCTAAACCAGCACAGCACTGACACAGCAGGGTGCTCAGGCTTGCGGCAGTACTCCATTGACCACGGATTGATGCAAAGTCTTGCTTTAAAGCTTGAACAGAACAAAACAAAGTAACAATAAATTTATTGAAGCTTGAAAGAACTTAACTTTTAAACTCATTTGAATCTAAGTGTGAACACCAGACATCAAAACGTATTCTAAGTGGAGCCTGAAACTGTTATGTTGGGTGCCAGGCTAAGAAGTTATAGTTTGTAGATTTCAAAGGAGACTGTCAAACAACACCACCAAACATTGACCCTTTAGCCACCAAAAATACAAGTTTAATGCTCCACTTAGAACATGTTTTGCTGTCTGGTATTCACGCTTAGATGCAAATGATTGTAAAGAAAGGTCTGAACCCAGGTGAATGTATATTTATCGAAGTAACAAAATTTGTCGAAGAAACAATATTTGTATTATGATCATCCAGGTGGATGTAGTCCTGAGAAGGACTGTTTGATGTGACTGACGTTTCGACAACCTGAGCGGAGTCATCTTCTTACTTACTTCTTACTAACTCACAGATAGAATTGGAATTAAGCATGTTTGGTTTTGTGGAGGGAAGAAATAAGCTTCATTCAGTAATACAGCATGCAGGGAATGCAAAATGATGAAAGAAATGTGAAAAGAAGCACAATCTGAAACCAATATTACTTTTTTATTACTTACCAAGGTTGGTTACATGAATGACATCATAATTCCAAAGGTAAATTCTCACAAGGGTTGAAAGTTCATGGTCAGATTGACAGCTGTCTAAAATGTCTGTGAACAAAATCCAAGATACATCATGTACATCATGATTTTTAAAGATATATTACAGTGGAACCCTGCTCTATGGCCACCCGCTTAATACGGCCACCCATTATTACAGTTTTGTAGGTCCTAACGAGACACATTTTCTATTAAATTTACCCACAGTCCTGAAAAATCCACTAGCAATGTGATAAAAAATGTTATTATACATTTTACTCACTATCTCGCTTCTGATTGGCCGAGAGCCCTCAGCCAATCCCTGATATTGTGTGAATTCGACACAATGAATGTATTATCTGTAGGTTTTACCTACATAACCTTGAGGTTTTACCTACAGATAATACATTTATCATGTCGAGTTCAAAGGTCACAATGGAAATGAAAATATGTTTGCTATTTTTTCGAAAGCTAAATTAAATCTTTATTCTTGGACGTTTACAAAATGTATAATAAAACAATTAATGAATTCGTTTTTCGCATATCGTAAATATCAAGACCTCGACCGTTTCATCCTCCTCAGCCTACGGCTTCAGCAGATAACACAGCCTTGGTCTTGATAATTTCAATAACCACAGCCACAGGATTAACCCCAACTCCACATCCTTTCCATCCCTTCCCTTTGAAAATGTTATCCCCCCCATCCCCCCCCCCCCCCCCCCCCATTGGGAAAGATTTTAATTATCACTACATTACCTGACATTGGCAATTTTCACGAAAACCCTTTTATACAGCCTAGCAGTAAACTCATAAGTTTATTTTTTTTTAAAACTTTAGTTTTTAACTGTTTTTTTTTTTTTTTTAATTTTACCTTTGAGGCCAAGCAAAAGAACGGGCACATTGTTGTCATTTGTTTCTGCGACCTCAGCTGCTAGATGCAGAGCTCTTTCTTTAATTTCACTTGCATCAGTGTTACTCTCCATCATTTAGTAACAGCTACGATATCACGGCTTTTTTGTTGATTTTGTCATGTTTGACAAAAAAAACAGACAACGTTCTTACTTCCAAGGCAACGACGCTATTGGTGTGAGAAAAAACTATGTACAATCGACAAAAATTGTAATATTGTGTGGCCTCGGTTTTTATGATTTAGAGGCTTCAACTATTTACATATATAAGAGTTTTTAGCAACAGCATTATAAAGAAAAGATGTCAACTAAACATGCTAAAGGACTGTGGAACAATCTCGTACCCAGAGCCCGCGTTTCTCCTGGCCAGCGCCGAAAAACGAGAGACTCTGGGGAAACGGAATTTTTTATCTGATTTTGGATAACCGGTTCTCTTAATGCGCATGCGTTTAAGCATAATTTAAAGATGGCGTCCAAAGTTCTTGCTCGAGATTTTGACGCAGCGATAGCGTTTTCAATGAAGAAAAGAAGTATAAAATTCTCTTACTGAGTTGTAAAAATTAGGCAAATATTTCTTGCAGCTTCGGCACTTCATGTTTACAAGTATGTGTTTCTTGGACGTACTAAACTTTCGCGCCAAGGCAAGTTCGAACGTGAACGCAAACAACTTCGGATTTAAGAGCTGAATTTATTGTATTTAACTCTTATGCAAGACTAAAATAAATTAATCAATCCTTAAGCTATAATATAAATTATACTTTATTTAAAAAAAGCTAATTGAGAGCAGAAGTCCCTAGATATTCCGTAAAATTTTTATTATTATGTCAGGGAAAGTCCTTTTCCGGTTATCCAATGAAAGTACTTCAGTCCGCTCATTTCCGGTTTCTCTATTGTTTATTAGAGAACCAATCAAAAACCTCAAAAAATTCCGTTTCCCCAGAGTCTCTCGTTTTTCGGCGCTGGCCAGGAGAAACGCGGGCTCTGGGTACGAGATTGACTGTGGAAGTGTTTAAACTAAAGCCGCCATTTTGAAACCGCTGACCGTACAAATTTTTAAAAGCCATGTGACTTCTGAAACAGCCAATAAGGGTGGATGTTATATAATCCCGTCAGGAAAGTAGCCAATCACAAATGGCGAAAGAAATCTTGGTGTGCGCAAAGATTTGGGCGGGAAGAAGTTAGAAGCAAATCGTCAACTGAAGAGGACGTTTATATTTTAGTTAAACTTTACTTTCAACACAACTATTTTTCTGTACTTTTACTAAGATGGGTAAGAAAAGGGGAAAGTCTGGACATGCTAAACCAGAAGACGAAATTGTTCGGCTCGAAGAAGAAATCGAAGAAGAAGAATACGAAGTCGAAAAAGTCGTTGACAAGAGAGTCGTAAACGGTCATGTTCAATACCTTCTTAAATGGAAAAACTATCCTGATACTGATAATACTTGGGAAGTAAGCGAGGGTTTACAATGTCCTGAACTCATAGCGGTGTTCGAAAAACAGGTTCAAGAGAAAAGTAAAAGTAAAGGGAGCTCTTCGAAGCGAAAGGAAAGTGGTGCAAGGTATGTGATTTGAATCGATTTTGCTGAGATCTTTACAAATACAAGCTTATTGTAATAATGTAAGCTTACATTTTAGTTTGATAAAGATGTCAGTGATTCAAAGAAATTATTTACCTATTGGTTGATCTTTGATACTTTGTTAAAATCATAATCTTTACACTTGTAAAATAGCATACATGTAGATGGTTTTTGGTTCCATATGAATACAAGATTTTGCCTTGTCAGACATTCCTTTTGTAACAGAATGTTTGTATTAACACAACACGTGGATATAGTATTGCGTGCAGATGTGCTGCCTTATCCATCCTAAAAAATTTCAACTTTAGAACAATGAATTTTCGTTGTTGATTAGTTTTTGATTTAGATTTTCAAAATCAGCATGAATTAGAGAAACTCTTTACATTCGCCTTCAAATCGAACCATTCATTGACCTATTTATTTTTCATTTTTCGATCGCAGCTCTGCAATCCTACATCTAGATATATTTATTTTTGATACTTAAGCGGAAGAAGACAAATTATAGCCTGTAATATAGTAGTACATCATTTATTTGAGTGAAATAATTGTTGAGCATTTGAAAACTATTATACTATTCTTTCCTGTCAAGTGATGTTTATCCTTTATTTTTTTTTGGTGATACATCAATCATTTAAAGCCCAGATCTTCTCTGTTCTTGTACATGATCAGCCTTGGCATATGTTATTGATTGTCAGAACAGTATAGACCCCAGCTGCAGATAGAAACTGCAAACTTGTCCTACCTATTCAGATGGAGTTGAGAATACACCATAAAAATCCACTCATTCACTAGCAAAGAATACATGTAGATCCTTTGCATGTGATGCCAAAGCTGCTCATTTAGAGGACAAAACAAAAGAATTTCAAACTCCTGAGAATTGGAAAACTATTGTTTTATCCTCCAAATTGAGCTGCATTCCAAAGTATTACAAGGGGTCTATAATTTTTTTATAGTTTGTGTATAATGTTTTCTCATTTTTAACCATATTGTCATTGAGTATGCTTTCTTTGTTTAATGTTTGTGCCTAAGAAGAAATGAAATATGGATAACAACTCTGACAAGGATCTTATTCTCTAGAGAATAACATGTGAGGAATGGCTAAAACATTACACCCAAGGTTAATAAATATCATGAAAAGAATCACATTCTGCCAACCATGAAGTTCAGCAAAGTGAATTTTTTATTGAAAGTCCTCCCGTTGTCCTGATTATGCTTGAAGGGAGGGATGATAATAGTTTTAATTAAAACTGATGCACATAGAACTGTAACCATCCTTTGTGTGATAACCCAAGTGGATTAAGGGTGGCAGGGGTCTATACTGTGATACTGATAATTTTGCTATCCCAGCTGGGGATTTAGTACATATGTCTGTCATAAAATAGACTTATTTAAAGGCATAACCTACAGGAATAGGCTGATTCTGGCCCCCGGGGGGTGGGGGTGGTACTCCCTATAATGGACTATACGGGGATGCTCCGCCCGAAAGGGGTACTTTTTTCAGGCCGCATGTATAGCAAAGGGGTGGAAATTTGTGAGTTTTGGTATAGAAAGGGGTAGATTTTCTTCAAAGGTATATGAAAGGGGTACCTTTTCAGGCAAAAAGGTATTAAAAAGGGGTAACTTTTTGCTGAAATTTGGTATAGAAAAGGGTAAGGGGTCAAGAGTCAATAATCTTATTATCCAATATATAGTTCTAGATAATGGGGTTGTTTGACTTTAAAAGCAAAAAGGCTTTTGAAGTTGTTAAGGTTACAAGAAAACTTAAAATGAGACCAAATGAGTTTTTAGTTGGTATGCTACACATGTAGCACCAACTAGATCTGGTTATTTGATTATAGTAACATTGTAAATTGGTTCTAAAAAACCTTTTTTAGGATTAACTAATAAAGTAGTGTATCGTACTTTCAAGCAAATGTTTATTCTTAAAACAAATGTGATTTATTTAACCAATTTACGAGAATGGTCTTTTTTACTTACATTTATTTTTGTTTCATCAGTGAAAAAGAAACAAAAACAAAGAAAAGAAAAGTTATCAATACAGGATCAGATGGGGATCAAAATATGGTTATGAAAGCAGTAGAGATCCAAGATGCTAAACTTGATCAGATTGACCCAATCTCTGAAGGCTGGGAGGCAGAATCGATTCTTGGTGCAACTGAAGTTGATAGCCAGATTCACTTTTTGATTCAGTGGTAAGTTTTCAAACACTATGTGATGTATATGGGCATCTATTATTGTTTGTTTATTAACAGGACTGAAAATAACAAACAGTGTCCAGCCAAAATTGGTACTTGTCCAGCATGTCCCTTAGGCCAGTCCTTTTGACCAATCACTTTGAACGGTCACATGTTCAATATCATCCATCCATTAGGTATTCCCAAACTAGACATGCAGTAAGAGTGCTTACATACCTCTCACCAATGCAACCCAGGTTTGATCCCTGGACTCGGCGCCGTACATGAGTGGAGTTGTTTCTAGTTCTCCAGTGCTTTGAGGGTTTTTCTCTGGTTCTCCAGTTTTCCTCCCTCTGCAAAATTAACTTCTAAATTCTAAATCAATCTAAGAGGGCCTAGATGAAAATTACTCTGTAACCCTACAAAATTGTGTCGTTTTTTATTTTATTCTTCGTCAATTTGAATCGTAATCTTTCATCTATTCAGGAAAAGCACAGACAGAGCTGATTTAATTCCATCAAAAGTAGCAAACGTGAAGTGGCCTCAGATAGTGATAAAGTTTTATGAAGAACGTGTAACCTGGACACAAGGTGAGAATAATTCAAGTGAGACAGGATCAACGTAAGCAAGATGAGCTGTACACATTTGTAAAGTTTAGAGGATCTTTGAGTATTTTTTGCAAAGAGGTTTCCTAATGATAAGACTTGAGTTTAAAGGTATCAGAACATCTACAATCACTCATAAATATTCTCCCTTTGCTTTTCCTTTTGAAAATAATATGTTACCAACACCAAGCATTTACTGTATCCTACTTGTTTCTGCATTATATATGTTCCAATTTTAAAAACACAGATCAACTGTTACAGTGCTTTTCATATTTCTGTGACCTATGCACTCCAGACGTCTGGCCTTTTTGCTTCCGTCAATCAAATTTACAACTGGCCAAGTTCATTCCGATCACGAGAGATAACAAAATTCCTGAGTGAAAATGGCTGTTTAGTCGCACAAATTTCCTTATCGCTTGATTGGAATGAACTCGGCCCATTGTCAGTGAAATTGAAGGAAGCCAAAATGTCATGTCTGGAGTCGGTTAGGCCACAGAAATATGAAAAGTGCTGTAAAATCAACCGATTGTTGTTGTAGGTTCTTGTTTCCATTGAATTTTTTAATTAACTCAAATGAAATTACCACACACAGGACATTAGCACTAAAGAATCTGAATAATTATGGAACTGTTTTTGCAGAACTAAAATTCATCTTAAATGTCTCCATGAAAGATTACCACTTCAGTTTATGAGCCATTTCAGCTTCCACCTACATAGTGCTTAACAAACCTTTTCTAAGCACTTTTTACAATTTTTTTGCACAATACCTAATTTTTTTGAAAGTAAGACCTAGTGAGGTGATTCTGTAGGAGCAGTACATGTATATAATGAGTATATTTACAACATATATCATGAATCTTGGCATCAGAATTGACTAAGGAATCAGTTCTGAAAAAGATTACTAAAGGACGGCACCATATCTACAATAGATGTTTTTTAATTTGTATTCATGACCTAACAGCAAGTGTTTTTAGATGTGTTGACTGTATATTGCATGTTACTGTGTAGTGTACATGTACGTTGGCAGATTATGCCATACCATACATGTATATATTATATATATAAAGTTCATGTTCATTTAGCAGTCATCCTTCCTGCATACTTATTTTTTCTTTAATACTCTTATTTTTCATGAATAATGCCTCTCAAACCTTACCCTCTGAGTAGAGTTCATTTCTGTCCTCTATAAGGTTGAGCAGTAGGCCAAAATGAGGGCAGAAAAAGACTTTTATATAACTAGGTTAATCAGACCTGATCTAGTTATATGACGAAAGAGAAACTCTGTGCCCAAGTCAGGATTACCGTAATCTACCTCGCACTTGAGTTGCCTAATGTAATATACCTCTTTAGCATGGGTCTAATGTTTTCTCATTTCAGACCTCATGTCATTCCCTAAAGTATTATTTCTTTCTTTAACGGTTGAACATGAGAAGACACATGAATAGATGCAACTGAAATAAAAAATCTTATTCTTAAGAGAATTATAACATTTGGTCTAAGATGGGACATTATGCCCAAGAGATATATATAGGGATTGGCTATAATTGATCACCTGGGGGTGGAGGGTGGTGATCCCTCACTAGAGGCGCTATCATTTTTATGAAACCCCTTTAATAGTGGTTGCTACTTCATCATTTTCTGTGATCCCCCTGCCCTCTTTGATACAGTACCTGTCATTTTTAGCTAATCCCTCTACAGTTGCCTAAAAACTATGTGATTCCCCTAAATTCTCCCCCTGTCAATGAACAGTGACCAGTTCTTAACTGTATCTAAATAGAGCTTATTTTATTGTACTGTGCAGATACTCCAACCGGGACCACTTTGATAAACTAGTGTCATTAACCAATCATATTGCAATATTTAGTTCAATATTTCTAACCAGCCAATCAGATAGCACATCGATATAAAAAGAGCATGAGAACGTGATAATCTGATTGGCTAACAATGTTATCAGTTCAATCTCTCTCTAGTTTACTGTTATCTGATTGGTCAGTTTTATTCAAGTGGTCCCGGTTAGTGTGTCCGCACATTAAAACTCATTAAGAAAAATAACACCATTTGTACCTAGATTATTTCCGGCTTGTGACATTTGATTTTAGTGTATCGATTTTAACTATATACTAGTGCTAGTATAACCTTATGAAAGTGAAAATAAATTTTTCTTTGTGGTTAAAATCTTGATTTTTGATTCAAGGGTTATTGACTGGAATTTGGGTGTTGTTTTTTTGGCCTGTGAAATAGATGCTACTATAGTAATACATAACAATACACCCCTTGCAGCACTTCGGAATGAAGCTTAGAGGACAAAACATTAGTTTCCAATTCAATTGTTTTGTCCTCCAAATGGACCCTTCTCAAAATTATCTTGAATGTGAGTCTAACATGGAAATGCCAGGAATTCTATCGAGAAAAAGTGTGATTTCTTTTGCGTATTTTCATGTTAGATTTGAGCGTCGAGTATTTTTCTTTCTATTTTCTCCCCAAACGCAAAGTATTATGGGGGATTTGAAAGTGGTAAGTATACTCAATCAGAGTCCAGAAGAAGATCCCTTCTAAAGACAATACATAGCTGTAAGATATTCTAAGAGTTATGTTTCAATTATAGCTGGGAGCTTTGCTGTCGGTAGGTTAGATTTCCTGTTTCTTGATGGCCTGGTGTTTGAGCACTTTGAGCAGTTGGATAGCGTGATCTCTTTTCAATCGTTTCACCAAGGACCCCATACGTTCGTTAAACTCAGTAAACATTATCTTCATTTCCGCTTCAACCCTATAATTGGCAGCTGAAAAGAAAAGTTCTAATGAATTGGGGCTTAAATTAAGGTAATTCCCTTGTTTTGCACTGCGCATTCGACTAAAAGCACGGAACTTAAACAGCATTTTACTTTCATATATTAGGTAAAAATTCTATTCAAAACTAAATTTCATTTTTTTCTCTTTTTTTGAGAGGAAAAATTGCGAATGTTTTAAAACTCGCCCCAGTCTCCTCGGAAAAGTGTCAGTTTTCGGCCATTTTTCGATGTTTTTTCAAAATAAATCAAAAACGAGAATGGTGACCCCCATTTTTTATTTAAGATTTTATATAAAAACGGTTCTGGGAATTACATATAAAATTATATTTAAAATTACTTTGATGGATTTAGAAGTATAGATTGAATTCAATTTTGAATTATAGGCACGCTTTTTTGTAAGGAAGTACTTTGAATCGAGAATAGACGTTTGGGTTTACGACTTCCGGTTGCTAACACATTTCGCCATAAAACCTATAAATTACTACATTTGAAGAGCATCTAGCGGGAAAACGAGAATGGTGGCCCACTCTTTTTATTGCAGTTTTTAAATGTCCATTACCTAATCACTGTCCATGCAAAGTTTCAGAACAGTTATTGGCAAAACTTCTTACGAGGGAATTACCTTAACAAATTTCCGATGGTTTAAAGTGGTATGTCCACGATATGACGTCAAAAGTTGGTCAAAATGCTATGTACATAGGCACATAACTAATATTGATTAACTTTTGATGTCATATCGTGGTAAATAAGAGGACATACCAAGCTAAACCATCGAAAAATTGTTTTTTACCATAAGAAAAATCAAATAAAAGAGCCAAAAACGAAGAAAAAGTTGGTAAGAAAAAACCGTTTCGAGCGCGAGGAGAAGGGGATAACAAAACGAACAACTACAATACCATTGGATAATTTGTGAGTTTTCTTCAGGTAAATACTCCAAAGGAACCCCAAGACAATGGCTGCAGCCAGTAATACAATGAGATAGAGTATAGTGTTGGAATACTCCTTAGAGTTGCTGTCGAATAGATTAGATGACAACTTCAATGCCAGTGGTTCATGGTTATCCTATAGAGATAATAGTAATAAAGGAAAATTAGTTGATAATAGACCTTTCACGAATTCCCTTGGATGATCACGAAACAATGGTTCCAAGTCGAGACTGAACTTGATTCTATGTTTTAGGGGACATTTCCAAGATGATGTCTATTATATTCCCCAAAACAGTCCCACAATGCGCTGCAATGCCAACTCGACCCAGTTTTTTCTTCAACCTCGGAACGACTAATGGGGTCTTACTAGGGGAATATAAACTGTGGCCCTCTATATTTAACCCTCTATAATCGTCCAAGCCAAGGCGCCAGGTCTAACCATTTGCAGACATTTTTAGAGCAAAGGTCAGACATTTTTAAAATAATTGTTAAAACACGGTCAGACATTTCAAGACCCTGAGCGTTGGTCTGGGCGCGGCTTGAACCCACAACTCCCGCAAAACAGGCCGGTGTCCAACCAACTAAGCCAAGTAACTAACTAACTAATAATTAATTGATTAATCCAATTATGAATACCTACCTCCACCTTGCCCACATTTTTCTGAATGATGCCAAAAACAGTAGCTCGATTAGAACTCATGTAACCCTTAAAACATTTGGTTAGTGTCCTGGAGGTTCCTCCCAGAACGGCTCCATAAGCGCTGGAGTAATCAAGAACCTTCATGATTCTAAAGGATGGGCGTTCGAACAAGTCCTTTCTTTTACTCAGGACATATGTGTCGATCAAGGCTCCTTTAATTTGTCCTTCAAGTAAATCACTTGCTATATCCTCGTAGCTTTTGTACTGTCGTTCTTAAAAAAAGAATGTTAATAGTTAGTGACAATGTTGATGGTGGTGATGGTAATGGTGGTAATGATGATGATGCTGATGCTGATGATGTTAGTGGTGATGTTGATGGTGGTGTGGAGGTGGTGGTGATGGTGATGGTGGTGGTGGTAATGATGCTGATGATGTTAGTGGTGATGTTGATGGTGGTGTGGAGGTGGTGGTGGTGGTGATGGTGGTGGTGGTAATGATGCTGATGATGTTAGTGGTGATGTTGATGGTGGTGTGGAGGTGGTGGTGATGGTGGTAATGATGATGATGCTGATGATGTTAGTGGTGATGTTGATGGTGGTGTGGAGGTGGTGGTGATGGTGGTAATGATGATGATGCTGATGATGTTAGTGGTGATGTTGATGGTGGTGTGGAGGTGGTGGTGATGGTGATGGTGGTAATGATGGTGATGCTGATGTATAGTTAGTGGTGGTGGTGATGGTGGCGGAGGTGAAAGTGGTGCATCGTTGTGGAAATTGGAAAATTGAGTGGATATAAGACACACGGGTGGTAGAGCCTCCCCAGAACCCCCCCCCCCCCCCCCCCGCGGTCCCTGAATTATCAACTTACCTAAGTTTACTTTGGCGTTTTTGCGGATCCCCACCATGTGTTCTGGGGAATCCTGGATTGCTCCAACCTGAGAGATGTAGTTCAATATAAGAGTGTTTAACATTAACATTTTATAATTTTATAGGCACTTTTGGAAACTCATTTATTAACTCGCTTCTCCTTTGTTATTCTTTTTTGTCTTCTTTCTTTTCTCCTTCTTTCCTTCCTTCTCGACTCCCTCCCTCTCTCCCTCCCTCCCTCCTTCTCTTTCTTTTTTCATTCTTCCCTTTTTACCTTATCACCCATCACTACTTTCCACTATCAATCCACCCTGCCCTACTCTCAACAAATTACCTTGCAGCCATACAGTGGTACTTCAGCGGAAAAAGAGACAGAAGTCATAGCGTTTGCAAGCGACGCATTCAGCATACCAAACAGAACGATGCCCGTTAGACTCCAAGCCACTGCGAATATTCTGGCAGCTACTGACACTGGGAAATAATCACCGTACCTTATAATGCCCAAGAAAACAAAACATATTCGTCATGTAAGTGAACATCCTTGCATCCCTCTCCCAATCCACAGATCCCAATCAACTCACCCAACAGTGGTCATAATAGTGAATGACCATTCTGTCACCATCAGTACCCCATGCATCCCCCCCTCCCTCCCTCCTGACAGCCGGGTCTGTAGACCCCAATCAACTCACCCAACAGTGGTCATAGTAGTGAATGCCCACCATATTCCGTTCCCAGTGCCTCGTACAAATCCAGTTGGAAATTGTTGTGTGTTTGCATTAGAATCCTGCAACGTTTAATAACAGGTTTATTAGGTGAGGATAATAGTAAAACAATTGTCATAGCATACACTCAATTGAAAAATCATTGTCAGGTTCAAAACCTGCAAGCTGAGACCGAAAGGTATTCTGGGAAATGGCAACAGCTTTTTTCGTGTTCCGTTCAAAAATAGAGCACTCATGAAGTGACGTAAACGTGAAAGAATTCTGAAGAGAAGCACGAGCGGTTTGCGAAAACCCAATAACTAACTTACCAAAAACCAGATAATAATTCCTGATAGCCAGATGAGAATCATAAGGAAGGTAAACAAGGGCCAGCATTTGAATAAGGCATCCAGAACCACTGAACTTTTCTCGTTATCGTCCGAAAAATTGACGATAAAAGTGACACCAGGCGACTCAACTATCGGAGCAAATCCATACTCTGCTTTATACGTATCTTGATCCATATAACCATATATCGGGAAAGTCATATCAGATGAATGAGCAATACTCATTTGAAGAGATCTCTCGTCCATTCTCTTGCCTGTTGTGTCAGATGAGGTTTGATAATCAACGAACGACTCGCCATGGGCTTTGCAGGTCTTGCAGCATGAAGATACGAGGTATTCCAGTATTTCTGGGATGATTCCGGAGCTGTTTTCTGAGTTAATGTTCACGTAGGGATTTTGTGTCATCCAGTTGGCTGAGAGAAGCTTGTTGCAATGACACGTTTCTAGAAGATACAAATATAGTTCAACTTTAGTTCATAAATTCGATAAAAAGTCAGTATCATCATTGTAATAAGAGTAAACCAGGGAACAGAACATTTAATTTCCATTTATTTTTTTAGATTAAAAAAAAGGAATTCTGTTTAATATTAAGATAACTGTCATATGGCTTATATTCATAGGGTTCCTGTGGACTGATTTGGCGGGAACTTTCCCGCCAAAACGCGCGCGTCCCTCAACTCAGGGATTTTTGCTACACCACTGGAATATACAGACTGCATGTTTTAACCATGTGACTCGTTATAAACCAATCACAAATTGGAGGGAAATAATTAAAGCACGTGACACTCAAGAAAGATTCTTTATGCATGTTCCAAAAACCCATTGTTGATCGTGGCAGTCTAGTGTGTTGTTGCCATTGAAAAGATATATTCACATCAGTAGAGTGGTTTTACTCAAATCCGCATAAAATAGTTAGAAGACCAATTCAATAGAGGTTCGTAAATCTTAATTCTGTGTTCTTCTTTTTCTATCTTGTTTTTCGGTACGTTATAAAAGGAAAAAAGCAATAAGCCTGAAGCATGATGACGTTGTATACCTACACTTCGAGAATCCCTTTCGGTAGCTTTTTTTGCTGTGCTATTTTTCAATAATGTCTTGATATTCTCGAAGGAGTTTTAACATTTGAATATGAAAATAGATTTTGAAAAGCATTGTGATAGTTTATAGGTATGAAACGTCATTTAGGGTTAGGGTCTATTCATTTGACTTCGAAACACGAGTGAGTGAGTGCCCCATTCTCCCGCGCGCGGAGGGGGGAGGGGGAAGAAGGAGAAAAGAGAGCTCCCGGCGTCTTTTCGTTACCCTACCTGCAAATGTCGTTGCTTCTGGTCCACGACCACCTTTCGTGACCCCAGCAACTGTTATCTTATACTTGGTATAGATATCAAGACCCGATAATTGGTAGTGAGTCTGGTCTGAAGTTACCAACATCTCATATAGTCTCGTATCATCTACATCCTCTCCCCCTACCATGACTGCCCGGTACGTTAGGAAGTACCCTTGGAGCTCACCAAGGGCAGCATCACGTGATATTGGCTGCCATCTTACTGGGATTGTACTCGTTGTAGTCCAGTTTTCTGCCGTTAGGTTCGACGGTTTCTGGTATGGAACTGGTTAAAATAAAATAAAACTTTATCCAGAAGATTCCTAGACTTGCTCCAAGTCGACCTCTCTGAGACTCACAGAGTCACGAGTGAAGCAAATGAAAAGAAAAAGATAACATAGCGAACGTCAAAGTCGTCCAGCGCTTGTGATCCTGGTCCAAGTTGGGCTGCCTGTGCTTTATTCCGCGCGCTTTAACTAGTACAGACAGAGACGAAGGACTTTGCGAAAGTCTAGAAGATCCCATGAGCGACCACTTCGGGAATTCAAAAATTTAAATGGTCGCTTACGAGAATGGTTCTCATCCACTCACCCAGTGCTGAAACGTTACTTTGGGCATAAAACTTGGGATGTGTAAATAAGTATTATAGCACTAGTACTGTTACCTATTATAGTACTGTAGTATAAATAAATGGCTTTCTATTCTCTACTTATACATTACCCACAATACATTGCGGTTTTGGGGGTAAACGATTAAAAAGTGCCATTAAATTAAACGTTCTTCAATCGAATCTACAATATAGTTATACCTGCTTTTATGCATAAAATATACTGATTATCAGATCATTCTGAGTTATTTTTTCACATTTAGAACATTAAGAAGTTTAGTGTTACAGAAAATGTATTGACTCCCGAAGAAGTACTCAATATTTACTTTATAGACTTCTTAAAAAAGTCTTTTATTTTTGTTTCTGGCTGTTTTTTTATACATCTTTAAATATCAAAAGATGCATTTACAACATCTTCCGACCAGTCTTCATCATAATATGTGTCGTTTTTTTTACCCTTGTTACCCCAAAACCGCAATGTATCATGGGTAATGTGAAAGAAGAGAATAACAAGAGGTTAGCAAATTTAAAGTTCGTGTTCCAGTAAAGGTGCTTTATAAATTGTGCATTCTTTATACTTTTCAATTGGTGTTTGAGATTTTATATTAAGATGGAGTAAATCAGATTCTGTTTTAAAAATACAATAAAAATGTTTCCCTCGACAGAAGCCAGAAAGTCTTTGTCTCTCTTACCTCCTGCACCCGTGAGGATCTTGAATGTCGTGCTCGGGCCAAAACCCTTGCTAGTGTAAGCAGAAATGTTGAAAGAATACTCCGTGTCATAAGAGAGACCACTGAAGTCCTGAGATAAAATATGTTCTTGTAGATTAACTGACGTGAAGATGGTGTTTCCTGTAATACTACTGTAGGTCAGTTCGTAGCCGAGAATAATTCCTCCACGATATTCTAAAGGAAGTCTTTGCCACTGAGCCTTGAGGGAAGTTGAGGATAAAGGAACGATGGAAAAATACGGCGGAGCAATCACGGGAACTGTACAATAAATACACAAGAATACAAAAGTAGTTAAAGACTGCAAATGTTTTCTAATATATATAGTTCTGCCGATTAATCAGTTAGAAGGACAGCTTATAGTTATATATATATAGTTCTATACCTCACTGATGTGTAGGGCGGTTTGACACTTGGTCTGAAGTGGGGAATTATGAATCGTATCTGGGACCCAAAGTAACGAGGCCCGAAATCAATATGGATGCCTTGATGTATTTGGGCGGCTTTATTCCTCTCGGCTTTACTCTTTCTTGGGGAGAGAGTGGGAGGCAGAAACATCTTTGAGTTGCCTAAATACAGCTATTACAAAAAAAAGGTTGGTAAAGGTTTTGTTGCTTGTTGCTTGTTGCTTGTTGCTTGTTGCTTGTTGCTTGTTGCTTGTTGCTTGTTGCTTGTTGCTTGTTGCTTGTTGCTTGTTGCTTGTTGCTTGTTGCTTGTTGCTTGTTGCTTGTTGCTTACCAAGCTTGCCAAGCTTGAAATGTATTATGTTCATATGCACAGAAGAAAATGTGCTGAAAAACCTACAGACAAAGTATGGAAAAATCCCATATCGTTGTGATCTTTCACCCATACTGCATTTCGGGCTTGGTATGCAACATGCACCTTCACCAACCTTTTTTTAAAATAGCTATATATGCAATCCAAGTGTCATGCACGGGGGGACAAATTCATCCATCTGAGATACTGTACTTTACTTCACGGAGACGGCCCGAAGTTCAATCGTTAATTCTTACCACTTTCATCTGTAGTCACCACTATCGTCGCGTTCTCCTTTGATTCCCGCCTATTGAGCACCATCACCGTAACCGCGTAATTCGTGTACGGCTGCAAACCAACCAGTGTCACGTTGGACGAGTTGAAATGAACGGTAACATTATTTGTTGCATTCGGAAAGGATGTGATCGTTGGAATATAATACACACGATATCCCTTCAAGATTCCTAGAACCTGCGCGGGAAGTACTGGGTCCCATTGGACGAAGATTGACGTAGCACTTGTATTGTAACCATGGAGACCAGAAACAGTGATGTTTGGAGCTGTAAATCAGGAAAATGATAAATCAGTGTTAGTAAAGAAAGTAACTAATTCTCTTGACAGTAGAACTGAAGCACTGTTAAAACTGTGAAAAATAATGATTTTCTACTTTCACTTTGTCCATAATACATTGTGGTTTGGGGGGTAAACGGTAAAAAAAGTGTCATAAAATTAAACGTTCCTCAATCGAATGTACACTATACCTGCTTTTATCTGAAAAATACTGATTATCAGATCATTTTAAGCTACTTTTCCACATTCAGATCATCAAGAAGTTTAGTGTTACGCAAAATATATTGACTCACGAAGAAGTACTCAATATTTACTTCATAGCCTTCTTCAAAATTCTTTTCTTTTTGTCTCTGGCTGTTTCTTATGCATCTTTAAATATCATAAGATGCATTTACAACATCTTCAGATCAGTCTTCAGCATAATATGTGTAGTTTTTACTCTGGTTATACCCCCCCCCCCCCCCCCCCCACACACACACACACAACCGTAATGTATTATGGGTGATGTGGAGGTAGGAAATTGAAAGGTTATTACTAAGAGATCACTTGACTATATTTCCCTTTTAACTGAAGGGTTGTGTCAGAATGAAGCTCAGAAATGAAAAGAACACTTCGATACTATAGGGTGTCAATGGGGTTTACAGTTAACTAACAAATGGTCAAAAAATAGTAGTTAACTGACAATCGGGTACCCCCATTGGCACCCTTAAGAAAGACAGACAGACAGACAGACAGACAGACAGACAGACAGACAGACAGACAGACAGACAAAATGAAAGAAGAAGGAAGGAAGAAAGAGGGTGTCAATGGGGTTTACAGTTAACGGACAGTTGGCCAAAAAAAAAATAGTAGTTAACCCTCATATTATGAAGGAGGTAAAGTTTCAGTCCATACCGTGTGTATGGTATTTAGGAGAAATGATATCAAATATAAATTGAAATATTTTATTGGGATTTGCATCGAAAAATGTGTTAGATGGCAAAAACTTGCACAGTAAAAAACATATCATTTCAGTCAACATGGCTGCTCCATGAGAAAGATCATATTCTGCATACGAACCGTCACACATGGTTGTCTTGGAGACGGGTGCGCTCCGTTTCCCGTAAACCACAAGTGAGAATACACGGACTGTAAAGACAAACTCGGTACACGACGTGAGATTCTCTACTGTAAAAGACGTGATGTTTCCTGTCAAATCCTTTGTGTAAAATTCACTGCCATTAAAGGATCCAATCACTTGGTAACCCTGGAAGTTTCCCAGTGCTTTCGCATTTTCATTGGCTGCTGACCAGCTTAACGTCAAAGACGTATCTTGAGTGTCTACTATTTTGACTTGTACGGTCTCATTATACACTGTTAGAATAATTAGATTGATTACGAGATTATTTGAACAACATCACAAGGAAAAAATGGTTTCAAAAAATGGATATATTAAGGCGCGGGCACATGGTGCAAAATTGCGCGCAATATCGCAGGCAATGTTGCTGAAGTAGGATTATTTTCTATTTCAGAAATTTTGCTTCGCGTGACATGGCTCGCGACCTCGATATGTTTCACCATGTGTCCGTAGCTTTACAGCGAGCGATATCACCGCTTGTTCAATAAATTGTCACGATTGTTGGCTTTAGAAAATGTACATGTATATATATTGACATTGTTATTTTGTAGTCCTTTTCAAGCGCGAAATCGTACAATTTGCTGTCGCGACAAAATAGGGTTTTCGCTGACGTCAATCAACCAGCTGATCTGAGAAAAAAATATTAGCCAATCAAAATTGAGAAAATTTGCAAAACTGAGGTGTCTTTCTTGGTAGGCCAGCGACTCGGGAAACGTTTATTTCTTTATTTTATTTTCCAACTCAATAATTAATAACATAATGAATGTTTACAAAATATCAAAAACTTTTCCTGAAAATCTAGATTTATCTCAGATATGAACTTTTGTAAGTTAATTTTTGCATGCTTCATGACACCTCAGTTTTGCAGATCAGCTGTTACCATGAGTGTTACCATGACATTGTCGGTAATTAAACACAAAGTTTTAAAGGCCACGTGCCTTTGGAATGTCATGGAAACGTCTCGATTGACGTCCACCAAGACCGAATGAGAGTCGATCCTGAGAGGGATTTTAAGTTTATTCCTTATCATCTGATATCCTGGCTTACCATTGTCGAGATACATAGCAAGGCTGTCCACAGGAAGGATACCCAAACGGCCTGTTTGTTGTATTGTATTGTAGAGTAGTTCAGGCAGATCGTAGATGGCATCCCAATAGACAATACTTAGATTAGCGTAGACGCTACCTTCCCTACACAAGGGCCATTAAATCATTGTATTTAGACGTCAGTTAAGATTATTTTAAATTAAAAATGCATCAATGTTGTGTCTGCGGGTTGGGTTAGATTTGGATGGGTTTGGAATAGGTTGGGGTGGTGTGAAAGTCCTATTCAAATATGTAAACAAATGAACGAACGAACGAGCAAGCAAGCTAACTCATTGAATAAAGGAAGGAAGGAAGGAAGGAAGGAAGGAAGGAAGGAAGGAAGGAGGAAAGGAAGGAAGAAGGAAAGAAAGGAAGAAGGATGGAAGAGGGATGGAAGGAAGGAACGAACGAACGAACGAATGAAGGAAGCCTTCCGGGAACGAAGAAGGGAATGAAGGAGGGAACGAAGGAGGGAAGGAATTGTTGGATTAGTGACCATATCAATACCAACCATAGCCGTTCCACTGAAATTGTCTTGATTTTCGACTTGCTTTCTTGATTTGAATATACCCATAATACCTTTGCAAAAAGAAATCAAGAAAAACTATGAACGTGTATTACCATTACCGCATCAAAAATGATTGCCTGATGTGTCTCAAATCTAAAAGACCACGTGACATTCCCTTGAATATTATTTCTCGATATTTTGTGTACCAGCAAAGCTTGAGAAGGTACATTAATAAGGATGAGACAAGAACAAAGAATCTTATTCCATGGGAATGACAGTGATTCAATCAAAAGTCAAAAATTCTAATTATATCTTAAAATTATATCTAATTTTATCTCGCGTAAATATATTATCGCCTCAGTCCAATACGGTCGAATGTATGACACAAGTTGCACGAAATATTGTCTTGTAGACCAAAATTTTAACATCTTTAGAATTCGAAAAAAAGATACTCGTATTTCATTGTTGTGATTAACAACGAGTCGGGCCATACCAATGCACAACACTTACGTATGTTGAAATTATGGCTTGACTACAACTATTGTTCAACAACAATGAAATACGAATATCTTTTGTTTAAATTCTAAAGATGTTCAAATTTCGTACAATCTTTGATGCACCTATTGTTCTTAAAGCGCACGAAGTCGAAAATAGTGATAGAGCAAAAAGGTCTAGTGTAACATCGGTGTAACTACAACGTATTGTTTTTATGGCGGAACAAAATTGCGTGGCAAGGACCATTGCCTAGTGTAACATCCCCTGTCAGTGCAACTACAACGCACTGGTTTTGTTGCGTGACAAAATTGGTTGACAAGTGGCAATACCTAGTGTAACATCCCCTGTCAGTGCAACTGCAACGCACTGGTTTGTTGCGTGACAAAATTGGTTGACAAGTGACAATACCTAGTGTAACATCCCCTGTCAGTGCAACTGCAACGCACTGGTTTTGTTGCGTGACAAAATTGGTTGACAAGTGGCAAGGAACCTTGCCTAGTGTAACACCACCTTTAGTCATGAGCTTCTGGCCCGAGAGACAGAACAACCACTTTCTGCGTAAGTGAATGATTTTAAAAGTCCTGTTTTACAAGTGCTCCTGTTACGTACATTATTTTTAAGGTTTCTTTTAATCTCTTGGTATTGCCTGCTTTCCTTGTCCTTCAGGGTATCAATCCAAAGATAAGAAGTCAAACGAAATACAAAAAAGACCTCCATTGCTTTTTTATCTGTGGAAATAGGAACCAAAAATAGAAAAAGGTTGAATAAAGGAAGTGAATGGCATGAGAGACTAGGAAGAAAAATAAGGGAAGTGGGTTTTTTCCAACAAGTTTTCTCTGATCTGCTCTGCTCTGCTCTGCTCTGCTCTGCTCTGCTCTGCTCTGCTCTGCTCTGCTCTGCTCTGCTCTGCTCTGCTCTGCTCTGCTCTGCTCTGCTCTGCTCTGCTCTGCTCTGCTCTGCTCTGCTCTGCTCTGCTCTGCTCTGCTCTGCTCTGCTCTGCTCTGCTCTGCTCTGCTCTGCTCTGCTCTGCTCTGCTCTGCTCTGCTCTGCTCTGCTCTGCTCTGCTCTGCTCTGCTCTGCTCTGCTCTGCTCTGCTCTGCTCTGCTCTGCTCTGCTCTGCTCTGCTCTGCTCTGCTCTGCTCTGCTCTGCTCTGCTCATCGACTAATTTAAAATTTTCTCTTGTCTCTGCCTTTTCCTTCTCTCTCCCATTCCCTCCAGTTTGCCAAAAATCTAAGTTCTTACCTTTATAATTATAAAAATCGTAAATCTCCCCTACTTTAGTAGCACTGAATACAGAATACCAGACTATCAGCTCGTCGAATTTAGCATTCCCAGCCAACGTAACTCGCGACGAGGCCGTTGGCCAAGTGGAAGTGGAGGACACACAGTTCTGTGAAATGATACCTTCTTTACCATTTACGTACACAAGAACATCATAGATGTTATTAATAGTGATGGTATAATGATTCCAGTATGATCTGTAGCTTGTAAATCTATGAGAACACTTCGTATGAAGTTTAGTAACATTCAGACAAAGGTCATGAGTGTCCACGTCCATACAGATACCCAAGGTCACTCCATTACCTCCACCTCCACTCGAAAACAAAACACCTCTCGATTGATGGTCAAACATCATCCAAAGAGATATAGTCAGGCCATCTGTACAGTTATCTATCAAGGCGAAGCATGTGTTGATCACGCCCAGGTCGATTGTTGAGGTTGGGTCTCGTAATTGCACACCTTGTGATTGTACTCCAATAGTTCTGTTGACCTTGTTATCTGGTGTAGAGTACCATGCTCGTCCCTTCATATCGATAACTTGACCGTCAAGAGGCCAGTAAAACACTGCATCCTTTACGTGATTGGATAACTGATTGACGTCTATGAGAAAGAAATTAGGGATCAATGCTGGGTTAATGAACCTCTTTACCTTGGGTGGAATGTTTTCCCATTTCAGACCACGTGTCGTTCTCTTGAGAATAAAATTATAAATTTTGTTTGAGTTGTATCCATATTCGTGTATCTTCTCATGTGCAACCGTTAAACAAAGAAATGATACTCTAGGGAATGATAAATGGTCTGAAAAGGAAAAACATTACTCCCAAGCTAAGAGGATATATACTATGAACCTAATTTCCTTAGCAATAGCCACTTGTACCCATCGGCAGTTAGGTGTCTTTTTTCTAATAATCGAGTTCACTTACCATTTTCACACATCCTATTCCGTGGTATACTTTTGCCACATACACATTTTCCAGTACTTTCATCGCACTTTTTGTACAACTCACAAGTTGCTGGGCATGCTGAATCTAAACCAAGAACGATCAGGTTAACAGATTGCAAGTTCTACGCGCGCAACAGTTTATAGCGGACTAGAAATGGTCAAACGGTAAAATTTCGTGTAGGGAATCAAGGGTGAAGAAGCAGTACGTAGTAGGTTTGATTTCTGGACTCGGCAACACATGTATAAGTAGAGCTTATTAGGTCTCTCCCTTGATTCATATTGCTTCGAGGGTTTTTCGCCAGACTCTCCGGTTTTCCTCCCTCCACAAAACCTATCAAGCTAAATTCTGTGAACTAGCCGTGCCCTGACTTTGATCAGCCCAGAAGTTCGGTTTCAGGGTATCGATAAAATTTGAAGGCTGATTGGAGTTCGAATCGCACTGTCGAATCGCACTAGCTTGCTAAAATGCTGAATCCGCCCCCTGAATACAATGATTTTTCATGCACTTTATCGCTTTCTTAATTACCTTTCAAATGCAGGACTTCGACTACATCAACAAACGTCGTATCATTTTCTGTTATTCGTAAACCATTGTTACTATTCCCAAGGGCGCTGAACATCTTTAATGGATTTGCCTTCACGATCCTCATGTTTTGGATTAAACTGAGTTCAGAGTCTCCAAAGATCGGTCCTTCCCTGGCCGATAGGAACTGTGCAAAGGTGTAGTTTTGTCGTATCTTGTACTGTGTATGAGAACCCTTTTGAACACTCTTGAAGCTGAAGAGGAACGCTTTTGTACTTCTTTTGTACGTATCATTATCAGAACCTGAAAAAATATATAAGACCTTAATGACCATGTTAACTACACAGGGGAAGCAGGGGGGGGGGGGGGGGGGGGAAGGTAGTCGTTATGTTGCATGATTTTCAAGATTATGTGTCGTAGTATACCGGCTTCATAGTTTAAAAGTAGTGAGAGCGCTAGCCGAAGACGCGTTCTGTCTACTGAAGGACCTGACTATGAACATGGATTCTATGGATAAAACAATGCAAAGAACATAGTCGAGAAAAAGTACACATGGCCGCTTCTTGGCAAAGAACATGTACTGAATATTGTCTCCATAACAGAATACTAAACATTTATGCAGACCTATTCATTTCAGCCCCTATCTTACGTCACTGTAGACTAAAATATAAAGTCTTTGTTCTAGATGTACCGTTGATGGAACAATAATGGTTTTTTCTTTGCACGGGAGATAGCAGTTTGAATGCTAAGACAGCCTCTGTCCTTGAAAACTCTACTCTGATTTTCAACGAGAACGAACCGTGATAATAGAGACGAGCCCCAGGAAAGGATTTGCAAAGGATTTTACTTACTGCTCCAGGATTGATCAGTAAAGCCTCCAAACACATGATCGAATACTTTAACCACTGTGATGGTAGGTCCTTTATTATTGCATTTAGTATGAAAGACAGTTGTGTTCCATCCATCCTTGTAACTGCTGTAGCAGGGTCTCCAGTACTGCTCACCCCATCCCACATGGGATAACCACCCCTCAAGAGATGACGTAACTGATGTCACGTGCCCAATAATCCTGGAAACTATTTCTAGGAAGAGAAAAGGAAGAAATTCCGAACAGTGAGGGAAGATACGCCCTTGAAATTAGTAAATATGTGTGCACTTACTAAAGAAAATCTAAAAAAAAGTGTTAGCTAAAAAAAACAAAAACAACAACAACCAAACAAACAAACAAACAAACAAACAAACAAAAATAGACAAAAACAAAAAAGCAAAAAAATAAAAAATAAATAAATAACAAACAACATTTGACCACAGGTAGCCCAGTATATATTTTGTTATCGCACAAAGTTTGCAATCATTGACTTTGAACAATAAAGATTTTTTTTATATACTGATAAAGACTGAGTATCTGTCGAACGTCTACAAAAAAAAACATCAAGTCAGAGACAAAACAACTGTAATTACATTCATGGAACCTGACTGCAATACTGACAAAGATTTTTTCCAGTATTTGATACTTGCTTTCTTCTATTTTACCTTTTTTTCTAGGTAAGTGTTCTGTACTTGGCAATATTGAGCAGCTTGAGAAGAACGTAATGAAAATATTATCCCAAATTACTATGTCTGACAAAAACCCAGGTCCAACGACGCCTTCAATCACAATCTAAAGCAAACAGAAACGGTATTATTTTATGATAAAAGAGACAAGGGAGAAATACGTCTGAGCGCCGCATGCCCGTGTACGAAGTAACAATACTCAAGGGAATGACACTTGGTCTGACATTACACCCAAGATAAATATGAATATAGGTCTATTACCTGGAAAGGCTCTTTACTATGAACTGGAAACCGAGCAGTAGGTGCATATGAAGCCTTTGACCCTGTATCCCTCCATAACAGGGTTTTCTTGTTGCCGTTGTAACTTTCCTTGTACGCGGAGAGTTTTCCCAATTCCTTTCCATTCATATAGTAACGAAAAGATACGCATCCAACGCTTTTAATATTCAAAATAGTTGTAGTTCTGAGGTACGCCTTGTCTCCTTGAACTTGAGGAAGTGATGACTCGATGTATAATCCTCCTGTTGATTGTTCTGCAATATGAATATTACGTAAGTTAAGTTGTTAATCAAGAGTGGTGCACCACCCCTCTCCTTCTCGTACTGGAATTACACGACATTTAACAACATAATGGTCCTAAACTGAGCACTCTGAACGAATAGCACTATTTAAGATTATATGTGTCCTGTGTGTTTTCTGTCTGCCTGCCTGCCTGCCTGCCTGCCTGCCTGCCTGCCTGCCTGCCTGCCTGCCTGCCTGCCTGCCTGCCTGTCTGTCTGTCTGTCTGTCTGTCTGTCTGTCTGTCTGTCTGTCTGTCTGTCTGTCTGTCTGTCTGTCTGTCTGTCTGTCTGTCTGTCTGTCTGTCTGTCTGTCTGTCTGTCTGTCTGTCTGTCTGTCCTGCATGACTGTCCCATCTGTCACCCGCTACAGAAAAATCAGTTTTGAATCTCATACATAATAATAGTTGTCATAATAATTCTTGTAATCATGATATAGGAAAAACAAATAATAGCTGTGCTTGGATCTCACTTCTTTTTTGGATCAACATGAAGTATTGGATATTATTGAAATATTACATACAAAATCAATCGTATACTCACCGGTTCGAACCTTTACTTCATCCAAATACACCATTTGAGAGGCAGACAGTTCATTTGATGTGAGATTCGTGAACGTGATTGTCAAGCTTTTCGAGAAGTGTCTAGAAAATGAGAGAGAATCCTTCGCAATCCCACACCAGCTGATTTTCTTGCTACGTTCGTGTTGCTCTAGGGTCAATGTTTCACATGTAGAAAACTCCAGATCAAAATCAACTCTGGATCCACGTAGACGACTCAACGCATCGATTTCAACAGAAACCACGTAGACACTCCTTCCAAATTCTACTTTCAACCACTGCGGATCCACAACTCGTATCTTCGAATAACTATAACGGAGCTTGCCATCAAAAGCCTTCCAAGCATCCATGACATTTCTGGAATGGTCTAAGGTGGTTGTCAGGTGAGCAACATTTTCGTATTTTTGTTGTCCTGGAATGAATGAATATCACTTTTAAGTAGACTGACATTCATCCAATTCCTGATCGATCATGTGAGCTTGACATGATAAACGTTTTATATAGACCTGTTTAAACTAGCAATTCTGTCGCTCGACTTGGTTTTATCGCAACCCCAAATCGCGCGTGTAAACTACCGGCGATTTTACGGCATTAGATCGCAACCAATTCGAACATTCTCGAAATTTTAATAGTGCAATTTGCGCAGATTTTCACTTGAAAATACCAAAAATGTTGTCATTCGACCCCCCCCCCCCCCCTTCCCGGAAGAAAAAAACATGCCAATTTCGAGCACAAAAGTAAATCTAGCTATGGCCGAAAATGACCACCGATGACACATGAAACAAGTCATAAAAGAGGGGGAGGGGGGGGGGGGTACATTTTATCCGATGGTCGTTGAAAAATGGTACGGCTTTTTAGTAAAAATTAGCATTGGTTTCATTCACTGTTATCTTACATACCTTTTGGGGGGTTGTAGACATTTCCAGTTCCACGTGTAGGTGTTGATGTGCTCAGTAACCTCTGCCACTGGAAATCCCCTTCGTTTGTACTTGGAATTTGAAAGCCCCAGTTGGATAAGGAACATTCACCTGTTAAGCCAAGACTCACATGGTGAATATGGTCACAGCCAATGAAAATGATCACATAACAATCACATGATAATTACATGACAGCCTGATGCAAATTAATCCACACTGAGAAGTCAGTTACCGACAGTTACTTGTGGATTTCATATTTTGATGTGCATATAGCATTAAGTGCTGCGTGTAAAAAGACTGCATAAAAAAAGCAGCTAAGCACTTATCAGAACTATTATTTCCCCCCAGAACTTCTTAGCTGACATGATTCGGTTTTCATGGCGTTTTTGAGCAATCATTGAATAAGCCAGTTCACAGTTTAAGAATCGTTTTCAGTGCGCATGGGATTTTATCCCGAATTTCTCACCTTCTTTTGTTTAAACCTTCTTTTGTTTTTAATTAAACAAAAGAAGATTAAAAATTCGGGATAAAATCGCATGCGCACTGATAACGATTCTTAAACTGTGAACTGGCTTATTGTGGCCGCACTGCACGTGTCGAGTCCTGATCCCCACTCCCCCTTCTCTGCCCCCATACCACACTAAAACATGTGGTCTCTATTTTGAGCAGCTTAAGCTAATGTACAGTCTATGGATATTTTTAAAAACCTTTTTAGTGCACTTTAACAAAGACCTTTGCGCTTTGAAAGTCACTTTTTTTCCACACTTCCTTTACGCTCGTGAATCTGTCAGAGTCTCAGATCAGATAGATCGGCTTTGAGCAAGTCTATGCACTTACTTGTAGACCATAAGTTCTCGACATACGAATGTCCTATCAGGGCTGACCAGTATTTTAAGTCACTAATCTGTAGGTTTTCCAGCCCGTTTCCGCTCGTCATATCTCCGACTAACAGCTTCTGTACTCCTATGTTATAGTTTTTGGCGGGGAGTCCAGCCTTATTGTATGTTGATAATAAAAGTCTATCTATGACAACTATAAGTCCCCATCGTTTGTTCCACTTGATGACCATTTGGTGCCATCCGGTATAAGGTAAAAAGAAATATTTCCAAGTCAACGAGGATGTGGACAATTTCACATCGTGTGAAACGGTTTCTCCTTGATACGTCTGGGTGTACGACAAGTGGAGGCCTGGAGTTCCTTCAGAGGCAGAATTTGTTGACAATATGGTTGATGAGGATTTGTCTAAAATATGAAAAAAGGGTGTAGAAACTGTTAGTAATCAATATAAACTCGTTTAGAGACTGAAGAAAATATATGCTAATTATAAAGACAGGAAAGTAGTGAAAATCAGGACGGACAAAACAGCGTAAACATGATGGGAAAGCCATGAAAGACAAGCATCGCCCAGGGCAAACTCTTCGTTTCTTTCGTTGTGTCGGTATATATATTGTAGAAACAGTACGGCAGATTCGTACAGTCGTGCTGTAACCGTTCCGCATCTTGCCGTAACCGTAACTACGCGTTCTGATTGGATGAATTACTGGAAGAAAATGGGAAGCCATTTCAATGTTACAGCATCTTGTACCGTGTGTGTGATGTAAACCAGTACCGTATGTTTCCCACTCATACGAAAACTGCTCTATGACCTACAGTACGTACACGGTACGAGATGTCGTGACATAGAAATGGCTTCCCATTGTCTCAGTTCCAATAGTTCATCTGACCACAACGTGCAATTACGGCTTTGGTTCAAAAACGACGTTGCTATATCGTCAGTTTCCATTCATAGCTATGTGTTTTAACAACAGTGATTATATTACCTGCATATGCAAAGATCTTCACTCTCAAGCATGGCATGTTGAGAAACGTCTTAGGATATATCCTGACGTATTTTACTCTGGGGGTAGGGTACAGGAAAAGTTTTACCAAGCTTCTGTTAACAGAATTTCCCTCAAATACCTATGGAGAAATAGGTAAATATAGATAGTTATAGATACAAATTGTAATGGTTACTACTCCACCCCCCAGGGGTTCATGCTTGTAGACATGCGAGGTATGTTTCAGAAACTTCGTGGTTTATTTACATAGCTTCCACCTTAAAAATATATAAAATCTAAATAACAAAATATGAATCAAAAATATAAATAAAGACAATAATACAAGGAACAAATACAATAATTATAAGACAAAAAAAGGTGAGGGACAGCACCACGGAGCGAGGCTCCAAATAAAGTACAGTATTTTAGTGTGGTCAGCTTCGTTGTGAGCTACAAAAAGCATGAAAATTCGTGTAATCTAGTTATGGATAATACACAACCAATGGATACTAATAAAGTACAAAGATTACACATGTTACAAAATGAACCTTGCTATTACCGAGTACCGAACGCCATCACTCAATAGGACGTTTGCATGATGGCGTCGTTTTACTACCACTGCCAGAATGCTTCGCGAATTTTCTTTCTTATTCAAATTTTTATTTCCTCATGAGATTAGTAAGACAATTGGTGCTAATTAACTGAGCAAAAGAAAGTGTGCAAGGGATTCTGGTAGTAGTGGGTATATACACAATAATGCAAATGTGCTATAGACGTAATGACACGTGGTCTGTAATGGGAAAACATTACGCCATAGGTAAAGAGGTCTATTCATTCTTTCAATCCTTCTAATAATATACGCTTAAAAAAATAAACAGCCGGGATTATCTATACATCGCCTCATTGCGATGGGAAACTAACATTACGCACAATGTAAAGAGGTATTTTACCGGTAATACAGATCCATACACAGGCTACCCATGTAGATAAATATCATATCATGAATATCATAAAAGTGCTACAAGAAAGTTTTTTTGATTTTTTAAAAATATAAAATGCAATTTAAAATAGATGATCTAAAAAAAAACATATTAGCCAATCAGAATCGAGAAAATTTGCAAAACTGAGGTGTCATCCTTAGCAGCCCGGCGACTCTGGAAACGATTATTTCTGAATATAATATCACGATAAATTGATACAAAAATATCAAAAACCTCTCCTAAAAATTTCAGTAGTAAATTATAATGAGTCAATTTTTGCATTTCGTTATTTCTACGTCACCTTTTCAGATCAGATGGAAATAGCCGTTCCTATGGAGACGATCGAATGACGACATAGGAAGCATGCGTGCCGTGTGCTCTTATAAATCACGCACCTCCAACCAATCAGAAAGCGAGATTTATAGCACTTATTTTATAATTTACCTTTTGACCCTGACGGTCTTCATAGTCAACCCATCTGTTCGTGTTATTAGACAAAGCAAGTTGGAATGAAGTCGTTAGATATAGTTGTATCCCGTCATTTATTCCCTCGATCTGGATGCAACACACATGGTATTTGTTCTTCAGGTAGATTTGAAGCCACGAATCTTGAGGTACTTCAGGAATCCAACATTTGGAAGGGTAATTCATAATACTTTCCCAGGCTTCATAGTTATCTCTGTTGCTACTGGCACGAGGCCAGTGCCATTTAAGAACTGAATTAATGGAATGGCATTCAGGGACTGTTAAAATAAGACAGAGAAACAGCCGTTAAAACTTAAAAAAAACAACTTAAAATTAAAATTGTGCTGATCTGTGTCAGTATTGTGCTGCATGCTGTGCTGTGATGTGCTGTGTTGCGTTGCGTTGCGTTGCGTTGCGTTGATGTGCTGTGTTGCGTTGCTGTGCTGTGCTGTGCTGTGCTGTGCTGTGCTGTGCTGTGCTGTGCTGTGCTGTGCTGTGCTGTGCTGTGCTGTGCTGTGCTGTGCTGTGCTGTGCTGTGCTGTGCTGTGCTGTGCTGTGCTGTGCTGTGCTGTGCTGTGCTGTGCTGTGCTGTGCTGTGCTGTGCTGTGCTGTGCTGTGCTGTGCTGTGCTGTGCTGTGCTGTGCTGTGCTGTGCTGTGCTGTGCTGTGCTGTGCTGTGCTGTGCTGTGCTGTGCTGTGCTGTGCTGTGCTGTGCTGTGCTGTGCTGTGCTGTGCTGTGCTGTGCTGTGCTGTGTCGCGTTGTGTTGTGTTGTGTTCTTGTTTCAATTTCTCACCCTGAGTATAAATTTCCACTCTCAAGCAAGGAAGGCCTTTCCATCTTAAGGGTTGTAGACGAACCAATCGAGCAAGAAAGGGGTTTAGAACAGCGTTTTTCACTTCTTTCGAGGCCAATGAATTCCCAGCAAAAATCTTTAATCAAAACATAATAATGCTTTGCGTCAAAATGACATTAATATATTATCGAAACAAGATAATAAGATAAGATAAGATTTTTTGGTTGGCCGTTCTGAATTCGGGTTTTATCCCCCCTCCCCCTCCCCCCATGGGAAAATCCTGGCTATGTCCTTGGATCATGATAGGACAAGGACAAGGACAAGGACAAGGACAAGGACAAGGACAAGGACAAGGACAAGGACAAGGAAATTTGCTTACCTTTTTTCTTCCATTCTCTTCATAGTTATACCATAATGTGCTATTCATGCTATGCATTAAGGAATACGACATCACAACGTCCTCGTTATAGGATCCTTGTGTTCCTACAAAGTGTATGACCTGTGGCTGAACCAGATCAATCTGGATCCAAGGGTTTGTATCAGCTGACGATGCGCACCATGCATCCATGAATTGTTTCCAAGGGAACGAGAGGCGAGCCCGATGTGCTGGTGTTTCAAAGGCGTAGGAAGACGCTGTCATAGCCTCGTCAGGTAAATTTTCTACCAGTCTCTTTCCCTCTGAAGAAATGAACGTGACAATTAATCATGATATTATGTTATCTTTATAAAAGGAAGTGCACGACTCGGTTGAGCGATTGTAAATTCTCCTGAGGGCGCGCGCACATGTCAAGCCCCAGAATTGAAGAGAAGGAGAGAAGGGGAAGGTGGAGGAGGGAAGGGAGAACGAAAAAAATGAAAAGGAACAGAAAGGGGGTAAAGGTAAAGGTAGACCTTATTTAACGTCGATAACTCGTGACAGTTAACTTAAGTGTTACTGATAAACTCGAGGCCGACGGTGTGCTCATTTTACCCCCCCCCCCCCTTCCTCTCCATCAGTGCTCCGTTTTACCGGTATTTAAAGCTAATTAAAGCTACACGGAAAGAGAAGTCGAAACAAGGATGCGAGATCACTGGGAATCAAACTCGGGACCTGTCGCACCGAAGGCCGCACACTAGCACACTGTGCCTTCCTTGCTCCTTAAGGGAAGGAAGAAGGTACATCGGCAAGGGGCCGGGAAAGAGGTGGAGTCCCAAGAGAGCTTTAACATCTGAGGGACGCCATAGTCAAATTTTGCCATTTCAAAACCCTTAACCTCTGAAAGGTCACCGCTCATCCAGTGAAAGTGCAACGATCACGATCACGGCATAGTCACGGTCACGGTCACGGCACAATCACCTTCACAGTCACGCACAGTCACGGTCGTGGTCGCGATCGTGGTCACGGTCGCGGTCGCGGTCGTGGTCACGGTCGCGGTCGCGGTCACAGTCACGGTCACGGTCACGGTCACGATCATGGCACAGTCACGGTCACGACACGGTCTTTACTGTGAGACTTTCATGTCTGCTCTGCATCAAACTAAATTCTAGTAAATGGAGCATTTTCGAATATGGCGCCGATGACGTCAAACGAGGATAGATCCTGGGATGTCCCGGATGTTGTGAGTGAAACCTTGTTGTTTTGACTCTTCCGAGTTCGTGTAGACTGACATATTTTCATGTGGATTGCTGTTTTTAATTGATAAAAAGGTTCTCCGACCATCAACCATGTAAAAAATAGATAATAAGACTGGCCAATTCTCGTTTGACGTCATCGGCGCCATATTCGATAAGGGTCTATTGTAGCAAGAAAAAAGATGAAAAGACACAAAAAGACACAAACCATTATCGAGTACTTCTATTCGCATACAAATTCTTTCTTTCCAGTTTTTAACTTGGATTTCCAAACTGGACGCTTCGATATCAATGTTCTTCACGACTTTTCGATTTGGATCTGTGATGTTCCCTAAATCCAGTTCCTTCAAAACAAATAATAAATAAACTAAGACGAGAATGTCTCGATGTAAAAGTTAAGTAAGAATATGCGGTAATTTTTAGGAAATTAGAAATATCAATTTTATTGATCACTTTTGTCAGCGTCTTTCTCCTCCTCCTACCACAGGAAGCCCGAAAAGGCCAGCTGGTTGAGAACTGACAAATCAAATCAAAAGTACAAAATACCTCCTTCCTTGCCTTGGTTGCGCATGAGAAGACACATGAATATGGATACAACTTAAACAAATAATCTTATTCTCAAGAGAATGATACGTGGTCTTAAATGGGAATACATTACGCCCAAGTTAAGGAGGTTTATTCATCCTTTCAATCTTTGTAACATTATACCCTTAGGTCCAGTTCAAACGTCGAACTTCTCATGAACCGAACCGAACTGAATGACATCAAAGAAGACCGCCTTCCCCCCATTTTTTTCAAATGAATGTGTTCGGCTTCGACGTGAACATATCGCCTAAATGCCCTTTACCTCAAAGTATGTGTGTGTGTGTGAAGGTTTCATATCGGGGGTACAGTGTCTTGCCTAATGACGATATGTATATGAAAAGACACACATACAAAGTTTGACGATATGGCTTTTTCCCGTTATGAAGTATGCTAAAGGCATATATCTCGTAGCAGATTTAGCACGAAGACTTAAAACCGATTCCTCCCAGTTCTAAAGTTACTTACAATGGAATAATTTGCTGGCCATCTGGTCATAGTCACGTTGGTCAACCATCCCTGCTTCTGTCCACCTTCTTTCGCAGATCCGGTAAACTCTACTTTACTGATTCGAACACTTCTAGAGAAATTCAGCTTCAGATATTGGTTTTGTGATTGGTCATAAGAACACCATCCGTTCCTTGACATCTTTGCCTCTGATGCAGAAAAGTTGGAAAGTTTTTCTTCACTTGAAGCACTGAATTGGCTTTCGTGAAAAGACTGCGTGTTGCTGAGCTGTGCTGCTTTGTGTGGAACTACAAAAAAAATCTGCATTATTAAACAGGATCAGCTCTCAATATTAAAAGAGAGTAAAGTTTTTGGAATACACAAACAAACACACACACTCAACTCATATATACAGTCAATTCAAAAACGTTGTCGTCGACCGACTCAAGCCTACGCGACTGGACCGAAAGGAAGTATGGGTAAAAATCACTGAAGCGGTTGATTTCTTCACCGATTAAATATGCGCCGGGCTTACAGTACGAAAATTCGTTGGCGATATGGTATCTTAATGACCCGCCGGGCTTAATGATTCAACAGTTTCAAAATTGGGAACATCTTTGACTGAATATTCACAAAACCCGAAGACATACATTTAAAGGATTGCTGCTTCTATTATCTTATTAGTAAGCAAAAACAACTACTTTAGAGCGAATAATTAACGCTTCAGCGATTTCTACCCATATTCCGTTTCGGTTCAGTCGCGTAGTCGCGGAGCCGGTCAGCGACAACGTTTTTTTTTCAAAAGACTGTATACAACCCTTGCACATGAAGTCAAAGCTGCTCAATTTGGAGGTCAAAGGAAATGAATTTAAATCTCCTGAGAATTTAAAACTATTGTTTTGTCCACCAAATTGTGCTGCATTCCGAAGTGCTGCAAGAGGTCTATTTCCCCATTTCAGACCTCGTGTCATTCCCTTGAGTATCATTTCTTTGTGTAACACTTGCACACGAGAATGAGACACATGAATATGGATACAACTCAAACAAAGAATATTATTCCCAAGAGAATGACATGTGGTCTGAAATGGGAAAACATATGCCCAAGCTTATCATTAGTTGGTTAAGATAAAATCTCATTATAGCTGTAGTGGTACCGGCCTCATGAATATGAACTCGAATTCTTTACTGGGATACCTGGTGAAGCACCGTAGCACCACAGGCAGCCCAACCAAAGTTCTAGATCCCATTACTTACCATCATAATAAAACACTTCAATATCATCTACTGAAAACTCCGATGAGCCTGTTAGTAAGTCTTGGGTCTCGAGGGATCCTTGATCAACGCCTTGTGGTAGCTCGTATGACGTCCCTAAACCTATGGAAGTACTGTACCGTTGAACTTGAATTTTTTCCTCGAAACCAACCTGAAGATCCGTTCCAAAGACAGGACCTTTCATTTTGTCATTGTACAATGCATCCTCGGTGTGGGAGTCTTTGATCTTCATCTTGAAGGGAAGTTTGTTTGCTAAGTTTTGGATGCTGAAGAGAAATGCACTGACACTTGGGATGCTTCGAGTTGTACCTTGAATAAATTTAGGATGAGTAAATAACTTCTAAATTAAAACTCAGCGAGTTCAAACAAGATCCCTGTGCATGCATGCATGTACACTTATTTCAAAAAAGGTGGTAGATAGGTCATTTTATGAAAGAATTTGACAAAAGATTTTCCAATGAATTCTTTTGTTGTATTATCCAACATGGCGGCCATGGCTTTGGTTACTTATCCCTTTGGAAATGATTGCAAACCAAGACAACCTTTTTTTTAAAAAGGGGCATAAAGGCAAATATCAGGACAGAAATATATTCCCCTCGCATGTGACGTCAAAGCAGCTCAATTTGGAGGACAAAACAAAAGAATTTCAATCTCCAGAGAATTGGAAACCTATTGTTTTGTCCTCCGAATTGAGCTGCATTCCGAAGTGTCGCAAGGGTATAATGAAATGTAGCAAAATTTGATTGAATGTAATTAAATATTTACCTCCCCAATGCTGATCACTAAAGCCTCCGAAGATTAACGTCCCTACTCGAATCAGAGTGATCGTTGGGCCTTTGTAATCGCATTTGGTGTGGAAACTCTCGGCACTGAATCCATCAGTATCACCATGGTAACATCGTCTCCACTTGGCATAATGTGGTACTGCTCCTAGAAGAAGCTTGTCCATCGCAGCAAGATGATCAGCATCACTGCCTAAAATCTTGGACAGAAATTTTTCTGGGGGGAAAAGAGGTAAACACGATCTTAATTGACTTATAACACCAAAAAGGACATTTAGATTATATAGTTAAAATAGTTACTAAATCTGAGTTGAAAGCTTTAGCTGTGTGCAGTTACTTTTTACCCTCAACTCCGAGGAAGGAGAATTATGGGCGGGGGGGGGGGGGGGGGGGGTTGAGGGAAGAGGAGGCGTAGGGGACATAGACTTTGGTTAATGGAAGCCAAAAACGATTGAGACTCTTTAGCCATTGTTGTCGTTTCTGGCCATGCACCTAAATTAAAAGCTATCAAAATGAGGAAACCAAATGGCACGACAACGGATAAGTACCTCTGTGTCTGATCCAAAAGCGAAGTGTCAGTCCATTACCGCACCTTTCTGGGTCACCAAGGCATGTGTCTGAAATATCTCCAAGATCAGCTTGTGCTTGGCCCTGGATACTCAATACGCCCAGCTTTGTATCAGCCGTTCCACCGCTGCCAGCGGAAAGAGTACCACTTCGAGTCTTTCTTTGGTCTGATATAGACGTGCCGTTGGAATGTGATAACTTCCAGTGCATTGCCTCTGAATGTGGAAGTAACAAATAACAATATGTGAGTAGAGCTTGTTAGGGAGTCTAGTTTTTTTCCTCTCTGGTTCTTTGGTCTTCCTCCCTCCGCATTACCAAACAAGCTAAATCATTGCCAGAAATATTGGACATTGTCAGCGGTGTTACGCATGAATGAAAATGAAGTGGTTTTCTAGAGGAAAAATATAACTACATGGTTTCCAAGCACATATTTATATTCAACTATGATGTTAGTAAAACAATTCTTGCCAAAAAATAGTTACTTGACAATCAAAAGAACAACTATTATTTTTCTGTTGATAAGCCTCACCACAGGAAGCCCATGAAGGACAAGAAACAAGTTTCAAACGTAAATCGTTACTTTAAGCTTCCTTATTGTATCTCAGCAGTCAATAGGAGCTTGTAAAAACAAAATGGCGATATTTAGGGGGTTTTGAAACTGTTTGGAGCAGTTCTCTGTGGTTTCTTGTCATTTTTAACTGAAAACTACGAGCTAACAACGCGTCAAATCGCTTAAAATTTAACCTAACTTCAAGCTTCTTGGGAACCTACATTCTGAAGGCATGCTGTCTATTTTGAGCGGTTTTGGATTTATTAAACACTCGTTTGGTGATATCGAGGAGGAGCTCTTTTACTTTTAAATTTTTTCGAGCTCAAATAAGACGATTTTGGGGTCAAGTGTGGCCAGATTTATAGACGATGTATGGAATCTAGAGCTTTCGAAGCCTTTCGAAGGCAAGTAGTCCGGGAACCAATATGTCGCATGATTCAATGATCATTTTACGCTTATTTAGTAGCTTGTAGGGTGGATTGTTTGTCGCGATGTGGAGCTCAGAGGAAATAAAACCCTATTCGCCGTAAATAGAGGAAGCTCTATATTCCCCATACATTTCCTATAAGACTCGGCGGCTATTTTGTAAGCTGAAACGAATCATTGCGCATGGATGAGCAGGCTCATGTCCCATATTTCTGGCAATGTCCAATTCGATCTGCGAGTTTTGTAAAGGAAAATTAACCGAATGATTATCCTTTTAGGCCGTGTTTACACTCGGACAAATTATTGAGGTATAATGGTAACCATACCTTGGTTAACATTTATTGTGTGTAAACGCCAGCAAAACCATTAGTAAAGTACCATTCAAGACAATAGAAAGTTTACCTCGATTTACTCTTCTATCAGGCATGGTTAGGAACAGTAACTGACGGTGCGATGATTATTTATGCGTATCTTGCACTTCTTTTCGTGGAATGCGAGTGGTTTTATTTGCATTACAATGCTGCATGGCAGCGCTCTCTGAACATGAAAATTAAATTCAGCACCGTCTTTTCTTCATGCCGGTATTTTTGAATTGCCCAAAGTTTTCTCTAATTAGACAACTACGGTCATTTTAGCACGTGTAAGCAATTAACTGTTAAACTATGGTTATGAAAATTAACCTCGACTTTTTAAAACCTTAGTAAACGTCCAAGTGTAAACACGGCGTTAGTGACGCTATCCATTCATTCTACATTACGGTGCGCGTGTGCGGAATCGTCATCACGGCAAAGAAGGTTTTGATGGACGTCAATCAAGGCGTTTCTATGACATGCATCCCACGTGCCCCTTGAAGTCTTGTTTTCCGACAATGTCATGGAAACAGTTTGATTGACATCCACCAAAATTGTATTTTGTCGCGACTGCAAATTGTACGATTCCGCGCATCGTATCGAAAGGCACTGTTGTGTTGTCTACTAATGATGAAACACGAATTATAGAACATTACCAGCAGCAACACACTGGAATGAAGAATATCTTCTGTAGTCCCTATTTCTCGCCATTACTTCAGGCCACGCAACAATCAGGGATCCAGTCTGCGCATAACAAAAGCCAGAGATGGAGTAAATGGTATACTCGGAAAGACTTTTGTCCCATGCATTGAAATTTGTGAAGTCGTGACGAGAATAGGCTGGATAGGCTACCCCATCCAATTCGACTGTTCCACCAAAAATCAGCTCGCTTCTCTGTGGTATAAGAATACCATAGTTTGTGTTGCTTATGGGCGATGAATGAGATAATCTGCCATTCGTGTAGAACTTCAGAGTCGATGATGATATTACTATACACCAATGGCCGAAGTCATTATGTTCCCTTGAATTCACGTTAAATGTTCTAAAAAAGATAAAACAAACAAGCAAACAGGCGTAAAAACAAAAATTGAATTATGAATAAATGAAAGAACGAATAATGAATGGATGGGATGGATTGGTGGGTGGGTGGGTACGTAGATGGATAGATTGGTGGGTGGGTGGGTAAGTGGATAGGTGGGTGGGTGGGTGGGTAAGTGGATGGGTGGATTGGTGGGTGGATAGGTGGGTGGGTGGGTGGGTAAGTGGATGGGTGGATTGGTGGGTGGTTGGGTAAGCGGATATAGGTGGGTGGATGGGTAAGTGGAGATGGGTGGATTGGTCGGCGGGTTGCCGTTAAGTTGATGGAGGGATTGATGTTTGAGTGGGTATGTGGATGAAAAGATAGGTAGTCGAGGGATGGATGGATACATGAGAGATGAGAAAGGGAGAGAGAGAAAGAGAGAGGGAGAGAGGGAGAGAGGGAGAGAGGGAGAGAGGGAGGAAGGAATAGTCAACTATACTTACTATTCTTACTATAATACTTACAATGTATTCTGTAGCAGCAACACGTTAATTCCTTTTTGTGTACTGTTGAACTGCTGCATCAAGAGTACGAATGACAGCTGTCCACTATACTCGATGCTAAATACTTTCCCGAACGTTGAGCCTACCACATTTCGCATCCACCAACAAACCGATAAAGCCGAGAAGTTACCACTTACAGGATATCGAACCGTTTTTGGATATTCCACAAGCAAAAATTCATTCCACGATCTCTCTAGGAAAAAACGTAGATATCAATACACTTACGAGGACAAGATGCTCTGAGCTAGAATGGAATGTCCTGTATAGGTTTTTCCCCACACCCATTCCTCTCACCCCCCATCCCCAATCCTCGCAATAAATCAAAGGAAGGTAGTAGGAAAGATACGCTTACGTATCTCTACTTTTATCATTGATTTATCATTGATTTTTTTATACTAAATAAATATTATTAACGTCTAGTTAGTACATTGAGAGACAATTGTCCAATAACCCGACGGTTCGCAGATTACTTCTCCGATTCTGCTTTAGAGCACTGAGTTTTCGCAGTTTTCGCATGACTATGGAATACTTACGGCACCGACCTCGCCTTGCCGTGACCGTGTCACTGCCGTACCGTGTATTAAAACATTCGACATTCGGTGCAGTGTCCGCGCCGCGCCGCGCCGTAACCGTGCCGTAACACTCTGTTCTATTGGTAACTGCTACAGTAGAAAAATGTCGGAACAAATACTATGGGAGGAGACCTAGTCACTTGCAACTAAAATTAGAATCTTGAAGGTTCTGTACAACAAAATACTCTCACATTCCTCTCAAGTATTTTTTAACTAAAACTCTTGTAATCCTCACCTCTTTCGGGCTTGATTTTCATTTCTGTGAATCTTAGTGAGCGGGTAACAGAGCCTCCAAAACCTTGCCATAGCCTCTGAGGGAGATAAGCATGGTAAGGTGCATTGAGGTCTGTTTTCCTTGTTGAATCGGTATGCCACCATCCACTAGTTTTGGCCGGTAATGAGTTCGGATAAGACTGAGAATGCTGCTTAATTGAGAAAGGCATATTATTGAGTTCCCCCAAGGCATCCCCTGCACTTCCAGAATATCCGCTGACACGCAACGCAAATCCAGATGACTCATTGCTAACGGAGAAAGATTCATAGTGCGCATGTGCATGTGCAATTCTTAAACCGCTTCGAATTTGCACTAGTAGATTATGAGGAGTGTCTGTCAAGAGCTGAATATACTTGTTACCGATCCAGAACTCATCCGAAATGTTCCCAAAACCAGTTTTGTATTGGTCCAAAGTTTTTTGGAAGCTTGTTCGGCTTGTGGAATGACGTTGGATGACAATCCAGCCTCCACCGAATGTTGTCTGGTCGCAGAAGACTTTAAAGGAGCTGAGCCAGTATAAAGGTTGTATTTCATACACGCCATCGTTAAGATTGCCTTTGTGAAGCGCTTCCAAACAATCCTCTAAAACAGCCAAGGAAATGATGAAACGAATAAGAATCAGAATAGATAATTTTTAAATTCATTTTAAAAATACTGCTGGGTTCCTTGATCATGATTACAGACTCATTTACTCAAGGTTAGCCTCATTTCGGTGTGAAAATTTAATATTTACAAATACGGTCGGTAAAGAAAAGAATGCACAAGCTCAACAACAGGGTTAATCGCAGGGATCAACAATATAAAATCTGGCTTTGAAACTCAATGGATTGTCACTGGAACGTGTGAGTATATTAGGCCTTTCTTAATAATTTATGCATGAAATCCTTAGCCTGATGTTCATGTAGCTCACTGACCACTTCTAATGTATTCGTATACTTCTATGCATGGGCCAGGCTTTTGCACGTTAAACCGACACATTTTAATGCGAAATAAGCCATGTAAAAGCTCGTTTGGCAGCAAAAAGCCTGTGCCTAGAAGTATGCGAATACATTGAATGTGGCCAGAGCTCAATGACAACAGGCTAAAAATTTGATGCTTAAATATTAAGAAAGGCAGATAGTACACAAAGTCAAGGCTAGCCCTGAGCAGCACAGAGAGGAAAGCTTCTTTTCTCCCGGCCCCTCCCCTCTCCCCTACCTTTCGTTTGCCAATCAGATCTGATGGTACAGTGGTAGTGGTGATGATAATGTTATCTGATGATATTGATAATCACATTGATAGTGATGATGATTGAAGTTAGTGATGATGATTATGATGATTATGATGATAATGATATATCAGATCTGATGGTACAGTGATAGCGGTGAGGATAATGTTATCTGATATGATTGGTGATAGTGATGATGATTATGATGATTATGATGATAATGATATATCAGATCTGATGGTACAGTGATAGCGGTGAGGATAATGTTATCTGATGATATTGACATCCACATTGATAGTGATGAGGATTGAAGTTAGTGATGATGATTATGATGATAATGATATATCAGATCTGATGGTACAGTGGTAGTGGTGATGATAATGTTATCTGATGATATTGACATCCACATTGATAGTGATGAGGATTGAAGTTAGTGATGATGATTATGATGATAATGATATATCAGATCTGATGGTACAGTGATAGCGGTGAGGATAATGTTATCTGATGATATTGACATCCACATTGATAGTGATGAGGATTGAAGTTAGTGATGATGATTATGATGATAATGATATATCAGATCTGATGGTACAGTGGTAGTGGTGATGATAATGTTATCTGATGATATTGACATCCACATTGATAGTAATGATGATTGAAGTTAGTGATGATGATTTTGATGATAATGATGATAATGATATATCAGATCTGATGGTACAGTGGTAGTGGTGATGATAATGTTATCTGATATGATTGGTGATAGTGATGATGATTATGATGATATTGATGATTAACAACCAGCTGATCTAAAACTGAGAGTGACGTAGAAATGACATCACCGCAAAACTGAGGTGTCATGCAGCCTGCGAAAATTGCTCCAGCACTTATTGATCATGAATTCAAATTGATACCGACATTAAGCAAATATTCAAAGCACAATACCTCAACAATACCTTAACAAAATTACGAAGAAGCTTGGAGTGTTTTCTTATCTAATTGTAGTTTTGCAAATGTTCTCGATTCTGATTGGCTAAAATGTTTTCATGATTGATGATAGTAATAATGATGATGGTGGTGATAATGATGGATGATGATTACTATTATGATATATATATGATGATGATAAGGATGGATGATGATTACTATTATGATATATATGATGATGATGATGATAAGGATGGATGATGATTACTATTATGATATATATGATGATGATGATGATAATGATGGATGATGATTACTATTATGATATATATATGATGATGATGATAATGATGGATGATGATTACTATTATGATATATATATGATGATGATGATAATGATGGATGATGATTACTATTATGATATATATATGATGATGATAAGGATGGATGATGATTACTATTATGATATATATGATGATGATGATGATAAGGATGGATGATGATTACTATTATGATATATATATGATGATGATGATAAGGATGGATGATGATTACTATTATGATATATATATGATGATGTTGATAATGATGGATGATGATTACTATTATGATATATATATGATGATGATGATAAGGATGGATGATGATTACTATTATGATATATATATGATGATGATGATAAGGATGGATGATGATTACTATTATGATATATATATGATGATGACGATAAGGATGGATGATGATTACTGTTATGATATATATATGATGATGATGATAAGGATGGATGATGATTACTATTATGATATATATATGATGATGATGATAATGATGGATGATGATTAATGATAGTGGTGATGATGATTGATAGGACGATGATGATTTGTGTCAGGATGATGATAACGATAATGGTGATGATGATGATACCAATAAAGATGATGATTGATGATAGTAATAATAATAATAATAATAACAACCATAATAATAATGGGAGAGCGATGATGGTGTTGACAAATGGCCTCGACAAGTCAATCAATTAACTGTGGCATACTTACTATATATTACCCCTACTGCGTTTTGAAAGAATGCTGCAAATATTATGGTGTTGAGCACCTGAAAAAAATATATATGCGTGTTATAAACTGCCCGTCACGTTGTAGAGTGGACACACTAGATCTGGCCACTTTACCTTGGGTGCAATGTTTTCCCATTTCAAACCACGTGTCAATCCCTAGAGTATCATTTCTTTGTTTAATGCTTGCGCATGAGAAGACAAAAATGAATATTAATTGGATACAACTCAAAGGAAAAATCTTATTCTCAAGAGAATGACATGTGGTCTGAAATGAGAAGACATTACACCAAGATGAATACTCCAGATTCGCGTTCTCTATCGCTCAGTCTTAGCCTCGACACGCGTGAGAAACGTCTGCGCATGCTCTAAGTCCGCATGCAAATTAGTCAAAAGCGTCTTCGTGCTATTGTAGAAATATGCAAATTTGACTTTCACACTTGCCTGAAGAATAGTCTTTACAAAATGCCAAAACTTAAAGTCAGTTCTTGAAACTTAAGGCTAATTCTTTCATAATGCCTTTATTAATACAGTATCTTGGTGTCACAAAAGTATACCCACGAACTTTTTTGTATACTTGAAGAAAACAAGCATTTATTTTCTCACTAAAACTCTTGTACATTCTTGGAAAGCGTGCTGAAAGGCACGCATGCGCAAACGTTTTTCTCTAGTGTCCTTAGCCTCAATAGCATGTAATATAACAATGCATTTGTAATTTGTAAGATCCCACAATTCCTATCGGTCTCAGATCGACCACTTCCCATCATCAACCTTATTCGAAATAGGTGTATACGTAATTAGTTTTGATCATGACGCACTTGAAAAAGCCCTTGGAAACCCTCGCAGCATTCTCAATCAGTCTTACAAGTTAAATTGTTGAGGTAATAAGAGGACAAGATTACTTGTTGAACGGCCTTGAAAACTAGTTACTAAGCAAATTTCGAGCATTTTTGACTGGATCGGTAGTTAAATCGGTCGCAGTGAAATATTGGTGACAGACAAACGAAATCTAGTCTATACGCCACTTAACAAAGAGCCTGAGATAGCACCTGCTCCTACAAGTTTGCCACCCACTCATCATCGAGTCTAAATTATTGAAATTTTTTCATCACTCGCAGATCAAATAAAATAGAAATATAGAATACTGGTATATCAAATCAGTCTACATAATTTTGTCAATAAAACAAACTTGTTCGTTAACCATCCCCGCAAACTTGAGGTCGAACTTGAAAGCATGCAAATTAAGGCGCCTCTGGCAGCCGCTAGTACCGTATGTATGTATGACCCTGGAGTACAGCTCTAACCAGTTCGAATTAGTTAGAATCGGTTTGAGAGTCCTGAGGGAGGAAAAACCGGAGGAACAAAAATACCATCGGAGTCAGAAAGATTACATAAACGTTTTTGTTTTTGATAAGTTTTGACTTTGCTGTTTGTCAGATGGCAGCTCCAGTAACGATAACAAGAAAACAAACAATTAAAAACTCACAAATCACAAATGAAAAAAACATTGTTGAAATGCAAGATTCAAGCTCAAAGGATTTCAAAAACAAGCCCTGAAAATCCACTTTCTATATTATATATGTATATATATATAGTTATATAAAACATTTTTTATGCCAAAATATGAAGTTTTATTAGTGTTATGCGTATCGGAATTTTTGAAAATGTAAATGGATGTAAATGTCGGATCTTGGAACTAACTCAATTTGCTTCGAAAAAAGCGTAAAGGTAGGATACACGGTGCAACATTGCGTGTGAAATTACATTAAAACAAAAGTTTGAACGACTACATTTATTTTGATGATATAATTTGTATTATCCTTCTAAATTAGGCGAAAAAAATCAAGATTTTCGCTGTCTTAGCTGCTGAAATAGTACTGCATTGTTACACTTTGTACCTTAAGAATTCTGTCAAGCTAAAGTATGATAAATGTGGTCACATTTGATCACAACTCTGGAAATTAAAATAAGATATTCTTCAATTGACTTACCAGCATATTATAAAGCTTGATCTTTACTTCTTAAAGTTTTGTAGGCTCGTAAAGTTTGAAATTTGATTTTTGCACTCTCATAGTGACACCAAAACTGCTTTTGTCTCGCACAAATTAAAATCCAACTTCCTTTTCGTTCAAGATTGTAAAATGATTAAATTTTAAAGATGCAAAGAATAGAAGACACAAACATCCTTCGTAAGTATTTGTCTCTTATGGTAACGGCTTGTTCTTTATTATTAGTCACTTTGTGTACATAGGCCACGGAATAACATAAAAACTGGTGGGCCTGTTATCGCCAAAATTGCCAAAAAGATCGAGAAAAAAAACCCGTCAAGATCGCCGAAGCAAAAACGAAAAAAAAAAACCTCAAAGTCGCCGAAGCAAAAATAAGACGGAAATAGTCGGAATAGACGGAAATAAGACGAGTAGTCGGAAAAGAAGTTGGGTGCTCTAGTCCGCCGCCTATGGTGTAGCTTTGTATCAAGGTTGTATTAAGACAAAGGTTGCATAACATAGGACTGAACCAGGGGGCAAATTGCCGACTGTATACGTAGATTACATACGAAAATTGCAAAATATATAAACCAGAATTAAAGAGATACTTTTTCGTATCTTTTTAATTCACTTCATATTTTGCAACTTTCGTATGTATCTTCGTATGTATGTTTCTACGTATACAATTTTTTACTCGCAGATCAAATAAAATAAAAATATAAAATACTGGTATATCAAATCGGTTTGACATAATTTTGTCAATAAAATAAGCTTGTTGATCGTTAATCATCCCCACAAACTTGTTATCGCTGGGAGTTACTACGAATGAAAATATTGCTGCAAAACAAAGCTTTTCCAAGATATAACCTTCGTCGATTCAGTTAAACAGCCAAGAAGCTAATGAAGCTTCGAAATGCCGGAAATGTCAGTGAAGTTTTTATCTTTTCTCCTTCGGGATGTTCAATATTTTTTTAATAATTTTTATTGTTGAATTATGCATGTTCTAGACTTCTCACTTTCTTCTTCATCATGACAATATCCGCTTTGTCTTTTCTTTTCTTAATATTTTTTTTTAATTTCATCATTTCCTTGGTAGAAATTCCACAGGAAAGTATTTATAATTTCGCGATTTTTGCGATTTCGAAAAAAATCGCGAAATTAAAGTGTTGCGAAAAATAAGTGTCGCAAAAATATAATGACGCTAAAATTAAGTGACCCCCCATTTTTAAGAAAGTAAAGAATTCAATGACGATTCAAAAGCAAGGATAAAAGATGTTACTGAGAACCAAGGACTAGTGCCTAATGATCCTGATCAACAATATATGAATGATTGGAACAAGTATTAAATATGCTAAATTCAAAACCAAGGAACTAGTCGGTTTTCTAAAGGAATTTTTGCGTATTTGGAAACAAATTATGGATAAGTTATTCAATGAAATCGCGAAATTAAAGTGATCAAGAAAATGACTTTTTCTCAAAATCGCGAAATTAAAGTGTCGCGAATATTTCATGTAATAAAGCACGTACGTCAGACGACTCTCAAATGGCTTCCACCAAGGAGCCAATTAGCGTTCCAGAGCACCATCCAATCACAACGCTTGCGCTCAAAAACGACACAAAAGAGTGCAAAATTCATGACCATGAAAACGATTTGGAGTTTGAACAAAACTCTGCCATCTGTTCACAATTTTTAATAATCAAAATGGTTTTCACTATGGGACCGATCACATGTGATTGTTATGGAACTGTACACACAACTGGAAAGAACAAAACAAAAAATACAAGCCGTAATCATATTTGTGTCGATATGAACACATTTAATAGCTTGAAATATTCAAGTTCACATGGAATTTTTTATTTAAAAACAAGTATAAAGCCCTAAAAAATTAGTCGGAGATTCGTCCGATTAACTTCCCTGTTGACTGAACTTTCTTTTTTAGAGCTCGGAATTCCTCTGCTGTGTATTGCTTCTTGCCATCCTGTGGAAGAATGAATTGTTTTTAGTCAAATTGTTCCTACCCCCGGCCCATGCTCACACGCTCTTCAATTCTCCTTTCCCGCCAAAACTTGCGGAACTCACCACTTTCCATACATCGGTTCACTGGTCACAGACCGTGAAAATAAAGCATTCAATCAATTAAAGTGCCTATCCACCCTGACGGTCTTATAGTTTGAAAATCACTTCCACATGTAGGGTATTATACGATGGCACAGTTATACAGGATATGGACTTCTCACTTCAGAGATATGAAGGTTTAAAATCTAAAAATGCAAATGAGATGACGGCGACCTAGGATTCTTTTAAAAGACGAAATTACTATTCTTTAAGGAAATGCCAGTTTTCAATTAATAAATGGTTTTTATTACCAAAAAATATGTCGTAGTAGAGTTTTGGTGAGTTTACTTGAGAGTCATTGGTAGTCAACACACAAGAAATGAAGACAGATACCTTGACTGAATGTTTAGTGTTTGAACAGTGAACCGATGTATGGAAAGTGACCGGTGAATGCTGTCGAAACCATGCACGTCTTCAGTTGACGAAGTGCGTTTTCCCAACGAAATAAATTTCTCAAAATATTACTAAACAAGCCACAACAATGACAGGTTCAATAGGCGAACCTTTGTTTACAATATTTTGCTCATTAGCATCCGGTTTTAAGTCAAGAGTATTACAAACCGAACCAAGAACGTAAAAGATCTCATTGATATAAGTAATCTACGAATTTTTTCCGAGATATGAGCTTTCAAATTACAAATTGGCAAAAACACTAATGAGCCCATACATTCTCTGTAAAATTTAGAGATTTTTAAACCGCTTCACGCACAATCTATTTCATGTGTCAAGCTCAAATTTTTGAAATAAGCTAACTTATCATGCTCTTTCGATATTCAGAACGGATTTGGTGTAAATTTGGCCAAAAAGTGAAATTCCTATGCTGATGAAACAAAATGTAAACATTGACGTCACTAAAGATCTGTTTATTGAAGCTTCATTTAATTTCTTACTGCAGTAGTGTTCGTAATGAATGATTGATAGATAGATATAAGTATGACGTACACACAAACTGTGATCAGATTCTTAGAGCGGTTTTGGTATGAGTGGGAAACGCTACGGCAAATTACCCCATTTCATTATGACGTCACGGCTTGTTTATTGGGGGGGGGGGGGGGGGGACAGAATCGTCTAGAACAATAGAAATTTGAACAAAATTTCCTCTGCTAAGACAAGTTTCATCTCAAATAGTCTGGTTTCCAAATACAAGGTGTATTGATGTTTAATAAACAATATTTATTGCATTTGATGGCTGTTAACGCTTTTCTTCGTTTATAAAATGCATTTTATATCAATTTTCTTTGTGTTGTTGCTGTTTTGTTCCCCTCTCACGACCATGATCCTTAGCGTTTAAACAATGGATAGTTTTGATGTGACGTCATCATGAAATAGGGCAATTCGTAGCCGTATCTTACTGTAGCCGTAACTACGCGTAGTGATTGGATGAATTACTAAAAGACAACTGGGAAGCCATTTCAATGTTACACCATGTCGTACCGTGTACGTGCTGTAAGTCAGTACCGTATGTTTCCACTCTCCCTACCTTTTTGTCTGATCTTCGTCGCTCTTTTTCCTTTGGTTCTCCCTGCTGGCTAACACTGCAACAAAACAACTCAGTATTACCAATCTACACTGTAAGGTTATCCCCCGAAGGAATTCATTTAAAATTTTCATTTAAAAGAGCTAAAATCAACATGCCAGTGTTGTGTATCGTAAGCATTAGATCAGATTTTACATTGCTTCGAAACTTCGCTCAGGGTATAGTGACCGGTACGGTACTACGTGCAGTATCCGAGCAATTAAGAATGGATGAGCGATGATCTCCGCGCTACTTTTCAATGCGTATTGGTCATGCATCCACGCTAAAACAACCAAAAACGCGTAAGCATATATTTGAAAAACGCTCTCCAGATCTAGAGTGGAGACATGAAAACGGAGGCCTATCGATGTATTAGTGTGACGATAATGCATCTTTTCCGATCATATCTGCGTTTTTGATCGTTTTAGTGTGGACGCCATGAGTCTATTAGGGCTAATGTGGACGCGAAGCTTTAGATGCGTTTTGGGTGAGATGAAAACGGAGCTCTTCGAAAACGCAATAGTGTTGACTCGCGCTGTGATAACTTAACTTCAAAGGCAGGCTGTATGCAGCGCTTGTTTCACATTGACTGCATACCCTTCAAAATGTAGCAGTTACGCCTCATGCATGCCCTGGCATGTAGGGTCGCCTGATTGCCGTAACCACCACTATATACCTTTTTGTCCCATTACTATAATTTATATTCAAACGAGAACATAAAAGTAAGTTTACCTTTGTTTTCTGTCTTCATTAGCTGTTGATGGAGCGCTTTGGACGTTCGAGTCGCCAGATCCCGAACTCCTCGAGACTGCAATACTCACTCTTTTCATGAAGCTTTTCCTATTTGCTTTCTTTCCTCCTTCAATAAAACCAGCCAAAGCCTGAGCCACAGATTTAGGTCTCACCTTGATGACTTTTGCTGGAGGTTTGATGTAGTCTTGCTCAGCTTTTTCGACCAGTAGCTGGTAGTACGGGATGTGCGATAATCGGTTTAAGCGGTATCTTAGTTTGGCTACAGCCACTTCTCTTATCAGGTCTAAGGTCTCAGGATTTCGTTTGACAATTAATCGATGAAAATTCACTTTATCGAGCTCGTAACACTCGAGAGATTCCAAACATTCTACACTGAAGCTAAAGGTGGGCAAATCTAGGACCATTTCTAGATCTCCAATAATATCATTCTCTCCTATCACGGCTATATGTATTTGACGAGCCCTTAGACGTCGCTCCATAGCAACATATCCGAATAACAGACGCTTGCGACGTCTCTCGATCACGTTCATTGCTTTTTCTTCCTCATTCTAGAAAAGTTAAAAGAGATTCCTTTGGTTAGGCAACTGTGACAAGGTTATCAATGTTTTGATAAGCCCCCTTTTCTCATGCACTACAGGCTTTCATCCTCTTCCCTGTTCTACCGACTCCAGAAGGATTTTCATGGCTGGCCAGTGCTAAGCTGGCATATAATGGTGATCCCAAGGAAGTAAGGGAATGGGAGCTAGAGACACAGTAGTCAATGGCAGAGGGGACAAGGGGATGGGCAAGGGATGTGCAGGGGATCCCCGGGGACAAGCACAAAGGATGTGCAGGGAATCTCCGGGGACAAGGGGATGGACAAGGGATGTGCAGTGAATCTCCGGGGACAAGGACAAAGGATGTGCAGGGGTTCTCCGGGGACAAGGGGATGGACAAGGGATGTGCAGGGGTTCCTCAGGGACAAGGAGATAGACAAGGGATGTGCAGGGGGTCCTCAGAGACAAGGAGATAGACAAGGGATGTGCAGGGGGTCCTCAGGGACAAGGAGATAGACAAGGGATGTGCAGGGGTTCCTCAGGGACAAGGAGATAGACAAGGGATGTGCAGGGGGTCCTCAGGGACAAGGAGATGGACAAGGGATGTGCAGGGGGTCCTCAGGGACAAGGAGATGGACAAGGGATGTGCAGGGGGTCCTCAGGGACAAGGAGATGGACAAGGGATGTGCAGGGGGTCCTCAGGGACAAGGAGATGGACAAGGGATGTGCAGGGGGTCCTCAGGGACAAGGAGATGGACAAGGGATGTGCAGGGGGTCCTCAGGGACAAGGAGATGGACAAGGGATGTGCAGGGGGTCCTCAGGGACAAGGAGATGGACAAGGGATGTGCAGGGGGTCCTCAGGGACAAGGAGATGGACAAGGGATGTGCAGGGGGTCCTCAGGGACAAGGGGATGGACAAGGGCGATAGTTATAGGGACAGGGGATAACATAAGCCAGCGCATCCATGAACGAAGTACCAGCATTCAGAAGAATCCGTGAACTTACTTCATTCATTGGCGTTTCGGGTCTGGCACCTTCGGCTACTTTTGGTTTCTTCGGCTTCAAACACTTGTACTGCTTGGCTGCAACACTCGATTCTACAATCACTTTTCCTGTGCCTTTAGCGATGAATAAAAGACTGTTACACGGTGTATTTTGCTTGACAACCATGTTACCAAAGTTAACTTTATGAAACCTCAGATTTTCTATCAACAAACTCTTGTATGCATTTGGCCACGACATAAAAAGAGGCGAATTTCTCACAAAGTCTGTCTTATTTTTCCATTCTAAATTGTGGCTCAGCAGAGTCCTTTTATACAGCTCGTCATCAATACTGATAATAGTAGTCGCTTCATCTGCAATGACAGTGGCGTTGCGTTCTTTCCTCTCTTCCATCATGACAGATTCACCAAAGCTTCTGCCAGCCTTAAGGTTATTGATTTCTGTGCCAAAAAGTACGAGCCTTTCCTTGTGGCTTCGTACGCTCGTCTCGTGAGATACGTGGAATTCTCCTTCGCCTTCTTTCTTCGCGTACACTGAGGCACTACCTTTCAGGATGATGTAGAAGCTGAAAAATGGTCAGAAAATTGGGTTGAGTTTCCTTAAACATTTTTTTAACGTTTTTAGGATTAAAAAAAAAATGAAACTATTTAGTTATTCAAAAGTGATTAGCTGGAATGTCTGGAAAAAATATTTAGTATAATATACGGACTATAAAATGGTTCAACTTGTCTTTGCTCTACGATGTAGCACATTGCAGAGCAAATGTTGCTTGTATTTACCATTCCACGCGCAAAACGTTCTTATGCTGAGACCCCTTAGTTTGCACTAATTTCCAATCTGGGAGTCAAATTGAACGCTAGCGCTCCTTTCTTTTGAGGATTGAGATCTTTTTTATTTATTTTCATCGTTTTGACAGAGACCCCAGGTAGGGATTTAGTGCAAGAGGTCTAGAGATTTTTCGCGCAACGTTATTGTGCAACAAGTTGATGCCGTGTAAAATGCCAGACGGAAAGATTTTTAGGGTAATTTCGACTCCGGCAAAAGTACGGTTGCGAGTTCTTGATCTTAACTCAATATGACGAATGTTTCGCAGTGTTGCGCGAAAAATCGACGTTGCAAATCGTGTCGTATAGCATCACCTTTAATTATCTGCCTTCCGCGTTGGTTCAAAAGAGAAAACGATCCAATATACCATCTCATGCATTGCCTCAAGCCCTTGAGTACATGGGTTAGTATACTGAAAACTTGGGCTTTTCGAGACAGCGTGTCAAGCTGGGTTTAAAGACTGGGAGTTCATATCTCTCTCTTTCTTTTTCCATAAACAAAAAAGACAAAAAGAACGTGTTGTGTGTATTCTTACCAATGTCCTATCTCGCCCTGTCGTATGATGATGTTATCTTTCCTAACACGTGATAGTTTGACGTTCTTTATAATGTCTATCATGCTATCTATACAAGACAAAAGAAACACTGATAAAGACTTCTCTTTTATAAATATCAAAATAGAAAAAGAAAGAAAGAATGGAAAGAAGGAAAGAAAGATAGATAGACAGAAAGACGAAAAGATAGGAAAAAATAACAAAGAGAAAGGAGAAATAAAGAAGTCCATTAAAGAAAAAAGAAAAAGTGGTGAATAGGAAAATAGAAAAAAGACTGAAGTGGTGAATAGGAAAATAGAAAAAAGACTGAAGTGGTGAATAGGAAAATAGAAAAAAGACTGAAGTGGTGAATAGGAAAATAGAAAAAAGACTGAAGTGGTGAATAGGAAAATAGAAAAAAGACTGAAGTGGTGAATAGTAAAATAGAAAAAAGACTGAAGTGGCGAATAGGAAAAGAAAGAAAGAAGGAAAGAAAGATAGACAGAAGGAAAAGACAGAGAAAATAACAAAAAAGGAAAAAGAAAGAAGGAATAAGGAAGATATTTGAAAGAAGGCTTAATCCGAGAACTACGCTTACGCACCATCTTCTAGCGTCTTGAACAGTGGACTGCGGTGTCTAAACCACGCCAAGATGTTTTCAATCTCTTCCTTTTCTCTTCTTTCAGGTGGTTTTGAAAGAACAACCTCGGCTGCCTCCCACATCGCCTTCAGAAATATGTCTGACATTTTGAACTATATGAAACTTGTCTTGCCACTTGTGTTGATAGATTTCTAGAAATACTCTGACAAATACTGTATTCACGGAAAAAAACTGATTGTGATGTAATGGTGCGTCACGTCACGCGCGCGCTGCTGGCCGAAGTAAATATTATCAGGAAAATTGTAGAATTGTCAAATTCGATCTTATTAGGATAATATTTTCATGCTATTCGAAGATAATATAGGAAATAGTAGACAGAGTTTGTGAAGGATTGAGATCAATTCTAAGAGTTTTTAGGTTGTAAAACTTATTTTTCATTTGCTTATATTACTGCATGGAATTTGCGCAATATAATAAACGTTATCGCCTTCCTATCCCCCCCCCCCCCATCGTTTTGATTGACCGAGAAAACTGCCTGCAAATAATGGCCTGCTCATGCGCAATACGGTGTAAAGCCGATTTGATACAAATATTGATCTGCACATGGCTCACTTCCCTTTCAATTGTAAATATTATTTGACTCGTGGGTCCTGCCTCATTAAAGATTACGAATTTTTTTTTGTTATTCGGCATCGGCAAATAATTTATAAACCGTATATTCTGTATTATAACATAGCCATGATACAAGGCTCTCTGATTGGCTGACTATTATAAAAAAACAAAAAGGAGAGCACGCGCACAATGTTTGCATTCCATTCGAACCTTTTGTTCAAATAAACATAAGAATATGTATACGACACCAGATAAGCGGAGAAACAATTTATTGTTATAACCCTAAGAAAGTTATAAAGTGGTTATTTTACTCTTACAAGTATATAGAAAGAATACATGTATTGGGAAGAACATTACATTTAATCATAAGTAATTCACGACACTCAACACCTGACAGCCAAATTACAAACACGAATGCTTCAAGTATAAAAAAAAATACTTAGCAACAAGCTGGTAGTATTAAAGAACTGTTTTGGACCTTAGTAGCAACAAAGCTCTATTCTTGTTCGTTTTCTGAGCAGGATTTTGATCTTCGTACGAATTGGCTTAAAGTCCTTGAGCGAGTATTCTATGACACATCATTTATGTGACCAAATGAGGAAATTACATCATCCCTCCCATTCCACCCATTCCGCCCATTCCTCCCATGCCACCCATTCCTCCCATGCCACCCATTGGGTCTTTGTCGTCCTTGGGAGCTTCTACAATGACAGTCTCGGCGGTGGTGAGGAGGGAAGCAACTCCAGCGGCATCTGTGATAGCGGTACGTACAACCTTGGTAGGATCGATGATTCCTTCTTGAATCATATCTACGTATTTGTTATTGAGTGCGTCGTATCCTGCGTTACCTTCTTGTGTTAATACCTGAGCAAATAATGGAATACAAATTACACCAGGGTCTAACAATACATCGAATGTAGTCTGCATTCTTGGTTCCTCCCTCCCTGTCCTTGGTCTCTCCCCCCTGGGCTAGGTCTCTCCCCCCGGGCTGGGTTTCTCCCCCCTGGGCTAGGTCTCTCCCCCCCCTGGGCTGGGTCTCTCCCCCCCCTGGGCTGGGTCTCTCCCCCCCTGGGCTGGGTCTCTCCGGGTGGGGGGAGATGTTAATATTTTTCATTGTTTTGACCCCTACGTAGTATATACATGTATTAATGAAGTGTATTGGTGGTCAATTTTTGATAGTTTTATAGCATTATCCCTTACCTTCTCAACGACAAGTGCAGCCTCAACACCAGCATTTTCTGCAATGGTATGCAGTGGTTTCCGTAGGGCTTTAATCACTAATTCTACACCAATCTCTTGGTCGGCATTCTCTAGTTTAAGGTTTTTTAGGTTGTTAGTACATCTGAGTAAAGCTACTCCACCACCAGGCACAATGCCTTCTTCTACTGCAGCACGGGTAGCATTCAAAGCATCGGTAACTCTGTCTTTCTTCTCGTTTACTTCTACTTCACTGGATCCTCCAATCTGTGAAAAAAAAAAATTGGTGAGCAAAAGCCTCTTTTTGCATGTTGACATTTATGAATGTGGTGTCTAGAGAACACTACATGTCCTAGCCTCATCTGCAGGCAACTCTAAACTACTCTCTAGCAAGTGTGGTTTAACTCTATGGCGGGCGTCCTATACCAACGGAACGCGAGGGTACTGGGCCAAAGTGATGCCTGTGGAAGAGGCTACTGCATGTCCATAATGAATTAGAAAGGAGATAGGATAAGTGTCTTCTGTAATAAAATTTAAAGGAAACAAAAAAAGAAGGGAACCAACCAAGAACTATGTGCACATGCACAACAAGAAAAGGATAAACAAATTTCAAAATTTACCCACCTTTAAGATTGCAACACCATCAGACAGCTTAGCCAGTCTTTCATTTAACTTCTCTTTTTCATATTCAGAAGTTGTGTTTTCCAATTCTTCTTTGATCTGGTCACAGCGTTTTTCTACATCTTCTTGGGTTCCCTTGCCTCGGAGGAACAGTGTATCATCTTTGGTGATAGATAATTCACCAACTTCTCCAAAGTCTTGTATCTGGATGTCTTCCAGCTTTGTTTCAAGTGCTTCATCACCAAACACCTTCAATGAAAAATATATATGTGATTAGAGTTGCTTGTTGATTCTCTCCTGTGCTTTGCAGGCTTTTCTCTGGCTACACCAGTTTTAAACCCTTCACAAAAATCAACTTCCAAATTCAAATTTAATCCTGGAATATGAAGGACACACGTTTGTTAGCCACTGGCTATCAAATGCTAGCCTCAATATACTGTAAAGACAAGGACATTTTTTAAAAATGACTTTTTGCCTCTTTGTTCATTCATTTACATTTAGAAATGTTTTTGGTCTCCATTACTTATCACACACAAAATCAGGATAAACCTGTTTATACTGGATTTGTTGAACATGCCCATAGTGTAAACACTGTGAAAATCTACAATAAATTTTGACTTTTTGACATTATGGACTGACAGGTATAATTTCAGATTGTCCTCAATATATACTGTATGCAATAGTACTGTATATGAATCTGAGATATCTCCAGGAATGGCTTATTTTTGGATACTCACCATGCCTCCTGTTGAAATGGCCATATCTTGCAGCATATTCTTACGATTATCACCAAATCCTGGTGCCTTAACTGCAGCTATTTGAAGACCAACTTTAAGTCTAAAAAATAAGGAAATAAGACATTTAATTTCATGAATTTCTTTCCTGTCATGGATGTACATGGTCATGAATCCATGCACTGTTACGGAAAATGTTTAAGGTTATTTTACCTGTTCAAGACAAGGGTGGTAAGAGCTTCACCATCGACATCTTCAGCAACAATAACAAGAGGTTTTCTATGGGAATTAGCAAGTTCTAGAGCAGGGACTATTTGTTGAATTGAAGAGATCTTCTTCTGACACAAAAGTACGAGACAATCTTGATAATCAATCTTTTGGCCTGCAAAATCATCAAATTACAGTTACGATACTGTTATAACATTTACAATAAAATTCAGTATTGAATGATCAAAAAAGACTACCTTTAGCTGTGTTAATAAAATATGGAGAAATATATCCTCTGTCAAACTTCATTCCTTCAATAACTTCCATTTCATCATTAAGCGTTTTACCATCCTGTAATGATATATTCAAAGTGTTAATTGAATCGTGTTTTTCTGTAGCGACGATTTTCAAAGCTTTTATTTGTACCTTGACTGTAATTACACCATTTCTGCCAACTTTTTTCATTGCAGAAGAAATCAGTTCTCCTATCCTTTTATCACCATTTGCTGAAATTGTTGCTACCTGAGAAAGATTTAGGAACAAAACAAAGAAAATAAATTAGCAACTTAAATCTTCAGTGACAAAATTGAGGTTTCCTATCAAACTAACACAAAATCAAAAGTCTGGACAACAGTAAGGATTTTTTCTGTTGTGAGAATCTTACCTGTGCTATCTCTTCAGGGGTAGTAACAGGTTTAGACATTTGTTTCAATGATTCTACTATATTTTCAACAGCTGACATCACACCTAAAATAAGAACCAGTCAATGTCAATAAGAGAGTGTTTCTGTCTTAAAGTATCACCTTTTTACATCAATTAACAATACCACACTTAGTACATCAATTTTACTCGATATGCCCAGGGGAGCATTTGTCATACCGGTAAGTATATTTACAGTCATATACTTGCACTGACTGGGTTTTAAAGATCTCTGATAAAAGCAGGCCAAAATTATCAAGAAGTAAACCTGGTTTTATTTCAACACTATAATTTGTACAGTGTACAATTTCTTATTGTGGTGGTCTAATAACCACAGCAATGAAGGCATGCTTTTTCTATTGTCCTTGAGAAGAATGCAGGAAAGTTGGTCTTCCCAAAACATTATGGACTGGATAAATATTAGTCTGAATACATAAAAATAAATGGTATAACCACTCGCCTCTTCTAACTTCCTGGGGGTTGGCACCTTTAGACACCTTGCTGAAACCTTCTGTTGCTATTGACCTGGCCAGAACAGTTGCTGTTGTTGTTCCATCTCCAGCCTCTTCATTTGTGTTGTTTGCTACATCTTGAACCAGACGAGCACCAACATTTTGGAATTTGTCCTTAAGTTCGATTGCTTTGGCTACTGTAACACCATCTTTGGTTATTTTTGGTCCACCAAAACTTTGTTCAATTATAACATTTCTTCCCTAGAAATCAAAAGAAGTATCACCATAAGAATGATGGTACATATGTCGGTGGGTGAAAGATTTGACAAAATCAACAAAAATGTAGTAAGGCTAGTTGCTGTGAAGCTCATTAAATTTTTTGTGTCTCAGTGGCATTCATTCGGGGGTAGTGCTCTTCAATATTTTTGCTCTCATATGCATTGCTTAATCGGGAGTGGCTCTTAATTGAGAGAATATGTTATCTGTAAGAACACAGTGGTAAGTACCTTTGGGCCTAAAGTGACTGCAACAGCATCAGCTAAAACCTCCACTCCTAGCAACATCGAGGATCTTGCATCAGCACCAAATTTGAGTTCCTTAGCATTTTGCTTTTGGGAGGTACTGAAACTAGCTCCAAGACGTGGTACAAGGGTACGGCTTGATAGTACTAGCCTTCCAGAGCGAATTAAACTTGGTAATCGGTACATGATTATGAACTGTTGAAATAAAACCAACTTTTAGTTCATACTAAAAGTTCTTACTAGCAGCAAACTGTGGATTTTAAAGTATTCATTGAGACACAGAAAAACAAGGAATACTGGGGCAGGGCTTGGTGGGTAGTTTAGCATTGCACACCCCTTTTCAGCTAAAATAAAAAATATTTATATGGATTTGTAATTTTTTTTCTTCTGATTGATTGACCTATGGGCCACTAACTTTCAAGCATGGTTTGCAAAAGGGGGTCCCATGTGTACCTTGTGATGAATCCAGTATGATTTTAAGGGGTGGCTGTTATCTGGAAAGCCAGTATATCTTCCCCTTTAGATTTTTATATTACTTATTTTAAAATCCCAAAGGAGGTGGCTAGACCCTCTAGCAATCTCCCTCCTGGATGTGACTTTAACTTAAATCCAAGGATCACGTCTAATTGCGACAGCAATAAATAAGACTTGATAACTCATCAGGATATAAGCTCGCAAGCTCGCAAGCGTGGAGCAAGGAGCGTGACTACATGTACCTAGAGCATGCCGAGGCGAGATCTTTCGTGGTCACAAAATGTGCTTTAGAAACAATATAATTAGTCATTTTTATAGATCTGGTGCGAAAATAGCTAGAAACTATTTCTTTAAATAATGCTGCAAAGTTTTCTTGCTAAATCAAAGCATCTACGAGTAAAATATCTGATGAAGACAAGCCATTTCTGAACGCCGGTGGATCAAATGACGTAACTTCAACATGACATGCAGCTCTTTTCCAGAGCTTACAGTGAACAGAATCTTAAATTCTTAACATAATTGCATACCTAAATTTGCTGTCTTTTAGATTTGATGAGCTTTAAGAAGAAGAGGACGGGAATTCCAATAAATTCAGGCGAGATTTAACTCACTCTGACACACACACGTGGTTAAACGCTGCAGAAAGTTAGAAAGGCTCTTTTACAGCACGTGAAAGGTCTTTAGAAACTCTTCCTTGATTGGCCAGTTTAGTATGATGCAATTATTCACGTGATTTCAGTAAAAGCTCTCAAAATGGATAGAACCTTTATAAATTTCTTAAGATTTTAATAAATTTAAAGAAAAGTCTGATATCTTTTAGAAAGCTTTATTTTTTCTTAAAAATATTGATTTGTTTTAGTACTATGAGAATTTATTACTGACCTATTACTGCATTCAAGGGATAAACTTTCACAGGCTACTGTTGTCAGTACGCATGGTCATCTGCGCATTCTATGTTGCAAAAAAATATTTGACAGGGGAGGGCTAAATTTCCTTCTTGATAGATACATTTATTTATTATAAAAAAGAGTAATATTGCCACGAAATCCTCACTGCACAATGCTTCCAATAATTTTGAAGTTATTTAGCTTATTATCAGACAAAAAAGTATCAAAAAAGCTGTATTTCTGTGGAGTAATTTTTTCCTTGCCCGTCCCCTCCCCTGTATGTTACTTGTTCGTGCTTTGACACGCTTGCGTAAGAAGTTCCACGTGCAAATTGTCTTCGGCGTGTTTGGCTGTCTAGATAAATTTCTGTTCAAAATGGTAAGTTTTTTCTTTATCCCTTTTAAAAGTTCGTAAATCTTGGTCCAAAAATATTTTCTTATGCCTCGATGGCTAGGATTTTATGGGTTATATTTCAGAATGATGATATTATAGCTTTGCAAATATGTACAAACGAAATAGTACAATGCTGCCTGCCATGCATGGTTATGCAGAAGCATCCTCCATTGCTCTAAGCTTACGTTGACTTCCACATGCTGACTAAATGGATACCAAAATTCTCCATATTGAAGAATATAAAGTCAAAAATCTCTATCAATGTTGCTCTATCTAACTTTTTGTCGTTATGTAACCTTGACAGACCATAGATTAGACTTCATCCTTAGACCCGGTGTAGATTGTACATGGATTTCAATACAAAAGTCTAAAGTACTAATCCACAAATAGTTTGCGTTTTGATATCTTGTGTGGACAAGTATGATACATTAGAGGGCAAATCAAAGGTTTTATAGGTCCTCAAATGAAAATGTTTTTATAGAAACTATTGTTTAAATCCTGGTTCAAATTATGGTAATGCTGAATGAGAATCACTAGAGTTATTTTACCTCAAAATCCCTCAGAGGGGTTCAATTAGCTGCAAATTGCTTACTATCAATCAGCTGGATGAATCCCATGAGTCTCATTACCAGCCCAGGGGCAGATCCAGGGGGAGGGTTGTGGGGTTGCAACCCCTTATGAAAATTTTGATTAGCTGGCTGACAGTGAGAGAATCATGGCTAACTAGAATTAGCCGATACTTTTGCCTTCAATGCCATCATACAACCCCCTGTTAAAAAGATCCTGGATCCGCCCCTGAATTCCGATACCATGTGTATCTTACCCTGGTTGTTTATCAGAACAATCTGCAGCTGTCACAGATATATACAACAGCCCCTGTTGAAAAAAAATTGGATCCGCCCGGCAACCTTTAGTGAAGGGCAAAAACTGCCCCCCAATGATTCAATCATCAATTTGCAATGTATTTTTCTACTGCTATTCAACTGGAAAAGTTCCTTGCAAGATCAAAAATGATGTAATGATATATATGTGCAGGGGCTGGGGTGGGTATTTCCCATCAGTTTTCATCTTATTATAAGAGGGCTTCAAGTCTGTGAGTTATATTGCCCCTCCCCTCCCCTCCCAACACCCCCCGAAAAAACAGCAAGCCATCTGCAGGATCTAAAATTATTAAAGCATATGGTAGTGTCGAAGGAAAAAGCATCGCAAAAAGCATGTGCTTCAAAATATAATTGCTTACAGAAATACTAAACTTAGAAGTGAAATATGAAATATACCTGAAAGTAGCTGCATGTATGTAACCCAAGTCTGATTTTATTTCATTTGTCAAAAATTATTGGGCCATCATTATTCTTATTTATTATGATATTCCAGGCTGGTGCTTTAAGAAGATTCAAGCCTCTTTTTGACAGAATACTGGTAGAAAAATTCCTTCCAGAAATGGTAAGTGAAATTTTTTAATTTTCAAAAAAACTCCTGTTCATTTGACAAAGGCTCAATTACTGTTACAGACAACAGGAACCATTTTCATGAAGGAAATAATTATTACATATCATTTTCTTGGTGTATTTAATGGAAAATTTACTGATTATCCAATATACTGTAGTCTATAACCAATTTTCCTCTATATCATCTGAAAGTCCAGATTATTATTCAGTACAAATAGCAAATGCATATCTTATACTTGATCTTTCTCTTAATTTCCACCTGGATATAATAAAACAAGAATTAATTTCAATATTTTATTGTCCTAAAATGTAAGAAAACAAAAGGAGGTGTTTTGCTGCCAGAAAAAAGTCTAGCCAAGGTTCTAGAAGGCACTGTTGTAGCAATTGGACCTGGATTGAAAGACAAGGTTAGTATATTCTAGCTAGTCTTGGTTTTGAATCTTGTTTTGACATTGTCCTGTTATAACACAATTAAATACTTGAGGGGTAAAAGTCCTGTAGTTTCCCTTCTGTAGTCCCTACCTATAGACCCCTTGCTGCACTTTGGAATGCAACTCAATTTGAAGGACAAAACAATAGGATTCAATTCTCAAGAGATTGAAATTCTTTTGTTTTGTGCTCCAAATTGAGCTGCTTTGATGTCACATGCTAGGGGTCTATTTACTGGGACTAACCTTCACATGCATGAACAGTCATTAAGTAGAAAGGAGGGATAGGAGGGCTGATGCATTTTGATAGAGGTTTTTTCCCTTTCCTGCTTAAGAAAAAAATGTTGGATCTCCCTTCATTAATACCTAGAGCTTTGCCCTTACAACTTTACAAAGAAAAAAAATAGTGACCTCCCCCATCCCCCAAAGGCTTGCACAAATTTATTTGACTCTCCCTTTGAGATTGTATGAAAAACAATGACCCTCATCCCATTATATATAAATGCACCATCCCTTCCTTTCTAAATAATAACAGTTCCCTAACCTTATTAAATTTTTAAAATACAAATCATTTCATTGATTCCAGGATGGGAAAAATGTCCCTGTAAGTGTTGATGTTGGTGACAAAGTTCTTCTACCTGAATTTGGAGGAACAAAAATCAATTTTGAAGATAAGGTAATTAAGTTTTTCTTTTTACTTCTTCACATATTCCTATTTGAATCATAAGCTCATAATAATCACAAGAAAATAAAAGGATGATATTCCATTGAGTATGAGGTCACCTAACATTAAATTTATTGTTGTCAAAAAACCTTGCAAAATCAAGTTGGTCTATATCTTTACTAAAACATGCTTATATTATTAAACTCTCTCACAATTATTATCTTTTCAACAGGATTATCATATTTATAGAGATGGTGATATTTTGGGTAAATTTGAAGACTGAGCAACCAAAAGCTCCCCAAAAATATGCAGAACCATGGCAGAGCTGCTGCAGCTGACACTTAATTATAATTACTGTCAGTTACACTAAAAATAGCTTGGATGTTTACTGCTTATATGAATGTACAGTGAACTTTTTCAAACTATTTGAATGTTAGGAGTTTTGTATGAATTTTCTAATTATGTATGTATTGTAATTACTGCTAATATCTTCTTCTGAACGTTGTTTACTTGTAATAACTGATTTTGGGAGATTGTGCACTAAAACAAGATTATCATTTTTTTGTTTTGTTATTTGTGTACTAGGCAGTGATTGCAAAACTGTGAAATAAAATTTGACTTTTCCCTGTTATGACTTGAAGTGTCAAGTGTCATGCTTTTTTTATGTAACTCTAGCTCTCTTCAGTTGTTCTTTCATTTGTTGTTTCATAATCAGATTCTTTGATTCTGTCCCAAAATTGCTAAAACTTAGGGACTGGCCATTATTTAAAAGGGGGGAGGCTGGTGCAAATAGAGGGGGGCAAGCATTTTTTATGCTCCAGAAAGGACAGGGCTAAGAGAGACAAAGGGTACTTTGAAGGAGAGTTCACGAAAATTTGTGCAAGCGAAAATCAAAATGCACCACCCCACCTGTAAATAAGGACCGGTCCTTAAAAAATGTGTTCTCGAAAATTTTATTGTTTGATCCTTTAATTTTTGATTTTTTATCACCTTTATCAACTTTGTTTTAGCCATAGAAATTTTCAATGATGGTAACCTTCCTTTTGCCTATTCTTGTATTTTTGGTTGTAAATAATATTTACAAAGTTATTCTTAAAATGGTTGGTTTTTGCTATACATTAGTCTACCCACTCAATTTTCCAGTCTCAGCTCACAACTTAAGTCATATCTCATAATTTTGAATGCAAGCACCACACCCCTTCCCTATTTCCGAGGGTGTCTTTGCGAGGTCATTTTATTTCCGGTACAAGCACGAGATTTCCAGAGGACTGGTGAGCAGGAAGTACGTCACAGACAGGGGTGGGTGACGACATAAGTTAGCTAGTCGAGTTGATACGCGGCCATCTTCCCCTTGAGCCTATAACCGACTTTCCCTAATAATAGAGCAAATTTTATACAATATACGCCGATTTTTTAACAGTTCTTCATTACCACAAGGTAACATGGTTTCTTGGATATTCTGGAGCTGAATATTAAGGTAGGTTTCTTTCTCTACGGGAATGTATTATACTCAACTTCTTGGTGCTTCCTACAGGAATTTTGAGATGTTGCAAGCAGTTTCTGCACGGAAACACGGTAGTTTCCTTGTCCAAAAATAATAATATTTCCACATTTAGTCACTTGAAAAACCTATACAATAGTTTCTCATACTAAAGTGTCTGTATTAGTTATTGCTGGTATATCATTTTGCTGTTCTAGCCCACTCGAGCCCTTTAGAACATTTCAAGATGGATAAACTTATTAATGTTTGTGCTGTAAAGACGAAGTGTTACAAGACTTGATTTCGTAGAGTTTTATTACCAGAACTAAACTTTATTACATTCTTTATACCATTTAATTCATTTGTTCTCTAAATGACTTCCCAATTTGGTTTTGTTCCAATCAAATGAAATTTAAATCCAGGGGGCAATGCCTCTGTCTACACGACAAGTTGACTTTGAAGACACCCTCAAATTTCAACTTTTTTCCATTTCCAGCCGGTACATAAAACATCTTGAAAAAAGTTCAAAACTACTATTAACAGTCATTTACTTCTTAAGCTTATTGGTTGAAGACTGCCGAAATTCCTTTTTCTATAAATTCTTAATCTCGTTGAGGTAGAAGCGGAAGTTCTTGTACTGATAGGTAAGCCGAGCAATAATTTGTCATGATAAATGGATGGGAAATCTGCCGTGAAGTTTAGTAACCCAAACAACGACCAATACCGCATTTTTTTATTTATTAAATACACATCTTAATTAGTTCTTCAAAATCATAATTATCTTACTGTAATTTTTTGAGAGAATGAGATTATGGTCAGATGAGTAAGTTCAGAGCTGATGGAGAAATTTCTTACTTTGTTTCACTTTATTAACATTGACGTGCCTTAAAATAAATAATAAAATATATTGCTGTGAACAAGCAGGTTAGATTTGAATAAAAGATTAATGAATTGTTGGCCTATTAACAAGGTTATTTGTAAATAAAGTTCAGACATGAACATTAAACTGAAAAATCAACCCAGTCATGTCTCAACTGATTCAGCAGTCTGTCCAAAAATCTGGCTAATGAGTAACAAAGTTTTATTGTTTATATTATTATGTAAATTATTAATCGTATTTATTTCAGTTTGTTAGCTTTTTTTTTGAGAAATCATATTATTTTATGTGAAGAATCTTATTCTAATTGACAATGTTGAATGAATACAATATGTACATGTTTGTGTGTTCGTATATATGTGTACATTTTAAAATGAAATATTCATATATTATGAAAAATATTTTATTTTTGTGTTGATTTCTAAAGGTACTGGTGTATAAACTTAAATTGCATGAATTGCTTTTATAAGAGAGTAATTGAAATCTTGCATATGTTATATGTTATGTTATCGTTCATATCAATATAGCATGATAATGTTTTGCAATGTGGTGTATTAAGCTTAAACCAGCTACCGTACAGTATACAAAACCCTTATGTATCGAAGCATAAGTAATCCTCCCCTTGCCAAGTATTCAGGAAACTACATTTAATTATAAAAATTAACCAATTGGTTTAAGAAATAGTTTGATGTATTATTTGGGAGATATGTATGTGGGTATTAATAATGCATATTGGTTACATGTGATTACCTTATTGATTCAACAAAAAGATAAATTTGTTATGTAATTCTGATAAGGAAAGTTTAAGGAAAGTTGAAAGCTTTGTTATAATAAATTGAGTATAAGACTAAAGATAGTTCTAAAGAAATACTTTTGATTAGGGAATACTTTTGATTAGGGAATTTGATTTAGGGAAGCATGGGTGGCGTAGCGGTGAGAGCGCTCGCCTTTCACCAAGGGACCCAAGTTTGAGTCCCGCCGAGCTTGGTGTCGTATGTGAGTAGAGTTTCTAGTTGGTTCTCTCCTGTGCTTCGAGGGTTTTTCTCCGGGTTCTCCGGTTTTCCTCCCTCCTTAAGAATCAACTTCTAAAATTCCAATTGGAATAGATACAGTGGACGAATAGCTACTTCTGTAGAGGAGCCACTGCTAAATCATATTTATTTTTTATTTATTTTTTTATTTATTTATTTGATTAAATGTGTCTACACTTTAATCACTTTGGAACTTAATTATAATGAGAGAAGCAAAATTAAAAAAACCAGGTAGATGTAATAAAAGTAATGATAAATTCACAGCATTTCCCAATCACTTGCGTGAAATTGTACACTTTGCCATTGCAACAAGGTAAGTTTTGGTGGATGTCAATCAATCACTTGAAAGCCTTGTGTTTTCTGACAATGTTATGGAAACACTTTGATTGATGTCCACCAAAATCTTATTTTGTTGTGACAGAAAATTGTATGATTTTGCTCATGTGATTAAGAAGTGTACTTGTAAGCCTCCTTTGCCCAAATAGATTATAGAGCTGTTAAGTTTAGAGATATTTCCGGGTCCAACTGCTCATAAAAACCGCTAGCATAAATCAAAAATGTTCTTAATGATTTAACACCCGCCTGAAACAGTTAGAAGTTGGACAACAAATCATTTCACAAAGAAAAAGTAAGAAAAATCTTTATAAAATCGTTTTTCGTTTTGGACCCGGATGTCGTTTTTCATTCAATTGATGTCACACTTAAAAGCTTTATAAAGAAGATAAGAATATTTTGCTAAAATGATATCTAGTGTTATGACTTCATGCTTTATTAGTAAGATTTCGAAACTGAATTAGTTTGGCTAAGAAAATGATTTAGTGTAAACTTGAATGCTAAGGATGTTGTTTCTATATTTGTGTACAATCTTCAACAATTTTTGTGATTTCCTCTTTTAGTACATTTTGTTAATAACAGTGCTATTTTTTCCCTAGGTTTCTAACCAGGTGAAGAAAGGGGGGAGAAGTGCTACAAAGAAAAAGAAAATAAATCAATACAAATGCCGCCGCCTCCCCCTCCCCCAGGGCCACCCCCACCCCCTGCTGGCCCTGCAGTCCCACCAGGCGGTTACAAGAAGCCCCCTAAAGGTAGCGATAGAGGTGCATTATTGAGTCAAATCAATAAAGGATCCAGACTTAAAAAGGCCGTTACGAATGACAGAAGTGCTCCAACTGTAGGAAGTAAGTTCATTTTAATCAAATTTGAATATAATATTTGATTCACATACATTTGTATTACACATTTAGGGTGTATATCATTGTGATCAAGCCATGAATAAAAATTTTATCAGTGAAAGGATATAATATCACTTCACTGTAAACTGTAATTTTTGTTATTGTATTGGCCTAAATGTATAATAAGAGTCTGTCTTTTTTATTCACTCATTTTTCGTATCATATCCTTAATGAGGGAGTCTACAATTTAATATGGGACCTTGTAAATAAGAACAATATTAAGCTCTTAATGTTATAATCTCTATATACAACTATTTCACAAAAGGTCGAAGGGAAGGATAGCAAATGAAAATTTAAGAAGATTTGCGATTGCTGGACCGAAAGTAACTGTGGGGTAATAAGAATTTCTTTTTATCCATTTCTTAAACATTGTCAATGTCCAATATTTGTTTGCACGCAGGCATGAAGTTAATATTTGACTAAGTGTCTTCTGCGAAGTTGTCAATGTCATCCAAGGAGTTCACTGAATGGTGCAGGCATTGTTTACTGTAGGTGTTTAAGAAATGAATATCAAGAAATTCTTATTACCCCACAGTTCCTTTCGGTCATACAATCGCCAATCACTGATTGCCATTTGCTGTTTTCCCCTTCAACCTTTTGACAAATGAATCACAGATTAATCTTATATCACATTTATAAGTTTTATCTCATTATTTAGAGTAACAACCAGCTGTGCGAAAAATTAAGCGTGAAAAGGATTGTTTTTGCAATTTGAGAGGCCCTCGCCAAAAGGCATATATCTCATGGAATTCGGGATGAATAGCAAAGAATTGCTTTATTTATTTTTATATATTGAAAACATGTGTTTTTATATTGGGAAGATACTTGGAGCTAGGGCCACTTGGCTAGACATTGAAGTGCACTGTGATTGGTCGGTTCATATGTGCACTGGACACCTGGAAGTTTGCTTGTTAATTATCAACTTTATCAAAGTGTCCTTCCCAATATTGTTAATTTATTTATTGAATGGCCATTATTTTTAGCCCAGTTAAAATTATTTTTATATTATCTTAATTTTGTCATACTTCTATTCTTTTTTAGATGTTAAGAAACCTAGTAGCGGTGGAAGTGTAAATGGAACAGGTGGCGGAGGTGGTGGTGGTGGTGGTGGCGGTGGTGGCGGTGGTGGTGGAATGGGTGGTGGAATGGGTGGTGGACTAGGTGGACTGTTTGCAGGAGGAATGCCCAGATTGAAACCTGCAGGAGAAAGAAAACCAGCTGGCTCTGGAGGTTAGTCATTAGACTGAAATTAAAAACATTGAACATTTTTTTCACACTTCTAAATTTCTATTTTGTATGCCTCAGTGCCTGTTTTTTTTTTTTTCATTTTCATTTCATTTTGAGAGCACATTTTATTTATTCAGACTCATTTATTTATTTGCAATCAACTGACTGACTCCCGGTAATTGATTGATGGATTTAGTAATTGAGAAAAGTTACAGTAAATGTGAAATTAGCTCACATATGATTGTTGTTTTTTTCCCATTAGGAGCAAGAGGACCAGCAATGAAACCTCCAGGATTTAGAGCCCCAGCTCACAATACAGTTAAGAGTAATGCACCCACAGCCAACAGAAATGGACCCCCTAAGTTTGGGGCACATCCTGCATTACCAGGAAAACCATCACCCGGAGGACCACCTCCTCCACCTCCCAGTAGATCTAATGACAGAATACAAAGTATGCGCCCACCACCACCTGGTAGACATCCATCTGCAGGTGGCTTTCCTCCACCACCTCCTCCAGATAGGTCAACTGGAGGAGCCCCACCACCTCCACCTGATAGGTCATTTGGTGGACCCCCACCTCCTCCACCCAGTAGGTCAATTGGGGGACCTCCGCCTTCACCAGACAGATCATCTGGGGCACCACCACCCCCACCTCCATCAAGAAATGAGAATAGGCCACTTCCTCCTCCTCCATCTGGGTCAGCAAGACCTTTACCAGCTACACCACAGGGTGGAGGCCGGCCTTTACCTCCTCCTCCAGGACGACAAGGCCCAGGATCATCTGGGCCACCACCACCACATCCAGGAAAAGGTCCTCCATCATTTCAGCCACCTCCGCCAAGCAACCAATCAAAGCAACCTCCCCCACCTCCAAGACGAGGTCCTCAAGCTCCACCTCCTCCTCCATCAAGGGCACCACCACCTCCGCAGAGCAGACCACCAGGCCAAGCTCCTCCACCTCCACCAAGTCGAGACATGACAGGACCATCACCTGGAAAGCCACCAACCCCCCCTCCACAACGTTTTAATGCCCCTCCACCTCCCCCACCTTCACATCGTTCTCCTAATTCAGGACCTGGGGGACATCCTCCACCACCTCCTAGTAGGGGTCCTCCACAGAGAACAGGAGCTCCTCCTCCTCCACCATCTGGTCCAAGACCAAACATGTCAAATGGACCATTACCACCTGGATCAAGAAATTCTCTACCTCCTCCGCCAACAAACTTAATTTCAGGTTAGTGTGTTGATACTTTATGTGTGTGAATAGCAGGGCTATTTGAAGCACAGGTTACATAGCAGTGTGAGCGTTCACCTCCCACCCATGCAACCAGGTTTGTGTCCCGACAGGCTTGATGTTGTACATGAGTAGAGTTTCTTGATTCTCTTCTGTGCTTTGAGGGTTTTTCTCTGGTTCTCCAGTTTTCCTCCCTCTGCAAAATTCAACTTCTAAATTCTAATTTGATCCAGAAGGGCCTACATGAAAATTACTCTATGTAATTCTAGTAACCCTAGCAAATAGCCCACTTTGGATATTCTGGTTGAGTTATCACACACAAAGTAATTCAAGGCGAGGGTGCGGGAAAACAAAAGAATTTATTAGGATTACTCCATTGTTTCCCAGGAGCCTCGTCTTAGAATGCTTGGTGCGTGATAACCCAACCAGAATATCGAAAGTGGGCTATTGTGATATTGTGAAAGAGGGCTATAACAAAGTATATGAAACAATGGATTCAGGGTTCTCAATAGAAGCCGGCAGTCGGTGAAAATCGCCGGTTATAGCTTAATAATCGCCGGTTAATTATGAATCATTCGCAAAATATTTGGCTGTTATCTTATGAACGCAGCTCCGGCTACTTGACATGCATCATACGTTTACTTTGTGAACTACTGAGAACCCTGTGGATTACAGCTTTTAACAGGAAAATGAATCATAATAAAATGAAATTTTGAGTTCAGTGATCTGTTTCATATTATAAAATCTTCTTTCTTTCTTTTTATTTTTCTTGCTCATGTTTCACTTGTTTAGAATGATTGCTTCTAAGCAAAAACTGTGTTAAACAGCAAAAACTGTGCTATGGAATCGTCTCCCTCAATCAATTCGCTCTTGTGATGATTTTTCCCATTTCAAAAGAGGTCTTAAAACATTCTTATTCACTTGTGCTTTTGATTAGTCTTATCATTTTAACACACCTTAAAATGTTTTCTTATTTGGATTTTATAAATAATATAATAAATATAAAATTATAAAAAATATATAATTTGTTTTGCATTATTTGATATTGTCTATATTTATTGAAATTGAAATTATAATGTATAGTGTATTCTTTTTAAATATTATAAATATTATTTCTGTACTTTTAACCCAATTTTTATATACCAGCAATAAACTTTCTTTTTATACAGCCTGTAAAGCGTCTTTGAACTAAAGGATATTGGCGCTATATAAACTAACCCTTATTATTATTATTATTATTATTATTAAACAATATCCTTTTTCCTTTCAGGTGATTTTGAAAGTAGATTCCCTTTTACTTCAGTAAATGAGCTCCCTCCACCAGAAACGTATGTGGAAACACAAAAGACTTACCCAAGTCACACTGCTCAGAAAACAAAAGGTTTGTTTGTAGTGAGATTAACTGAATTTCCACTGAATTACCATTCTGCAGTGCTATGTGCTGACCGAGACAACAGTCACAACAGGGAAATTGGGCAATAGACCACGGATATCAATCAAACAAATTGCTCAGCACCTTTACATACTGTGATTGATGGCAGCGTATTGCTAACGTCTATGCCGCGTCTGTTGTCTCGATCAGCACATTCATCACTTTCCATACATTGGTTCACTGGTCAAACACAAACAATTCAGTCAAGCCTTCAAGGTTTAAATTTTAATAATCCTTTGAAACTACCTTGGAGACTCACTTGAATGCTTTGTCTGTGACCAGTGAACCAATGTATGGAAAATGTTGAATAGCAATGAACTGGATTTTCCATTCAATAAAAGTGAAGTGATATCACTTACTGTTGTTGGCACATCACTTGCATTTGACCAATCACCTATCAGATATCTTTATTATCTCATATTTTTAACACTTGAATTTCAAATGGGATGTTTTAAGATGTAAAAATATTCTTGAGTCGTAAAATTTATTCTTAGTACTTTTTCTTTTTTAAGGTGGAAATCAGCGACCTCCATCAGCACCTATGAGGGGTGCTCCACCGCCTCCGCCCCCTCCAATGAGAGGAGCACCTCCGCCGCCGCCTCCTCCACCTCGTTAAAAAAATTACTATCCTCAAGATAGACATTGGGAGAAGAATTAATGAGCTTTAGATTTAGCATGATGATGAAAAAGTCACCCAGATGATGAATGGTTTAGTGATTTTAAGATATTAATGCTCATGACAAAAAGTGATATCATGACAATATTTGAATGCTATTCCCAGGACAATGATTATGGGAGTACAAAATAATTGATGCATTGATCAGTACACAATAGACCTGTTTACTGGTCGATGTTAATGCATTGTGGAATTGTTTTTTGCAATGTTCGTATCTTTTATATTCTGTAAATTTTCAAAGTATAAGTATAGGCGTGTTCTTAAAAGTCTCGAATGGAACCGAACAAAATTATTAGCATCTTCAACATATATTTGTTTGTAAATAAATATTTGGAGATAATATTAGTACCTGCATACTTTAAGCCAAAAAAATATTTTTTAATTTCTAAATTGATATGAAATACCGATGCTTCGTTTAGTTCTTTTTATACTAGTTGAATTTGATTTTACCTTCAGAAACGAAAAAATGAAATCCTGCATGGAAGAATTGATTGTTGTAATTGTCAGCAATGACTGTAGGAGCAGATTTCATGTGAGCGGAAAACATGATGACATTTGATTGGTTTGCGGCGTAAGCCAATCAGAAGGCATGGTATGGCCATTTGTTTCCCACTAGTACGAAATTCATTCAATCAAAATAGTTAGTTGGGGCACATTTCACGCGAGAGGGGAAAGTGTTGGCACTTGAATGGTTTCCACTTTGAGCCAATAGGACGACAAGCCGGTGGGAGGATTAATGTACATCCTCCAATCATATTGCTGGAATATATAGTATAGCATGGCACTATATTTCCCACTTGTACGAAATATGCTCGATCAATATAGTACGTGCTGTCAATCAGTTATTTTGTGAAAATGAATACTATTCTATATTTTATGAATTTAATGGATGGATTTAACTAACGTGATGAAGTACTTCTAGCTAACCTGCAGTGTCTGTGGCCCGAAATATGTAGTTTTTTTGTGTGACATTACTGCTATTTTCATAAACATGCGAACTCGGTATCTGCGAGCTGCACGCTGAAATTTGGTTTTTCGCTTCCATCGATTAAACATAATCAGTCGGTACCTTTTATATTTTTGACTGGCGGTAGTGAAAAACCAAATTCCAACGGGCAACTCGCAACTACAGAGTTCGCGTGTTTATGAAAATTGCAGTAACTTTCATTGTGGATGTGAATTGGGGATCAAGTTAGAGTCATTCCAATAAACCTGGGCGCTACTAATAACCTGTTAGTGTTTATCATGTGTAAAAGAACAAAAGACAAAACGTTTAGCATCTAATAATTTTTATTTGATTAATAGTGCCCAGGTTTATTGAAATGACTCTATGGTTGATCCTATCAAGAAGACCATAAGGGTCCTTGGGATCAAGGGTACCTCTTACCTCTTGGGTCTCGGGTTCGGATCCGAAGTTAGAGTTTATTAGGTCTCCCCTTTGATTTGAGGGTTTTTCTCCGCGAAATTCCAATTCAAACTGTGAATATTAGCAGTGCCCTGGCAGCTCAGAGGTTTTTTCATGGTATCAAAAAACGTTCCAAGGATATGATCTCTTGATATGCTATAGGGTATATATATATATAAATGGATTTGAATTGAGGTTGTATATAGCTGAGGTGGAGAACATGTTCCAAAGCAAAAGGGTGCCCAGGTCATTCATTTCTTATGCACATCGTGAGCAATGTCTACTACAGAACTTATATTCGTTGATTTACGGTTGCAGATATCAGAGTTACACTCCACTGCCTTGTGGCATTTGGGTCAGTTTCTATACATTTACTGTATTGTTGACCCAAATGCCTCGACTTGAAACAATTGTTTGAAGACAATGGAGTGTAACTCTGATATCTGCTATTTTTTTGCTATGTTCTCCAAATTGAGGGAATATGATTTTGAATAAAATTCGTGAAGCATTTTGTTAGTGGTAGTAAAATGACGCCATCATGCAAACGTCCTATTTAATTATATCTTTATGAGTCTATTTATACCCGAGCCAAATGCGGCAAAAAAAAAACATACTTTCGAAACTATTCAGTTGGTTCGGACAAGCTGTCTCCATATGTCTGGTATATATGTCTAGTATTCACGACAACTGATGACATACTATATTCGATTTAACCTCATGGCAGGTGTGCTAGAAAATACCAGAACAACAAAATCCCAATAACAACGCGAAGAAACTGAAGACAAAAGAGGCAATATAATACGCTTTAGTGTGGTTTTGAATCACATAGGCCGGGAAACATGAATAGATTTTAAAATACATTCGTTTTTAATTAACAGTGATGACAACAATAAAAACTCGGAATTTCTCCACTGTCAAATTATACATTGGAAAGTAGCTGGAGATTCTAGAACAGCTCTGTCACAAAAGAAGAGCTTCATCTTCATCTTTGTTTTTGAAGAGAAGGGTGGAAGGAAAATGACGTCTGTCCACTTGTTGTCTTCCTCTCCCCTCCCCTCCCCTCCCCTCCCCTCCCCTCCCCTCCCCTCCCCTCCCCTCCCCTCTCACAAGAACCATGCAGGATAAATTTCCTTGTATTTTCGTTATCTTTGTTGTCCTTTACATGTAAATTTCCTTTATCCTTATTGACTATTTGACTTCCGTATGCGAGCCTTCTCTTCCGCTTCTCTTTCCCTTGCTCGACGAGCTGTATTGATGGCATCGGTGCGCAAGTTTTCAAGCTCGTCTAACCTCTTTTCGTGGTTGGCATCTTCCTGAAGTATAACATGTGAAAAATCATGAGTTTAATATCTTGATCACCATCGACCAATCCAAGCGGAGTGCGCGCATGACGAAACCGCGCAACATGCAAAATTCAGGTACTGTTTTTTCTAGTAACCGCAATTCATGAAGTATACGCGCGCAGAAACACATCGTGTTTGTGCCTCAGTAACGTATCGTCAATGCAGCCGGTACGAAAGAGTAAACCAAACTTAGATTTAAGATAAACAAACGCTTTTAAAGTTCTTTTTTTGGGGTAACACAACTGATATCACGCGAGTACTGAAAGCTGTATTGAAATAAAGATGTTCATGTCTGATCATCTGTACACAGCCTTGACAAGATCTCGAGTGACTGGAAGTGTAAATGCAGTGTTGGAGGGCTTATTCTCTGCGTGCAAGATTTAAGATTCGAGTTAAAGATTTAAGATTTATGCAGATGATTAATATTCTTATTGATAAAGTTAAGTGAGCTCGGGTATAAGTTATATGTTGCCCTTGCGTGAGTGAAAGTGTAAACACAGTGTTTCAGGGCTCATCATCTGCAGGCAACCTTGACAAGATCTCTGATACTAAAAGGTTTGAATACATTTGTCTTTTTACAGAGACGATGCAAATACTGATAAACTTAAGTGCACTTCGGGTCAGGAGTTCATGTGTCGTCACCCTCGTGTAACTGAATTTTTTTCCGAAACACATGAGTTGCAATGTTCCCAGTGGTAGATCCCAATATATTCGTATCAGGGTTCCCACTCATCCAGAAAAATAAAATTCCCTGACTTTCCCCTGACAATTCCCTGACCAAAAACCATTTTTTACTGACCACACTGTGCACTTATTTGATGAAAAATTCTATTTTTTTGGTGGTTCGACCAAAGGGAGCCCAACTGAAAATTCTGAATTTAAAAAGATTTTGTGAAGGCGAACAAAAATTCCTTGACTTTTGGGTAAATTGCAAAAATTCATTGACCGAAATCAAAATTCACTGACAATTCCCTGACATTGAAAAAAATTAGAATTCACTGACTTTTCCCTGACCGTGGGAACCCTGTTTATATATGGGGACAATCGAAATAAAGATAAAAGTAGGTTCAGGTTGTGTCGCGTTAGCTGTATTTACTCCAGTTGATGTCAGATCATTTTAGCGCCGTTTTGACAAGGAGTCGAGTAGAATTTCCGTGTAAGTTTTACACCAAAGGAGACGATTACAATACAGATAAAGGTCTGTCTGCGGTTACTGATGAATTAGCGTATGTTGAGCCAGTCAGTTGGTATCGAGACATGGAAGATATGCTAAACAAACACTTACTTTCATCGTGCGGATTTTGGCGCGCACGAGAATATCGTTGCAATATTGGTCTAGTGTGCCTGTAAAAAAAATACAGAAAAAAAAATTAGCTAACAGTCACGTGACTTTAATTGAATGGCCAAAACTGGTTTCATATATTTTCAAAAACATTGTGTTTAATTTGTTTAATTATTAATGTCGAACTTTTTCAATGCTATTTTGATGCTATAATGGACTGTCAATCTTAAGATGTTAAGTATTTTGTGGTTTGTAAGGCCTAGTTTGAGCGTCGAACTTTTCATGAGCCGATGAGTAATGAGTCATTGAAAAACGATGGATAATAAGGCGGTCTTCTCTGATGTCATTAGGTTCGGCTCATGGTAAGATCGACGTTTGAACTGGGCCTTAGCCACTGTTTGGGTAGAACTTTCATCTAAGGTCTGTGACAGAGTTCATCACAGATGTGATGTAAGAGCATTGGTGACAGCGTGTGAGGTGTTAGAGGCCATCAAATTTTTCATTAAAAAAAAAGACATAAAGCCGATGTTTACGTACTTGCTTCAGCATTGCCTTGATTCTCAGTTACATTTTCGTCTTCTTGTTCATCATCATCTTCATCATCTGATTCTGTTTCACTTTCATTGCTTAAAGATCATAAGAATATTCATATATTATACAACATTACAATTCATGAGAACCAGAATTTGAATGACAACCAAGTGCCTACGTTTTTAAAATATTTTATATTATACCAGAAACACGAATGTAAATGTTACTACTAGATTACTCACACTGGACAACCAGCTTGTTGTCTGTCTGCTTTGGTGATGTTGCTTCCATCAAGCTGTTCAATTTTATCAAGTGACTGTAGTATTTTAACTCTAAAAAAAAAAGAAATTTTACAGAAAACTTTCTTCTGTGAAGTACAGTGCTTTCCAATCACATGTGCAAATCATACAAGTTGTAGTCATGACAAAGTTGGATTTGGTGGATGTCAATCAAGGCGTTTCCACAATATTCGACTTGGCATGTGCCTTGATAACTTTGTGTTTCCTGATCATGTCATGGAAGTGCTTTGATTGATTTGCACCAAAACCTTATTTTGTCTCTATGGCAATTCGCATATGAGATTGGGAAGTGTTGTAATGGATTGTATAATACCAGACTTAGGTGTGGCAATGCTAATATTCACTTATAGACTGTCAACAGTCCCTCTTTTTCCTCCCCTCCAGACTCAGTCTAGATGGGGTTTTCCCTTTTTTGGATGCAAAGGCTGTAGTATAAGGAACTAACTTGTCTCCTTGACTCTTTGGGAGAGCATTTACAGTATTTTGAAAATGGTTGAAAAAAAATTATATAAAACACAGGTAACCCAATGCAAGCATCATTTCCCTTCTTGAATTCATTTTTCCAGTCTAAGAGTCTATGTTATGTTAATTCTGACCTGTAGTCATTGTGTTTCACACATGGATTCCCAGTCAAATTTACGATAATCAAGCTTTTGGGAAGTTCCTCTACAAGAAGAAAGCAAAAGTAAAACAAATATTTTTAACTATATGGTAAAAGTTTGAATGTGTTGAAAGGAATTTACTGTAATCAAAGTTCTTTTTGGCTCCCTTCAGCATGCTTCTTTCTTTTGCATTCCAAAAAATGTCCATACACCACCATGGAGGAAATTGGAAATTCTCAGGAGGTGGGGGTGGGGGTGTTAGTGGTGGTGGTGGGGGGGGGGGGGGGGGGGGTTGAGGTCAGCTAGGAAAAACAAATATGGAAGAAAATGGGAAATTCCAGAGGGGTGGGGGGATCTTTTTTAAATATAATCCTCCATTGCAGATTTTGGTAACAAAAAGGCCAATATTATTTTCTCTCACAACCCTGTAGCAATAAAATACACTGAAAATACTAAATACCTGGATCAAAATCTTCAATTTGATTATCTGATAAATCAAGAAACATTAAGGAATGGAGATGTTTTAAGTTCTCTATTTTCTTGATCTTGTTGTTAGCTAGTGTAAGGAACCTTAATAAATATACACAGAAAAAAAGGAGATTACAGGTTGTAATTTTATAGATTGTTATGTTTTACCAACTAAGGTCTTATCAATCAACCTTACCTTAGCTTGGGTAGGGAATCAATATTTTCGATTTTGGTGATTTCATTCTACAAAGGAAATTAGAGGACATTCAGACATAATGTGAACATCCAATCCAGCTGTACAAAAAAATTAAGCAAGAATAGGATTGAAGAATCGATCCACTGAAAATAAAAATCACTTGAAAATGACATCGGACGATGTCGAAATGTTGTGAAATCAACCTTGCGTTTGTGTTTATTTTAATAAGAATAGGATTGTCGTTGTAATTTGAGCGGCTCTCACCCTAGTTTTATAAGTCACATATTGTGTGGAATTCAAAGAGATGGGGATCAATGGACCTGTCTCAAAATTATATTGAATGCGAGGCTAACATGGAACACGAAAGAAATGCCACAAATTCCATCAAGAAAAAGTGTGCTTTCTTTTGTGTTTCATGTTAGCCTCTCATCCATGATAATTTTGAGAAAGGTCCATTATGGCAAATATTGGCTTTAATTTTTTTTAAATCACATACTTCAACTTTTTCGCTTTAATTTCTTGTTATTGTATTGGGAAGAGACTGAGAGCTAGGGCCTCAAAGCTAAGCATCAAAGCATGCTGTGATTGGTCAGTTTGTGTGTACACTGGACACCTGGGTACCCCCCTCCCAAATAGCATAGCTAGTATGTCTATCTGCCTTTTCAATCTATACTTACATTCTGCAAATAAAGATTAGTTACAGGTCCAAGACATTCCAAATTATCAATATTCTTGATGTTCTCACGATCCAAACGAACATGGCTCAATGTTAGCATGCTATCAGCTCTGAAAAACATGTGGGATTGGCTTTTTATTTTATACAGTATGTCTGATGGGTACCATGAATTATGAAATTATACATTTATCAACTCTCAACATGTATCTGGGTTGCCTATTGTACATGACAATAGTAAAGAATCCAAAGCCCAAAATTGGTAGTCTCCTTCGCAGCCGTCATTAGTTTTGGTCCCAGATCCTCTGAGGCCCTCTCCACTAACCCGTTAGTGGAGAAGGCCCAGGAGGATCTGGGACCGAAACTAATGACGGCTGTGAAGGAGACTACAAAATTGAGGTCAGTAGGTAATGTCAGTAGGTTTGCTAGGGTGTTGGTTTGGCTAACACCCTAGTGCCACCAATGTTGGTGCTTGCCATTAGGATAGATTTCGTATGAATGTGAAAACTTCAGTGCCATGTGAATGCCTTGCCATGGCCATGATGTTTATCTGTAATTTTGATTGGTTGATTTTTTGCCCAACCACATTCATGCTGTGAGCATTTCACAATCATAGTAAATCTGCTCTACCTGGTCAAGCATGTACCACTAGTGGCATAGCAAGGGGGCAGCCCCCCCCCCCCCCCCCAAGTTTGATCTTGGCACTGAAATGTCTAATTATTGTGTCTTGCGATTTATTATAAGTTGCCATGGGGCTTTATGAATTTGGCACATTTGTGACACACAGTGTGGGAGCCTGATAAGATTCAATATTATTGGTCCATTCAAAATGCATGCCCACAAAGTGAGACATAAATACTGTACCTACTGATCGAATTTTACAGTTCCCTTAATTGCCGATAAATTTGCAATCATCAGGAGAAGAACTTTAAATGAATACATCTCCAACACAATTTAGACTTACATTTTGTCTGCTGATAGTTGCTTTGTGTTGACGTTTCGTTTGGCAATCAGAGAAACAGAGATTTCTGTGGCTCCTACAAGAGCAGAAGTGCTGTTATCAAAACAACTCTGGAATATCTTAGTCAACAAAGTTTGTAAACCAGTATAAAGAAAAATAAATATAAATAAAGAAGGTTATCATGTATGCTAAAAGCCTGTAATAGCAGTGTAACAAGACGTAACTATGGACGCTTTCAGTTTCAAAACAAATTTTTGTCGTTAAAAAAGCTGTGGAGTTTCTTCTTTTCTTTTCACTTAAACCGTCATGTTATGAAAATATATACCTTTTGATTTCGTTCTAGGATGGGTGTTGCTCTCCATCATTAAAGATATAAGATTTAGACGGTTTTATTTTGCCAACGGAACAGCAAGATTTCTTCTGTTTTCCTTGTTTGGCGCCATCTTGAACCCAGAAGACATAACCACAGGAAGTCCAATCTTTGGAATATTCATCTTACGGAACTGACTTAGAGGGGAGGGGTGGGGTGACTCGTACACTCACTTCTGGAAGTGGATCATGGAATCCTAGATTTTGTCCTCTGAAGTATTTCCAAAACTAAAAGTAAAATCGCATAATTAAACGATTTGCACGCATGCCAAACAACGTATTTTTTTCTAAATATAGTATTAAAAAACGGACAGATCGAGCATTTCAATGAGAGGGGAGGGGTACTGACCTGATCTCTACCAGTTTGACCACCTTGTCCCTAAAAAGATTAATCTGCCTATATCTTACCAGAACGCAATGGAAAGTCCGAAACAGAGAATGGAATCACCAACATGAGATATTTTTTAAAAAACGTTATCAAAAAACTCGCCAAAATTCAGTTTAGAATTCTTACCATTCAGAATTGAGTAAAAATCAATAATTTTACTACATATGTTTTCGAATAAGTGTTCCACAATACATCTGGACCTTTACTATTATGGACTATTTTTTCCCTAAAGGAGAGGCGACACAGGGATCCCATCTCGGTTTACAACTCGGCTTATCAACGCAACATGACGAACAGAAAACACGAAAGGCGATTAGAAAGAAAACTTCTTGAATTCATCAAAAAAATCAAAAAAGGTTAAAATGGATTCATCGTACTATAGGCTGACAAGAAAAACGAACTTGGGCTTCCTGTGGAGGGACTTTACATGCCGACTTTCGCTTTAGCTCCCTCTCAGTCTCTTCAGACTGCCATTAGTTCTTCGATTCAATTCCTTTTATTGGAAGTGCCGCTAAAAACCATTTAAAGTATTACTCGCTTTATTGTTTTTTTATATGAAATTAGGTTTTCCTCTTAAAAGCGTTCACTTTAAAAAAAATACTGCTCGCACCATTTTGTTGCCGGAGGCAATAATAATGTTTTTTAAGAAGGTCAAATTACCGATTTTCAATGAGAAATTTTACGATTTCAGAATTTATTCTAGTATATGTCTTATAGGGGATATTTTTTCCATGTTTCATACTTTTCCTGTTAGGCTCTTCGTACTCCTATATTTAATTCGTGATGCGCAAACCGCAAAGCTGAAAGGTGTCAGTCCGCGTCAGCAATATCAGCTATACAAAATGTACTAAATTTAACTATCGTTACATATTTACATATATTGTCCGAAGGCGATTTCTAAACCCATACATGGAACATTGCATAGCGCTGTTCTCTCAAAGACGGAGTAGAAAGACTGTTTTCTTTGCCGGCTATACATGTTTGATCAGCAATTCCCGAATCAAATCCGAAGATCCATACATCCATTCGTTCGTTCGTTCGTTCGTTCGTTCTTTCGATTCTTTCTCAGCGTGACTCAGCCACGCTCCGATTCCTTCCGCGGCTCTTTAATTTTTTTAAATTTAATTTTTTTTCTTTCCTTCTTTCTTTCTGCTTAAAACAGTGACTCACCTCTCCATCGATCAGTCTGTCCATTCGTTCATTCTATTGCTTTTTCATTTTGTTTCAGTTATTTGTTTTCAACCAATACCAACCAGAATAAAATTAAGTAATATATTTCATACACCAATCACTGTGAAACGGTGTCAGGCGCATATATACATATGTCAAAACCGGGCGGTCTGTTTCCGACTCATGATCAGATCACCGTTTTTCCGTTGAATTTAGAATATTTTCAGACAAAGAACTATATAATAAAACCAGGTAAACTGATCATACTAGAAGAATTACAAGCAGTTCACATTAAAATTCCTACGATTAAGCTTTCAAATTCTGACATATTATAGCCTCAATTTTTTAACTTGGGACATGGCAACGGTAACTAACGGTGGGACACTTACGCATGCGTCCTTGTGCAGATGTTTATAACGCGTAACGAGTCGCTACTTTAACATAGTTCTATAATATGCAAATTAGTGCATATTTTCCGGCCACCCTTCTACGGCTTTCCGGTTTTACGCATTGGAAACTGAAAAGTAGAGTCTGAAATACGCTTTGGTCTTTTTCTAGATTGATGTTTCTCAATCAAAAACATTCAATCGATCTTTCTCGGCAAAATTAAAGGCATCTGTTTTCCCCCCTCAGTTTAGCTGCTTCAATTCAACTCAATACCAGCAGTACTTCATCTGGCATGTGCCAGTTGCTCTTAATTTGCCAGGTAGTCGTCGCGACTGCTGCTTTAGGCTCGAGGGCTAGTCTTTAAATTCTACATGGAGCCTACGATAAAAGTGGTTTATTAAGGCCCAATTACTAAAAACAGTCTTTTATGTGATTTTTTTATTTGTATCGAAACTCATTTTGTGCCATGACATTCCAGTTGAAATACGACATGATTATTTCGTGGTTTTTCCGTCAATAAAATAGATTTCCGAGAGTTGAATTGACCGGATACATCATTTTTTTACTGAATGTGTTGGTGGTTTTTAAGATTGATTCAGGATTTTTCCAGAAGCCCAGAAACATAAACACCAAATTCTCAATACCATCTCATAATACATTTAAAAAAATTAGTTTACTTCAATATCCATGGGATAATACTTCCTGTATTCAAGTAGTCCAAGGAAAAATACAGTGAAGGCCAATCAACTATCTTTATTTATGTTTTTCTCTTTCCAACTACAAAAAGCAGGAAATTTTCTTAAGGCTATTCACTCTGTTCGCACTCTTTTCATTGTCGCCCATGGCCTTGTTTTAATATCAGTTCCAAACTCAATTATAATAACAAAATTTAAAATGTTTCGGATATGAAAAGAAACCTTTTTACTGCCATTAGCGGTATCTTCTAGTTTGTGGTAGGCCGTTGTTATCACTAGAATTGTATAGAATTATCAAACTGGTGGTTTTAGACCAATTTACACTTATTTCATAAATTCATTCCCAGTCATTTATTCAATTTATTACGTTGCGTCGCTCGCCTGGGAAGGTTAGCTGTTACTTTAGACAGCGATGGGAGACTTCTGCAGCCATTTATACGTTTTTTCATGCTTCTGAATTGGATCTACAGGCAGGTCAGATGGGTTTGGATAATCGTTTTCCTTATCTCTGCAATTAAGACTGCTTCCTAAAATGTTTTAGTGAATCCACCCCCAAGGATCTACTGTGGATTGGTCACGGGGTGTGTCGTGACGTCACATAGTTGGTATGCAAATCTCGACAAGTCAGCTTCCGGTGGCTTCACTGATATTCTGGTAACGTGTTCGGATGTTATGGAATACTTGGTCAGGCAGCACTTGTTCTGCTGAGCAAAGCCGCCCTTAAACTCAATATCAAGAACCTCAGCTCAAAAAGGTAGGTAAATAACATCTCTTGGTGTGGATATATCTAGGTTTAGCTGGAAAACGAGATGTTTTGAATGAAGTGAATTTATTTGTCATTCAGAGCTGCTTCACTCTGCTCGCTTGCTGAATGACTGAGGCCACAAGTCACAGCAAAACTTTTTTGAACCGCTCGACAAGTTGCTCGGTGGTCACCAACGTTTGTTTTCTCTGAAGCATACTCAATTATCTTGAAGCAACTGTCAAGTTTTCTTTCAATTTGCAAACAGATAGTGTCAAGAAAAAAATCATTAAAGCAAAGCAAAACCTAGCTTCACCTAATGATTTACGCGCCCAACGCCAACACACTAACGCACACGACAAGCTTCATTAATGTCCATCTTGTATTTACTCTCGAACAGCTGCTCCATTATTTAGACTAACTAATCGTTTGTCTACCCAGAAATGTGTCTAAATAATTCTTCGTTTTGTTCTCTCTTGAGCTCTCATCATTTATTTTCCTGCGTGACTCCGTGGCGCTTGACATCATTAAATATTTTCTCTTCACAACAACATTGACACCTATATAGCTGTCTTCTGGAGGCTCGAAGAGCTGTTCTTTTACTCTTCATACGAAGCCGTTAGATTACAAACGCTTTTAGAATATTGGCCTACGTATATTTAGGAACTCGATGAATTTGCTCTGTTCCAGAAAGATAAAAATCGATGCATTTTACATGGAATTTGTGTTGGAGACTAAATCTCGCGTTAGACATCAAATATGTCGCGAATCCTAACTATTTCGAAGCTCCTTACTATTGCAAATGACATATAAAAGGCACCAAATGTTTGTTTTCTAGAGGAAATGAAGGAAATTAGGCGGCTCTCAAGCCTTTGACAATAGGTAGCGGCTGATGTAGAGGGACGTGTTTTTGATTAAATGTCGATATGAAATGTGAAATTCATTTCAATACGATAATCCCCAATGCTGAACATATATAATTTGAAGCCAAGACATTTGGACTTCATCCTCTGATGCATTGTCGTTTTTTTTTTTACAGGGATCAGAGATAACAATGATGAAGACTACATACTTCATTGGTATTGTTTTGCTTGGGACTGCAATATCTTTTGGTAAGCAGATTACTTTATTATTAGGTTCCTAGCTTTTCTATTTTTTTATGACTGAATAAGCTTACTATATACCATGACCTTAATTATTTCTGGTATACTTACGTGACGATTTCATTATCGATGTATTCGCAGCATGTCAAAAAATACTATCATTATTTATATTCACTTTGATCTTTCCAAAAAAACGCTAATCGTTAGATATACCCACAGCTATGCCAGGAGCCATTAAGGTTAGCCTTAATTAATTGGAAAACAATTTTTCATTTTAGAAGTTGACGCCAATTTTTTGAAACAGTGTTTATGTATTTGAGTCATTTTCGAGCGGTATGAAAACAGATCATCTTTCATTTACTTGATCATTTGAAACCAATTTTACAAATGAGCTTAACGCACTGAAAGTCTGGTCTTTGATAATTTAAAAAATTGAAGGAGACGTAGAAAAAATGTTATGTTTTTCGTTGTACAACTGTGTTACATATGTACATTTTATTCGCGTGGATTCCGATGAAATATTTTCGTGTAAGTTATATACAACTGTAAACATGCCGTAAAACTTAATTCATTATGACCGCATTTTTTGTGGACTTTTTAGATTTGCACATTAATGCGAAGAGATTGTTTTACTGCTGAGAAAATGGCCTGTGATCGATTTGAACGCAGTGAAAATCGTTTGGTTCAGTGTTCACTTGATAGGAAAACCACTTTTCAACCACACATCTGTATATAGATCATAACAGCAGGAAAGTCTGTGTCATTAGAAAATATCGCATTCAAATTGTCGTATGATAATCTACGTCTACTTGACTTTCATTCTTCTTATTCCCATCTGACACCTCGGAAGATTATGTGGTTTCAAGATTAGGGTACGATAAGATTGCCAATCAGCTTACTAGAGAATCGAAGTTTTTCAGGCTTATACGAAAAATCATAATTAGAAAAATCCCTACATGACTTCATAGGTAAATCAGCAGGGAATTCGAAACTTGTGACCACAGTATGAAACATCTCCACTGGGTTTTGCCCTCTACATTCAGTAAATTCCAAACACCTGTAGTGTAGTTTGTGTCATTCAGGTACTTATATAATTCACTTCTACCAAGGAATTGAGAAGTGATTGGCCTTCTAAAGCTGTAGAGACGTAATTGAATAACTCTTCATCCTAAAGTGGGTGGTTTCTAGAACAGTTTTTCTATTTTGAGGGCTTTAAGTTTTTGAAGTGATTTTTTTTCAACTGCTCAACTGTTTTTCATTCAGGAATTGTGAAAATAAAGGTGGACTTTTGTAAATCATAAACTAGGCCAGATGTAGATTTGCTTTTGTGGTTTTAGGTATTAAATGTTGATTATATACAAACATGATAAATACTGTTTGATTTCTTATGAAAATTTTTTCTTTGTTTGAATAATGTATTATTACTTACAGTCCTTATAAGGAATTCTAGAAACTGCTTACTTCACCTCAAAAAAATTTGATTCTTCTCTTCAAAATAACTTCAGAAATTAGGAATACGACCTACGATTTTCAGAGTGTAACTCTATCAAAAATGTACGGTTTTTTACTGAAGAATTTATAAAATATTTGTGTTTTTTTCAGTCTTGAGCTTTCATGTCAAAATGTAAACAGATCACTATGAGGCCATTATGATTTGTGAGCTTCTTTATATGAGCATAATGCTCTAGATAAAATCAAATTTCTTGTCCTTCATAATTATTACATTTTTAGTCTATTTAAACATATAGAATTTGTGTTTTCCTAAACTTCACAGTAATTTAGATTTTATCTTAGGTAAAAAATGTATATCAGATTAATATGTACCTCTATGTGAAAACTTTTGAGCTTTACCAGTTTGCCAATAAAAATATAAAGAAAGAATTATGGCAGGCAGGTAAGAACGTAAAGTTTTTTGTTTCTTGGGTGTTGATGGACATTTTCATTGTTTTACATCCTTTAATAAATGTGTTTGGATGCCCATTTCCTCCTACCTACCCCACCCCCCATAGTGTTTGGTTGACTCCAGCTGGGATAGTTTATTATGTGCAGAAACAAATTTGCATAACTGTGTAAAACTGTTATTGGAAAGTAAGAGCCTGCTATCAAACTCCAGTGGCACCCCACTAAACAGAATTAAAACACATCCTTTTATTTAAATGTCCAAATTTGAGGAGATAAAATCAAATAGATGTGAAATATCTTGCTGTTTTAGGGACTTCATACTTTAGAGTTGGTATTTTGAATTTTGATATTATTAAGATATTCTCTCCCACCAATGACCCCTTTAAATTTTTCTTTTAAACTGGAGATTATTGTATACTTTTGTATCTAGTATCTTGAAGGGGAGCCATGACATCCTGTTTTTCCTTTGAAATTCTCTCTTCCCATTTACTTTTTCAATAATTTTCTGGTAGCCTCTTATATAATAGGGGGATCTTTGTTTATATATTTTCGATATTAGCATTAATTTGCATAAATTAAACTTAAATCTGCAAAAGAATATGAACTAGTTTTGGATCATGGCTTTTGTATGGGTTCTAAAATTTTCCCACATCAAAAGCAATGTTTAAAAAGATAATTTCTCAGATGTAGCTGGTAGTATTAAAATTTTAAAAGCAGTATAATATAAAGTAGTATATTTAAAAACAAATTCTCAAATTTTCATTTTTTCTTAAAGTTTCATTGGTTATTATGTTTGCTTTTTCCTTGAAACTTAATTTATGCTATTGAACAAAAATACAGTATACACAATGGTGTCAGACTTGAAGATCAGCTTTAAGTAAAAACTAATGTAAAACTGCCATATATGGTCCCTCCACTCCTGAAATGAAATATTTTATAAACCCTTCCTCAATCTTGTGTGTAAATTACAAAAAACCCTTAATGGCTACAGGTGTGATTGTTCCTAGAAAAAAATATTTTGAAAAAAATATGGATTTTTTTCAGAGATTTAAATTTCATATAGATATTTAAAACGTTTTTGGAGCAAATTTTTAGAAAATGAGAATGAACTTCAATTTTTCAAGTATAAAGGAAAATATTGTGTCAAGCACACAAGTTATTTTTAGAGTTCTTACTCCTTGATGAGATAAGTAATTGTTTTGAAACTACATATGATGGTTACATAACATGTGAATCATTTTTTTTATAAACATCAGCACTTAGACATTAAACAGTTGATGACATCTAGGTGTAGGTGGAAACATAAGTCATACCTTAAAAAGGAACAAGGAGAGCTAGCATCCTTATAATTTCAAAAAGGGCAGATTTAAATTCCTCAAACTCATAATTTCACCAATAGGGCCTTGGTTGGAATTTGACTTTACTTTTTTATTTTCAAAGTTTTAAAATAATCCATTATGAAATTAATTCTGAGCAAATGTTTTTTTGCTTTTCCCCATAACATTAATCAATATGCAAATGCTGATTGTCATATCACACCCATTTATAACCTTAATGATTATACTCATAATTATCTTTATCTTTGAGCTACGGCAAAAGGAAGATGGGTTATAATCATTCTGAACTCAGTCACTTGATGTCTAAGGGAACTCTTGTAAGGAACCTTAGATCAGCTTTCTTTTCACTCTTATCCATAGTGCTTGTGCTGCATTATGGTAAATTGCCGAATTATTTTGTATATTATTTATTTTGTATATTTTATGCATGAAATATTGTAGAATTTTCACATCCTAGTAGAGTATAAAAGACAATGTTTTGTTAATGCCATAGGAAGTAAAACACTTGACAAATGTTTTCAGCTCTATGTTGTAAACATATCTGGTGTATTTCAAAATTTAATTTTCTTGTTTTTTTTTTTGTTTTTTTTAGTGGTAGGAGATATATCTGAAGAATGTCAGAAGGCTCTAACATGTGGTGACTGTATACAATTAAATCCAGAGTGTGCATGGTGTCAAGATTTGGTAAATATAATATATTTTAAGTAAAAATATATATTTTAAAAGAATGAAGTAGAGACCATGGATACTCTGTGATTCAACACTTCTGCATGAACCCAGAGAAAAGCCCTTGAATCAGAGAAGAAGATGCAACAAACTTTAATATACATATTTTTTCCAACTATGGCTCTTGTTTGAGGTTTGCTCCACATACACTTCACATGCAGAACCCAGAGAAAAACCCTTCTGGAATTAGGAGACTCTACTTGCATGTGACCTTGAGTCTAGGAATCAAACCTGAGATCACCGAGAGAGGAGAGGCAAATGCACTATGGCTACAGCCCTGGTTCTTGTTCCAATGTGATGCTGAGTCCAGGAAATGAACCCTGACCTCAGAGTGGAGAGGCTAAGGGTACTTCTACTGTACTACACCACCCTTGACTTTTATTACCAGCATACATATAGTAAAAATATAATCATTGATAAGAACAAAGCAAACAAGCAACAGCAGAGGAAAAAATAAATAAAAGCCCCTTCTAACTGACCTGATCAATTATTATCTAATGGTTATTTATTTATTTATTTTTGTTGCAGAATTACTTTGGTCAAAAAACACCAAAATGTAATATACTACAGAAACACATTGAAAATAAATGCAAAAATGTATCTAACCCTCTATCTGGACATGATGCCAAAGCAGTAAGTATAGAATTATAATTTATTCATGTCTTTATCATGCTATACATGAATACAATTGTATAGTTGTATGTATGTGGTCTAAAATCATTTACCTACAAGACTATACTATAGCTAGCATAATGGAAAATTAATAATTTGAATCTGCATTGAAATATTCTTAGCACTGACTAAGCTTCTATGGTATTCCTGTTGATGTTTAAAAAATATGTTTATCTTTTTCTTGTCTGAATAAAAAATCATGTTATCTCTTTCCAACCACAACATTTCTTAACTCGGGGTGTGGCAGATTCATTTATAAAATTTTCTGGCTGGTATGTTTTTTTTTGTGGTGGGAAAATCAACATAACTAGAAAAAAAATTCTTGTTAACTGTATGTGATTTTTTTATTTATTTCACTTCATTTCATAGCATTTAGTCCAGACAGCTTTGTCCATCACAATATTCAGCATGTCACATTTATTATTCATAATGCCATTTACTGGACATGTTTTTGAAATGTTTTGCATTGATAATGGTTTTATTTTTGTTGTAAGACACTAATATCTATTATGTATGTTTGTGTATTTTGTCTCAAGTAATTAAAACTTCACTTTAGAAAAAGTCCATTAACCCAAACAGCTTGGATCATTCAATTTTTTCTAATTAGGAGAACTCAGTGCTTTGCCATTGTTGATATTACTTATTTGTTTTGTAGGTGGACAGTCTAGATGACAAAATCAAAGTTGCACCGCAGAATTTAACACTTCGCTTACGTCCAGGTAATTTAAAAAAAAATTGCTATCACACAATTAAATTTTGACCATCCTTTAAACATATCAATGGAAAAATTGTATTGAATTTTAAATTCTTTTGTATTGAAATTTTATCTTCTAAAATGGTGTATGAAGGGATTTAAAGTCTGTCTGCTCTCTGGCATTTACCAGCTTTTTGCAAATCCCTAAATAAATAAAATTGAAGTGATCTTTCTTAAGATTTATCTTTCAAAACTAGGCCACAAAAAGTATTTTTGTTGAGCTCATATTCATAGCTTTGTGTTTCATATTCATAGTTTTGTGTCTCAAAAGGAAATTAAAAAAACATCTTTTTTGAAATCATAGTTTAGAAGTAAGAAAAATCGACAAATGTCAGCATTGACCAAAATCGCAGTGTTATTATGTGAATTGGTTTTGAATGACATCCTTCATGGCTTTTCCCTTTCCATTAAGTTAAGTGGTTCTGGAAGCAAATTATACATCAATGAAGTGTTTTGGTTCTTACCTTATTTGTTGAATTGACTGTAATGTTTTAGAGACAGATGTCAACTGAAATGGAAGGAAATGTCTAATACACAGGAAAATCGGCACGAAGATGATTGAGAGAATGAAAAAAATGAATGGATGAATGGTTAGATGTGTGAGTGGTAACGTTGGAAGGTTGGATAGTTGGGATTATGCAAAGGACTAATAATACACGAGAAAATGTGCACTGAACTGAATGAATAAATAAATGAGTGAATGAATGAATAAGTGAAAGAATAAAAAAATGGATGAATGGTTAGATAAATGGGTGACAACGATGGATGGTTGATGGAATAAAGCAAAGGAAGGATTAGTAAAAGAAAATCATTGGAAGAAGGAAAAGAGAAAAATAAAAATCACACTCACATTGGTTCGCATATGAAAAACAAAATTGAAAAAAATGAAACGGAAAAAAAAAAAAACGCCTAAAATTCATTTCGAATTAGAAACGAGTGTCACGGGTTTATTAAGCACTGTCTGTTAAGTGCTACCCTCGAAAAACAAGGACGATGTATTTATTTTTTCATTATCCTAAGCCTAATATCTAAATACTAAACTTTGTTTGAAAATCCGTCGAAAAAGCGAGCTACTTTCCAAAATAATCCTATAGTCGAAATTGCTAAAAAAGATAACACACCCTTTGATTATGTAAACAAGATTTTCCCCCAGCCTGTGGCCGTTTGAATAACGAATTTTACTTTGCTGCAGGTCAACCATCTACCTTCAATGTCAAAGTCCGAATGCCAGAGAATTATCCTGTTGATCTCTACTACCTTATGGACCTGTCAGGATCGATGTTGGAAGATATTCAGCAAGTCAAAACCTTAGGCAAAAAACTAGGTAACATCTCATCTACAATAGTAATGAATATTAATAGAATGTTCTTGAACCTGTTTAAAATGGACAGTGTTCGTATTAAAGAGGTGTCCGTATCATACAGGTTTTAAGAAGTTTACCCAGGCAAATATATATCGTGTTGGCTTTTAAAATACTGTTTAAAATGGACTGTGTTCGTATTAAAGAGGTGCTCGTATTATACAGGTTCTAAGAATTTTTCCCAGGCAAATATATATCGTGCTGGCTTTTAGAATACTGTGAGAGCCTTGGTATTTTAGGGTCAGCTGCAATAAGCGGAAGCGTCTGCGCCGAATTCGGAAGACATGGCTCGGACAAAAACATCATTTCGCCGAAAAAGGCTCCTTCCCCTCCTTCCCTTCCCCTCACAATAGCAGCACAGAGGGATGGAGGGCTTTCTTTAAGAATGCGTGATGACTTATTAGGAGGTTGGTATTATAAGATTTGCCGTATTATTGTTGGGCTGCAGAAGGGATTGTTTCTCCACAGAGAAGTAACAAATAGGTGGTGGAATTCTTTTTGTTTAGAGCGGTTTTCGTATGAGTCGTAAGCGTAGTCGGAGTCTACGAGTTGTGATAACATGTCGTACCATGTACGTGCTGTAAGCCAGTAGAGGAGTTTTCGTATGACTATGAAAAACGTACGGCACGGACCGCGCCTTGCCGTGACCGTGTCAGTGCCGTGCTGTATAAGCCAGTTCAAAGTTTAAGAATCGTTTGTAGTGCGCATGCGATTTTATCCCGAATTCAGTTCTCACCTTCTTTTGTTTAAACCTTCTTTTGTGTTAAATTAAACAAAAGAAGGTGAGAAATCCACGCCGCGCCGTAACCGTGCCGTGTCTTTTCGCACATACGAAATATGTTCTAAATTCCACTCTAATTTGACGTATACTCGTAAATGTTTAGTATTTAGCGGGGCTGTCAGTTTCATGTGGATTTCAGTTGGCTGGTACTTTTGCGCTAAAACGTGCTCTCTCCCCCCCCCCCCGGAAACTCATGCTACGCTACATCTTTCTGTTTTAAATGTTTATTCACGTAGGAAACATTTTAAGATGTTTGTTCTTTGTTGTTGTTTCAGCCCAGGAGATGTCAGGAATTACCAAAACATTCCGTCTGGGTTTTGGTGCGTTTGTTGATAAACCACTCGCTCCTTATATCGACACTTTTCCTTCTGTGTAAGTACAGTACTGACGTTGTTCTCGATTTTTGTTCACCCTTTCTTATATCATCCTGTCCGGTCCTGTCCTTTTCTCTCCCCCCCCCCCCCCTCCCCCTCCCCCTCCCCCCTTCTTCCACCTTCACTTATCATTCAATTGAAGATACTTATCATACTGTTTGTTTCTATATGTACAGGTTAATGCATCCAGATCTCAATAATCCCAAGTCTGTACCGGCTTTTGGTTTCAAAAACATGCTTCCCCTGTCAGAGAACCCGACTGATTTCGAGGTACGGTACTTTGATACTCCATGTAGACCAGGTTTGTCGTGTCCGAACAAATCATGAATCCATGGCTGGGCATCAGCCTCAGAAAGAAAGTCATTCTGTTACTTCAACAAGTTTTTTGATCATTATTTCAGCAAACCGTTGGGTCATTGAACATCTCTGGTAACGTTGATCGTCCCGAGGGTGGCTTAGATGCACTCGTTCAAGTCGCTGTATGTGAAAAGGTATCTTGATGTTCGTCATCCGTCTTTTAATCCTTTCTTTTGTACTAAAACGTTAATTTTACCTTCAAGCGTAGGAACGGTTTATTCAGGAATCTTCACATGTTAAAGTCACATAATACATACACAAACATACCGAAGGGATGGAAAAAATTCCATCCTTATTTAACACTTTTCTTGTTGGGCCCGGTAGGATATTGGTTGGAAATCTAAACTCGATGCAAGACGGCTGGTCATCTTGTGTACAGACTCAGGCTATCATTTTGCTGGAGATGGACTGGTAAGAATCTGCACTATAAATATGGGTACATTGGCCAAGAGAGACTAGGGCATTCAACTCAAATAATTAACATTTTGGGGTGTAGCAGATTGGTAACGTCCTTGTGCATGGTGTGATTTGAGGACGAGAGCTGGCAGAACTTTTTGTTCTCGTCCACATATTCAATCCCACAGTCCTGTGTACCAAATTACCATTCTTCTATTCCCATACGACATATATTATTCTCTGTGAACACTTTATTATTTTTTATTGGTTAAAGCTGTGCTCCTGGGTCATACCTGAACAGTATAGCGGCTGCCAGAGGCGCCTTCACATGCTTTCAGTTCGACCCCGTTGAGCTGGTGTACTTGCGGTGGTGATTAGTGATTTTTATTGTTTGTATTGTGATTTCAGCTCGCCGGTGTAGTAGTTCCTAATGATGCTCAATGTCATCTTGAAGGTGGTACTTATGCTGCTTCGACTACTCTGGTACGTTCTTTGACTAACCATTTAGCATTGCGTTTAGTATCATCATCTCTATTAGTTATGGTTTGTGATACGCCCAGGGGGGTGGGGTCCTTCCTTCGCTCGAATCAACTTTGATGGCTATATTCCTTGAGGCGCAGCTTAGGCTTGGTGGGTAAATGCGCTGCCAGTAAAACAAGATATCCCGTGATTTCACGTACTTGTCACTATTTCTCTTCTGCTCCTTTAGCTTCAAACGAAGCGTCGATGAAGGGAGAAGGCATAGAGATAATCAGTACTCTATACAATTATTGTTATATATCCCGCTTTCTGATTAGTTGGGGGTGTGTGCATTATGAGAGCACACAGCACGCGCGTGCTTTCCATTTCGTCATTCGTATCCAAACTAGAAGCTATCCTTATTTATATTTAAGAGAGTAGAAAGAGCTTTTTGTTGCACGGGGTGGTAATACGATCGAGTAACATTCACTCTGCAAGTTGCAACGTCAAGTTGCACTATTTTGTTGCTCGTATTTTCACGCCTTTAACTTTGTCATCCCACCCAATTTCAGTCCTTATACACATGCAACTTTCGACCAACTTTCAATACGAAGGCGCTTAACTCTACAATATATGCCAGTTGTATAAAAAATGTATCATTCCTTTCTTATCTTCACAGGATTTCCCGTCCGTTGGGTCTGTCCGGGAAATTCTTCTAGAGAATCAAGTGGCTCCAATATTTGCTATTACCAAAACTCAAGTTGGTGTTTACGAGGTGAGATTAAGAAAAACCTCTCTAACATGAGCAAAGAAGGGACGGAGCTGAGTGCCCGTATCAATAGTGAAGGGCAGAAAGAATTAGAGCGGTGGCCGAAAATAGAGAGGTGACTGCAGTATAAGAAATATTCAGTTGTATTAATGTGATGTATTTAAATCAAATCTTCTACAGACTTTGGCCAGTTTTCTTGGGAGCGAGACTGGAGCAGTTGCAAGAAGACTGAACAACGACTCCTCTAATGTTGTGCCCCTTATACGCGAGGCTTATTTGGTAAGAGCAAGAACCACCTTATTTAATTTAATTTATTTTTACATTTATTCATACATTTATTCTCAGTCACATCGACCAACCAGTATAACTTTTTTTTAGCGTAGTAAGATAGATTTCTGGTGGACGTCAGCCAAAAGCGGGCACGTAAAAAAGGATTATATGAGCCTGTTTTTGATTGAAGTCCACTCCATTTCACTATAGAGTTTTTTTCACGGCAGAGATGTTTGAGGGCAGGAACAATGAAAGCAATCAATGCACGACAAGAGGATTTATTTCCCAAAGGAGAACATTTCTATTGTTTTGCCCTCTCACGTGGTTGCCGTGCGATACCTCTATTGTTGACCATGCATATTGCTGCTGTTGTTGCTGCTATTATTGCTGTCACTTCTGCTGTTTTTGTATTTGTTGCTACTGCTGCCGCTGCAGTTCTTGTGCTATCTTCTTTTCTCAGCCTATTGCTCTGTGTCTCATTCTTGATGCTCCTTTTTATCAATAGAGAATTGCTCAAACCCAGACGATCACGGACAACGCACCAGAAGGCATTAAAATCAAATACACCGCAAACTGCCCGTAAGAAAGAAACTATATACTTAATAAATGTAGCAAAATGCTATCAAAGTGCCTAACACGTCTGACTATATTTTCAGTATAGATTCTACAGAGATTTACGTCCTGTACAAACGTAATGCACTTTTGGAAAGGGACCACTAGCCTCGTTTTTATGTTAATCAGCACCAGTCTCCACCCATCTTTCAGGGATATGAATGTGATGTATATATTCTTTTTACTCATAGAAATGGTAAACGTGAAGGTAAAAATACATGTACTGGTGTGAAGATAGGACAAGAGGTTTGTTGAATACACGGGTTTCATTTCTCATTTCATACCACCCACCCACCCACCTCCTGTTTGTACCCACTTACCATTTCCTGATCATTTTAATTTCGGTACACACGAAGGGTTTTGCTCCCGGGTCATGCTCCCGGGTCATGCTCCCGGGTCATGCTCCCGGGTCATGCTCCCGGGTCATGCTCCCGGGTCATGCTCCCGGGTCATGCTCCCGGGTCATGCTCCCGGGTCATGCTCCCGGTCATGCTCCCGGGTCATGCTCCCGGGTCATGCTCCAGGGTCATGCTCCCGGGTCATGCTCCCGGGTCATGCTCCAGGGTCATGCTCCCGGGTCATGCTCCAGGGTCATGCTCCCGGGTCATGCTCCAGGGTCATGCTCCCGGGTCATGCTCCCGGGTCATGCTCCAGGGTCATGCTCCCGGGTCATGCTCCCGGGTCATGCTCCCGGGTCATGCTCCAGGGTCATGCTCCCGGGTCATGCTCCCGGGTCATGCTCCCGGGTCACGCTCCCGGGTCATGCTCCCGGGTCATGCTCCCGGGTCATGCTCCCGGGTCATGCTCCCGGGTCACGCTCCCGGGTCATGCTCCCGGGTCATGCTCCCGGGTCATGCTCCAGGGTCATGCTCCCGGGTCATGCTCCCGGGTCATGCTCCCGGGTCATGCTCCCGGGTCATGCTCCCGGGTCATGCTCCCGGGTCATGCTCCAGGGTCATGCTCCCGGGTCATGCTCCCGGGTCATGCTCCCGGGTCATGCTCCCGGGTCATGCTCCAGGGTCATGCTCCCGGGTCATGCTCCAGGGTCATGCTCCCGGGTCATGCTCCCGGGTCATGCTCCAGGGTCATGCTCCCGGGTCATGCTCCCGGGTCATGCTCCCGGGTCACGCTCCAGGAGCAAAGCCTCTTCTTGTGTAAATCCCAACGATTTCATTGATATATCCTTCGGAGCAGAATTTTCACCCCGAAAAATGCTTCACGATATTGGTTAAATATTCGGGATCAAGATTCAAAATACTCTCTCGTGTGTACTGACAGTGCAAAATGTCCCTGGAGCATGCCCCGGGAGCAAAACCCCTCGGGTGTACCGATATTTACTGTATATTGGTTTATAATGTGTCTTTGTTGTTCTGGCATGTTTTCCGCAGGTGTCGTTTGATGTATCTGTGACAGCTGCAGATTGTTCTGATAAACAACCAGGGTAAGATATACATATGGTATCAAAATTCAGAATCTTTTTAACAGGGGGTTGTATGATGGCAATGAAAGCGAAAGTAACGCCTAATTCTAGTTTTAGTTAGCCATCATTCTCTCACTGTCAGCCAGCTAATCGAAATCCTCGCCCTGGATCCGCCCCTGGAATCCAAAGTCATGTGGTGCAATGTACTCTCACCTCTGGGGTCTCAGGTTCATTCTTTTTTTCCCTATTCAAATTTTTTTTTTCATCTTCCAGGTTTTCGTTAAAAACAGCATTTGGAGATGTGAATGTCAATCTAGAATACATATGTGACTGTAAATGCGAGAACCAAAAATACTCAGTAAGAATTATTATCCCATGGGGTCCAAACACAGTGGAGTCGAATTTTCAACTGTGGGCACGTCAATCAAACAAGTTCATGCGTAAATTATGAAAATGAGCAGCCGATTTTGATTGACGCTTACGAAAACTCGATTTCGCATGTTGGTCGCGTGTGGTAAAGAACAGTGTATATGTAACTGGCCAATCAAATGGCCTCAAAATGATTCGCAAAGCTTAAGATTTCTATATGTTGTTAATAATGATTTTAGGTAGAGAAAAGTCCTGTATGTAACACTAACGGTACACTACAATGTGGAATCTGCAAATGCAACAAACAAACGTAAGTTAGCCTAATACTGTATGCTCTTCGATAAAGTACCCAACTCTCGGCAGTAGTCCCCTTCACAGTTCCCTGCGCCATCTTGAAAGGTATAGCCGTGCCTTTACATCGAACCGAGACATTTGGTGACCTTGCAATGATAGAGACCTTTTTTAACACCTTGGACAATTATTCTTGCTCTATCATTGGAAGCTCACCTCATGTCTGGCTTCGATACAAAGGTACGGCTACCTTTCAAGATGGCACAGCAAACTAAGAAGGGGATGTCTATTGCCAAGTGCGTAATGATTTTCAGTGATTTGAAAGGTTAAACGGAAGGTTTTGTCAGTAGTTTTCGCTCCTCTTTTCAAGCATGCGTAGCCATCTTCTCCGTCTGCGCGTGGAGATTCGTCACTTATTTTCGACGCCTTTGATTTATCATTTAACTTTGGTTGTATAGTATTTAAATAAAACATAATACCGCGTATTATATTCAGAGGTCATGTTTGCAGTGTACACTAACAAATTCCCTCCCCATTCATCTTATATCCCGTATCTGAATCATATTATCTGGTTGTGTTTGTAGTGGAGGAAGACTTTGCGGCTGCCCTATTGACGACGTGTATGATACTAGTCGCTGTGAAAAGTAAGAAATAAATATAAACCAATATCATTTAAACTTGAATGGCGATTCAGTATGGGCCTCTATATTCTCTCTTTGTCCACGAGAGCTTAGGATATGAAGTGAACAGAATCTCATCTCCAAAACAAATACGTGAAATTTGGAATTTTTTCTGTGGGTTACTCCTGAGTAGAGAATTTTTTTTAAAGATTCGACGCGTGCAGACGTACTTTTCAATACTTATCCTAAATCCGTCCTTGAATAAATGATCACTGAATATTGCCATGACCGTGAGATCTGGTGAAGAAGCGAATATACAAGTTATTTATATCCTCGTTGCATTTGCTGTTCTAGATATTTATTTAAAAAAAAATTAATGTCAAGAATTTGAATTTCATTTTTATTCCTTAATTGGAGGATAAATAATGTAGAATGCTAAAGATACTAAAAAACTGCTGGTGTTCCTCTCAGTTCGTTTCTTGGGCCACTCGGTTATCCCACTTCCCTGGTTATCCAGAACTGAACTGATGAAGCCGAAGATAAAGACAAATGTTTCCCCCCCGTAAAGTTCAGATACATGTATCAAATGATCAACAATGAATTCATAATTTCTAAATCTAAATTCTAAATTTGAATGAGTGATCAAAATACTAATTTAATGATAATAATGATTGCACTAAATGTTGAAAATATATGAATGGCTTGTTAAGATATCTTAGAAGACATTCTTAAAACTAACTGATATGTTATTTGAAGATAAACAAAAATATAACCTTAAAAAAAAAACTTATTCTGTATTTAAACTTTAAATTACTTGAATGAAAGCAATCTAACCGAACCGTTGCTTGGAAACGAGAAGACGTCCATTGGTAGCCATGGCAACAGTAGTAAGACGTAAGTACTGATCCAATCAGTTAATAATCAGTCTAAATCCTAAATGTTCTACTGGTTTGTCTAGATCTGATAAATAGCTATTGTATGATCTTTCACGGCATTTCTTATCAATAAACCTTTTTGCCTTGAGCGTTCTTGAATGTTCTTCTCATTTCAGACCACATGTCATTCTCTTGAGAAGGTGTTTGATTGAGTTGTATCCATATTCATGTGTCTTCTCATAAATGATACTCTAGGGAATGATATGGTCTAGCTAAAGAGGTCTATTGATGTACTTGATAAAAAGCCTCATAAACAAAGTTAAAAATAAAAGTTATTTGACGGAAAATTCGTTCAATATCCATAATTATAAAATAACTGTTATAAATCTCGCTCTATGATTGGTTGATGGCACGTGCATTGAATTTTATAAAAGAAAATTTAAAAAAACCTGTCTGCTGTGCTGTTGAAGTTATAAAGCACTTGGGGATTGTCATAAGCTACGCGTCATGCTTCTCCTAACACTTCTCTCGTGTTCTGCAATTTTCCGCGTGCTTTATAACTGCGCACAGCACGCGCTTGCGTTTTCTATTTCTTCACTGTAAAGGCAAAACATTCGTTGGTATGAAATGCCTCCATGACATTGCTGGAAAACACAAAGTTTTCAAGGGCACGTGCCTATGGAATGCCATGGAAACGCCTTGATTGACGTGCACCAAAACCTACTTCGTCGCGACGGCAAATTGTACGATTTTGCGCGCGTAAATAAGCAAGCGCTGTGAGAACGACTTTTGAGTTTTGGCGCTAGGTCGGTGGTGAGGAGGGCGAGGGAGACAGAGTGGGGTGGGGTGGGGGGTTTGGGTTATAACCACGTGTGTCAGTGTCGAAAGAGTTATTTCTCAAAGAACTATTTGTCTTACAGTGTGTTGGCCATGTAGGGTAGTTTTATCCGTACATATTATTACAAAGAACCTCTGTGCTGGATTTGTTCATTTAATATAATCACGTTCTAATTGTTGATTTGTTATTCAAGGGGTAACGCCACTGCTAAAATGTGTAGTGGACGTGGAGAATGTGTCTGCGGGGAGTGTGTCTGCAGCAAGAGCAAGGTGAGACATACTCACAGTGAAATGCTTTTATTTTCATTGTTTAATAATATGGTTACGCAACAATGGAAATCTTTTCTGTTCAGATTCCAGGTGAGATCATCTATGGTAAGCACTGTGAGTGCACTAACATGGACTGCCCAAGGGATCCCATTTCTGGACTTGTCTGTGGAGGTACGTATTCTGAATTGGCTTTTCTTGTCATATCTTTTGCAATATGTTAGAAACAAACCATAGATATCCTGGGGGATCTTTTCAAAGTTAGCCATTGTCCAAGCACTGATGGTGAAAAATCAAGTGGAAGTCTAGTGGGCGGGGGTGTGGGAAGAAGTGGATATATCAATTGAGGGGGGGGGGGGGGGGGTGGGGTGGGGTGGGGTTGGGTTGGAAGGAACTGGATGCAACACTTGAGGGGGAGGATACAAAACTTGACGAACCCAATCACGGCACTACTTCAATTCAGGGATTACTTCCTATACCTCTCATCTATCAAGCAATAGATAAACGTCTTAATCATATCCATTTTGAAATCATTAGCAAATCCTGCAATCTGATTGGCTACAAAGTGTGCGATTTAAGCATTAATTGCACTATTTTGAATCATTAATTGCATCATTTTGTCAAACAATCACTTTTGAAGCTACATATAACTGTTGAGTATTTTAATATATTAAGTTTCAAAATGGAAATGATTAATAGGTAATAGAACTGAGTGTCTTGCAATTTTGGGCAGAAATCACACTCGTGATTAACAAATTGCACTCCCGCTGCGCAGTCGTGCAATTTTGTAATCACTCTTGCGATTTCAGCCCAAATTGCACTCCACTCAGTTCTATTACCATTATTAATTACCAGGACATTGATTTACTGAGAGATTACTGCTCATACCTCTCATCTATCAAGCAATAGATAAACGTCTTAGTTACCAGGACATTGATTTACTGAGAGATTACTGCTCATACCTCTCATCTATCAAGCAATAGATAAACGTCTTAGTTACCAGGACATTGATTTACTGAGGGATTACTGCTCATACCTCTCATCTATCAAGCAATAGATAAACATGTTAATCACCAGGACATTGATTTTCAGGTCCTGAACATGGCAGCTGTGCTTGTGGAGTATGTACTTGTGTGGGTAATTGGACAGGACCAAACTGTATGTGTTCCCAAGATACTAAACCATGCTACAACGAAAACAATGTGAGTATATAAACAAACTATCAGTCAAAACGTACCTCCATCCTTTTATCCATTCATCCATCTCATGCATGCATTCATCTATCCTCCTACCATCCATCCATCCGTCTGTCTCTCCATCCCTTTCCTTATTTCAATTTATCAATCAACCCATTCATCCCATCCATCACATCCATCAAATCCTTCTATCCATTCACCCCTTTCTATCCCATCGCATCCCATCCCATCTATCTATCAGCGCTTCCCTCTCACCAAGGCGACCCGAGTTCGAGCCCCGCTGGCGGGGCTCGGTGTCGTATGTGAGTAGAGTTGTTTGTTGGTTCTCTCCTGTGCTTCGAGGGTTTTTCCGGGTTCTCCGGTTTTTCCTCCCTCCTCAAAAATCAACTTCTAAATTCCAATTGGAATGCAGTGGAGGAAGAGCAACTCTGTGGATTCCACTGTTAATCGCATTTATTTATTTATTTTATTTTTTATTTATTTATCACCCATCCACCCATCCATCCCATCCTCTCTTCCATCCGCACCTCCAATTTATCCATCCTTCCATCCATCCCTGTTTCCCTGCCTTTCTTAGCTCACTGATTTCCATTCATTCGTCCATTTGCTCATCTGTTTACAACTTATGATTGACAAAGTATTTCCCCTCGTGCATCGTTCCAGGTGCTGTGCAGTGGACGAGGCACGTGTGAATGTGGTAAATGTGTTTGTAACTCAACACTCAGTTACAAAGGAACCTTCTGTGATGATTGTCCGGTAAGTCAAGAACAATAAAAGGGTCATAGGTCAGTCTATCATAAACAGTAAAAACCCGCATGTAAGAACCTGCATTTTTTTCACGTTAGCCTAGACAGGTTCTTATATTATTGGTGTTTACTGGGAAATCAGGATATGTTGGATCATAGAAAGGATTCTTATCTTCATTAGGAAGAAAAGGTGCTTGTTTCTGGTGGAATATTGGCGCAGTCTACTGTTTGTATAAAATATGCATAAAATTATGATGAGAATTCTTAGCCTAACAGGTTCTTAATCACTAGATTCTTACATGCGGGTTTTTACTGTAGTTGATGATATCTTAATATAATTAATAGACTTGTAAAGGAAAGTGTGCTGAGAATCGGGACCTTGTCCAGTGCTGAGTGTTTGGTACTGGTGGGGTCAGTCTGTCATATAGTTGATGATATCTTGATATAATTAATAGACTTGTAAAGGAAAGTGTGCTGAGAATCGTGACTGTGTCCAGTGCTGAGTGTTTGGTACTGGTGGGGTCAGTCTATCATATAGTTGATGATATCTTAATATAATTAATAGACTTGTAAAGGAAAGTGTGCTGAGAATCGTGACTGTGTCCAGTGCTGGGTGTTTGGTACTGGTAAACTAAATTCTGCCCAATGTCAAAAGCAGTGTAAAGATGCAGTATACATCATGAAGGATGAAATCACTTCAGGTCAGTAGTAACTCTTCCAGTGTTCATGATAAAAGTCCTACCGTTAAGCCTGGTTCACACTAGCGACGCAAGCATAAGCATAACGACATACGCAAGCGCAGATAGTCTAACCCCTTTGACATCGATTGCCTGCAACATTGCGCGAAATGTTGCACCGTGTGTCCGTAGCTTTACCTCATCGTGCGACATTCGTTGTCCTTGCGCTGCATGATTCTTAAAGGCCTATTTTCAGCTGAGTATTGTAACCAGTCAGTTCATGTTATGCATTATTTTTTAACATACTTTTATCTCATGGACACAGACATGGGTGAGCAGTGTCAGTTTACAGATGAAGATGACTGTAAGGTTTACTTCGCCTACCGTGAGAACGAAAACAGGCAACTGGAAATATTTGTTAAAAGAAAAAGGGGTGAGTTACACTTCTGGTTTCCGCCGGTCCATCTGTACACGTGTCTATTGACGTCTCTACTAGAATCTTTAAAGGCGCTAGTATAGTTGTCATGACAACGGTCTTGTTCCCATGGCACCTAAATGTGTCTATTGACTTCTTTACTAGAATCTTTAAAGGTGCTTGTATAGTTGCCACGGCAACGGTTTTGACGTCACAGCACGTCCTTGTGCTCATCATTACCAATTCAGTTATTAATGAGATTTCTATTATTTGTATTGTTTTCAGTTTGTCCTGAAGAGGCAGGAGCATTAGCCGTCATTCTAGGCGTGGTTCTTGGTGTATTGGGTATTGGTCTGGCTCTACTCTTAATATGGAAACTCCTTGCTACTATTCAAGTAAGATATATACTAATTAAGCCACCATTTTGTTGGATTAACCTTCACTAAACTGCATTGTTTGTTTTACGAATGATAGGATCGAAGAGAGTTTGCTAAGTTTGAGAAAGAAAGACAAAACGCTAAATGGGACACGGTAAGTTTTTAGTCTTGCGTTACATTTAAATTTAAAAAATACTTAAGATAGTACGCGCGCTCTCATTGGTCGAGAGCTGTGTTTTCATCACGCTATGAAGGCACGGAAATGACGTAACAAGCATTTTTTAAGTATTTTTTAAAAGAATGTTTTATTTCTTAAATACAAAATTATATTAAAATATTGATCTTATTTTCTTTCAGGGTGAGAATCCAATCTTCAAGCAAGCAACAACAACGTTTCAGAATCCTACTTACGGTGGAAAATAGGATTGGACTTGTTACCTAGCAACCAGTGTCACGTGGTTTTCTGATATTAGATGACGGCTTAGGTCCTGTGATGTAATGATGTCATATGGAATAGTGAAGTCACGTGGTATCTTGGTTGGATTTGTGGTTAGCAACAGAACTAAAAGTTTAAGGGATTGATGGATGAATGAATATATGAATGGATAAATGGAAGGATGGAACTGGCATGGGTGATACCATGCAAAAATGGAACAAAGAGTTATGAGACAAGCTAAGTACTTTTCTTCGGCTCAGACAAGGTTTCCCATTCTTGATACTCGGAGACAACCATGAATGGGAAACCATTTAAGTGTTGCAGCATTTTGAAGAAACCGATGTCTTAACACAGAAATGGTTTTTCATTCATGGTTGTCTCCGAGTATCAGGAATAGGAAGCCATTTAAGTGTGGCTAGATTTTTAAAGAAACGTACAAATAACACTGAAATGGTATACTATTCATGATTGTCTCCGAGTATCAGGAATCTGAAACCATTTAAGTGTTGCGACACTGAAATGGTTTCCCATTCATGATTCGGCTCCTAGTATAATGAATAGGAAAGCTCAGAAATCCTTGTTGGGAAATAATTTCAAGAATGTTTAAACTTTATTTTAGTAATATAGCAGTTAAATACTCGAGAGCTGTGCTCTAGTATCTTATATAGTTACGGTTCTATTTACCCTTGGGCAGTACTTATATTTTTCCACATTCAGGGGAACTATTTTATTATTTGCTGTAAATGTTTATCATCTGAAAAGGTATTTTGTACTATTTTGTTGTAACTTAGGAAAATAGATGAAATCAGCATGGTCTCGTATTTTTTTGGTCCGGGAAAAAAAACTTTGAATTTGTTTCTTTTTTTAGGAAACGTTTGTCATCAAACGAAATGTTAAATAGTACAGTAACACGCTAAGCCGATGAGTTGGAAGCAATTGAAATAGAACGATAAAATATTTTATAAATAACTTAGTCTCACTTCAGCGATAGTCTATTAACTAAAAAAGGTCACAACAGTACCCTTCATATTGGTTCTAATTATCTCTGCTGAAAATAACTATTTTTATATTTAAAGACAGAAGGATATGGATATCTTTCTCAAGGAAATATTATTTTCTAAGGGAATCCTTGACTAGGAAAAGGTCTTTGTTTAATGGTGTGTTGGTTAGGGTTGGTCAGTTTGTGGTTCTACGTCCTTTGAATTGAAGTTTAATAGTAAGATTATAAAATTGTATATTAATATTTTAGATACATAATTATAGTTTGTTGTTGATGTTAGAGTGTAAAGCTACGGACACATGGTGCAACGTTGCGCGCGATGTTGAAGGCAATCGATGTTGCGAGCCATGTGACACGACGCAATTTGTTGCACGCAATGTTGCTGAAGTAGGAAACGATCCTGCTTCAGTAACATTGCCTGAAATATTGCAGCGTGTGTCTGAACCTTAAGATTGTAAGGGCGTGAGAATACGTGGTTCAGAACTAGACCCCCTATCCTGTGCATGCGCAAAAAGAACGAGAAAATTCGGGTAAGAAGAAAAATAACATGATAATATTGATTTTTACTTAACCCGTAAAATACTGAAAAATTACTAGTTTACGTGTAACAGTCAAATAGACACAAAACAATGGAAATAAGATCTACCAACCTCTATTATTCTACTAACTATCTCACGGCACGGAGCAATTTTCTCTGCAACTTGTCTCTCAACGGCGTTGCGACAAGTTGCATGGAGCATTATGGCGTGTAACCTACAGTGCAATTTGAAAAATGTTGCCAGACAAGTTGCAGCAATCGTTTCTAAAGGTAGAATTAGTTTCTACTTTTGGCAACGATTGCGTCTCCGTTGCACCGTGTAAACCCTCTTGAAGTCGCGCCTTTAAGTTTGGCCCGGTTTAGACGTCGAATTTCAAACAATAAATTTTGCTCATTTGCATTAGATTCGGCATATGTGAACTTCGACGTCTAAACCGGGCCTAACACTACTAACTTCTGCAACACCTACAGCTAAACATTAGTGGGTCTATTTCTGAACAATAAGCTGATTGTGTTCGTGTTGGTAACAGTATTATTTGAAGGTTTTTAGGTATTTTAATGTTATGTACAATAAGAAACATTTGATGTTCGAATAATAATAAAATGTTCTAATTTTTTATAATCATGTTATGAAAATATCACTGCTACTGCCCTTGGCTAGTTTCTTGGCGAGGGCATGTTGAATCTCGTGCACTTCGGATTCCCCTATCTCTTTATAAAGCCTCAACATTGAAGCCTCAACCCGGAAACCGACTCTTGGCTGATCTAAGCAAGGGCACAGCTGACTGGAGATGGGTTTTGCGAAGGGAGAAAAATCCTCGAATCATGGGAGAGATGTATCAAACCCTACTCACGTGCGATGCTGAGTTCATCCAGGAATCGACCCCGAGACTGCAGAGGTGAGAGCCAAATCGAACAAAGTTTTTTTTGCCTTGCAATAGCAGATATCAGAGTTACATTCCATTGCCTTCACACAATTGTTTCAAGTCGTGGTATTTGGGTCAGTTTCTATACATTTACTGTATTGTTGACCCAAATGTTTGAAGACAATAGTGTAGTGTAACTCTGATATCTGCTATTTAACAATTAGAAGACGAACTCGAGATTTCTATCGGCTGATAGTTGACGAGGGGCTCCGGCCCCGAGTCAACTATCAAAGCCGATAGAAATCGAGAGTGAGTCTTCTAATTGTTTTAGTAAAAATCTCAACTAAACTATACTATACTAAACTAAACTAAACTTCACAAAAGCGCGAAGGAAAAGCCGCCATTTTTTTAAAACAAGTCCGGCTTTCTCTACCCACTATCTATCGGCTGATAGATAGTGAGTACGTTAGCCAATCAGAATGCAGGATTTGCAATAGTATAGTAGTAGAATTTTACTAATAATGAATAGTGCGTGAAAGACTAAGATGGAATTCCTAAGCTAATATTGAAACTAAATGTTCATCAAATACTTTATTTGATAAAGCAATCATACATAACCCGAAGCAGTTAAACTGAACATACACAACTACTATACATAACCTGTACTTCTTAAATCTCCTAACACTTTAAATTTGTAAAGATTTTGTTTTCTATATCAGCCTAAGGCCTGGTTTCCATTTTAAACACAAATTCAGGACAAAATGTACCTTTCTCACACGGCAGCCATGAGTAACTGGACCAATGGATTCAGTCCCCCGCGTAGCCTCGCATTTAAGCGCTTCAGGATGAGATTACGCGAGTTTCTATCATCATAGGAATAAATTTGGCGCCGTGTGATCAAGGTCCATACACAGACTCGGTAAAGCTCGTTCTTTCCGCGAGGTGTGAGGAAAGATACTGATTGCTAGGAGAGGGGTGCGGGTGCATTGATTGAGTTACTCCTCACAGTATTGAATTTTCCCTCTTGTTTTCCTAAACTCACATACTAACGACTCTGTGAAGCTCGTTCTTCCCGCAAGGTCCGAGGAAAGACACTGATTGCTAGGGGAGGGGTGGAGGGTGTAGTTAGTGAGTTTCCCCTCGGGCTGGATTTTTCCTCGTTTTATCAAACTAAAGACTCTGTTTTTACGTGCAACGCACCTCCTCCATCGTACGCGCCTCATTTCTGGTGTTAACAATCCTCAGCTGAATCAGCGTATACTATTTAGTCTTGTGCTTGCGTTACCGATTGAAAACCAGACTTGGTGACTACAAAATACGTAGTAACTTACTAAATTTGACTTACGTACTGAATGTTTTAGTGTCATGGCTAGGGCTTTACGAGCTAAATGTCTAACATCTCATGAACCTTCCATATCGCTTGTTGGCAAGAAAAATGGATGGGATTGTCAAGGGTAGTTTCCAAGGTGGATCTAACAGCTCACAAACACGCATACATAAGAGGCTAGGCGTGTAACTCTAAATGTCTAACATCTCATGCTACCATATCGTATTCTTGGAAAGAGAAATGGATAGGATTATAGAAGGTTTACACAGGCCACGGATATACATGCATAAGAGGCTAGGGGTGTAACTAAATGTCTAACATATCATCCTTCCATATCGTATTCTTGGGAGGAGAAATGGATGGGATTATTAAAACTCTCATGTTTCATGATATTATGATCTCCAGACTTGTATTTCTTTCTTAACCACCAACCAGCAAGTAGAAGACCAGATAAGATGACCAGAACAACCACAATACCAATAGCTGCTTTGGCTCCTGAGGACAGACCGCTTTTAGGACCTACAAAGATCCCAGGAAACTATGTTAGCACCATAATAGGGTGACTGATATAATCTAATGGTGCTTATGTTTCAGGCGGAATTAGTGAATGAATTCTTACGTATTGATGGCTTGCAAGCATTCCTTAGAGAGTCAAAAGGCAAAAACATGGCGGCCATTTTGGTGCCGTTAATAATGGATGCTTATGAGAAATCTTTTGTTAAATGGCACCAACGCTCGCCCGAGAGGCCGCGATGACGTAACGTGCAATCGAAGAATACCCGAAAAATATTGCGCATCTGCGCAGCAAGACAGGTCTGGTATAGAGGCTTGGCATCATCACGTGATGGCAGCCATGACAGGAGGCGGGAACAATAGTTTTTCCCAGTGAGAATTTGAATTCTTTTTCATGTAAATCACATTAGACCAGATTCAATTATTCCTGCCTCCAGTCATGGCTGCCATCACGTGATGGTGAAAAGCCTCTATTGCTGGCTTTCACGTGACGTCATAGCCGCCATCTTGGTTGAACTTTACAAAAGATTTGTAATCCGTCTCTTTTCTTATATCAACCAACATGACGTTTTTTCCATTCTCTTGGGAATGATTGAAAACCAGCAATAGACCCGTTTCACGTGACGTCAAAGTAGCTCAATTTGGAGAACAAAACAAAAGAATCTCAATCTCCTGAGAATTGGAACTTATTGTTTTGTCCTCCAAATTGAGCTGCATTCTGACATGCTGCAAGGGGTCTAGTAACCCTGTAGCTAATAAGTAAGAGTATTCAGTTTTCATTCTTTCCCAGAATGGAAGCTCAACAAAGTCCTCACATTAATAATTTAATAATGGAAGACTGGTGTAAGGCAAAAGAATCTGCTCAGAACCGAGTAGCATATTTACCTTTCTTTTGTGCGCTGGTATTTCCGCCTGACTGATCTGGAATACGAGATTGAAATCAAAATAAATACGTGACAGTAGACCCCTTGCAGCACGTCGGAATGCAGCTCAATTTGGAGGGCAAAACAAAAGAATTTCAAGCTCCTGAAAGTTGGAAAGTATTCATTTGTTTTGCCCTCCAAATTGAACTGCATTCCGACGTGCTGCAAGGGGTCTATTTTGTTCAAAAAATGATAAAGGGTAGTGTATGCTATAGACCCCTTCCACGTGACGTCAAACAGCTCAATTTAGAGGACAAAACAAAAGAATTTCAAGCTCCTGAAAGTTGGAAACGAATGTTTTGTCCTCCAAATTGAGCTGCATTCTGACGTGCTGCAAGGGGTCTATGTGGAAATACAACTGCTCCATCCAGTTTGACTTGATAATGATTTTAATAGAAGACATGAATATATAACTGAAGCAAAGAATCTTATTCTTAAAAGAATGACACGTGATCTGGTTTGAAATGAGTGTAAGGACAAAATAGGATTTTGGCAGACGTCAATCAAAATATTTTAATGACCTTGTCGGAAAACACATGTGGCTAGAGAATGCCATGGAAACGCCTTGATTGACGTCCATCAAAACTGCTTCGTCGCGGCATTATTTAAAAGGTTCATTTCAATCAATAAGACATACTTACCTATCTTAGTGATGCTCAGAGATTCTGGGTCCACTTTAAGATTACCTATCGATCCATTCTTAGCAGAATCTTTCATCCTTTTAGTGACATCATTGCCTTGGGCAATGTCAGCGAAGAATGTGATGTTGAAGTCAACGATAACGCTGCCTTTCCTTCAGTAACGAAAAAACCGTAAGTTATTATGTCATGGTATTCTATAGTGTTATTCTGATTTAAACGTATAGTCTAACTGAGCTGAAAGCCAAAATATCTTGAGAAATCCGGTATTATATTAAATATATTTTCAAAGGTACAGGAAAAAAAATATTTTTTACGACCATCACTTCCCCTTTATGGGGTTCTTCTGTGAGGTTCACTCCACACACACTACCACTACATTCATTAACAGAACACATAACACTCAACTCACATGTTTAGGGAGGAAAACTGGAGAAAAACCCTTGCGGCAAGGGAGAGAACAACACATCAAACAAACTCAACTTACATATGCGGCTCAGTCAGGAAACAGTAATATCATGCATGAGCATCTTTTGATTTTCGTTCTCCATATTATTTTAGTATATTGAAGGGTTAACCGTGATTTCTCAAGTAGGATGTCTAACTCAACCCTCCCCTCATCCTCATGATCACTCACTTGAAGCTGATGATTTTAACATTTTGAAAGGCCAACGATGCCATGTCATTCTTGCCTTTGTTGTAGAGAGAAGTTACCTACAAAGCAATATAACAAATAATTCTTAGTTGAAGTAACCTTACGAGCATTCTGATTGGATAAGTAGTGTATCTCGCCTATGATTGGCCAAAGATATTCAGCCAATCTTTGATGTGGACTTGACAAATGTATTATCCTCTATAAGTTTCAGGATGTCGTCAAATGTTTTTCCATTACAGACCATGTACATGTGTCATTCCCTTGAGAATAAGATTCTTTGTTTGAGTTGCATCAATCAATCAATCAATCAATCAATCAATCAATCAATCAATCAATCAATCATTCAATCAATAGTTTATTTAAACACGTGTCGCCCAGGAGCTTAAAGAGCTCGTTCAAAATACGAACGTGCATCCATATTGATTTGTCTTCTAATGAGCAACCGTTAAGCAAATAAATGATACTCTAGGGAATGACACATGGTCTGGGATAGGATAACTTTACGCCCGAGGTAAAGAGGTATATCCCGCATATGTCGTCGTTATGTGCGGTGACTGATCTACTGGTCACTTCTGCACCGTGACCGTGTGCTGGAGTGTACTATCGATCATTATTACCTGTCGCAACCCTTCCCTCGATCAGCCAATAGCAATGACAACAGTGGTAGTACGTTTGCAACATATCGTACCTGAGTGATGATTTTATCACCAAGATTCTTAAAGTCTGTAGTTTTTCTGTCGCTGTAGGCATCCTTCCATGGCACGCGAGTTAATTTCATTTTCACCTCAAATGATAAATCTTGGAGGAAGGATTTAAATAACTGTGTTATGAATAAATATTAAAGATGGAAAATGGAGGAAGGAATGAATTAAAATGAATGTAAATTGATGGATGGATGGATGGATGGATGGATGGATGGATGGATGGATGGATGGATGGATGGATGGCTGGATGGATGGATGGATGGATGGATGGATGGATGGATGGATGGATGGATGGATGGATGGATGGATGGATGGATGGATGTGTGGATGGATGGATGGATGGATGGATGGATGGATGGATGGATGGATGGATGGATGGATGGATGGATGGATGGATGGATGGATGGATGGATGGATGGATGGATGGATGGATGGATGGATGGATGGATGGATGGATGGATGGATGGATGGATGGATGGATGGATGGATGGATGGATGGATGGATGGATGGATGGATGGATGGATGGATGGATGGATGGATGGATGGATGGATGGATGGATGGATGGATGGATGGATGGATGGATGGATGGATGGATGGATGGATGTGTGGATGTGTGGATGAAATAGGTCATGCAAATGATATAAATGAAAAGATCTGACATGCCTTTAGGAGGAGTAGTTGGCAATGGACTTCCCGTGGGTTGGGGTTGGGGTTGGGTACTCGGTTGTACTGTTGGTTGTTTATCATCTAAAACACATTATAAAATAACTGCAATAAATCTCACTTTCTGATTGGTTAATGCCTCGTGCATTACGAGAGCATATAGCACGCGCGCGCATTTCACTCTACTACGCGTCGTGCTTCTCCTAACACTTCTCTCGTGTTCTGCCAATCCCCGCGTGCTTTATAACTGCGCACAGCACACGCGTACTTTATAACTACGCACATCACGTGCGCCCTTTTTCTATTTCTTCAATAATAGTTCATTTCTGTCAAGTATCATGCTTTGTGTAAAATATAACCACATATGATAGAATGAGTATTAACAATTGAAGCGGGCAAAATTTCGTGTGCGCACCAATTGAAAATAGAGTGACTAAAAACGAATAGTCCCTTTCACAGTTCCTTGCGCCATCTTGAAAGGTAGCCGTGCCTTTGCATCGAAGCGAGACGAACGGTGACCTTGCAAAGATAGAGACATACCTTTTTTACACCTTGGACAATTATTCACATGTCTCTATCATTGCAAGCTCGTCCTTTGTCTCGCTTCGATGCAAAGGTACGGTTACCTTTCAAGATGGCGCAGGGAACTGTGAAGGGGACTATTGCTTTTTAATATTTTATATATATTAAGCGTACTTGGTATGCAGCCATAGATCTCAACCCGCATGCATATCCTAGTGGACCAGGACTGTGGTAGGATCTGAACAAGTCTTGCTCGTCGAGGTGAGTAGAACGTGGTTACTACCACTGATGTAGGGTCTGCATTGGCCACAAGAGTCTAGAAATACAAACACAAATTGATATTAGGAAAGAAGAAAGGAAGGAAAGAAGAAAGGAAGGAACGAAGGAACGAAAGAAGGAAGGAAGGAATGGAGAAGAGAGGAACGAAGGAACGAAAGAACGAAAGAAGGAAGAAACGAAGAAACGGACAAACAGAACGAGTGTGCAAATTTTTATACATAATATATAAAAAGGAAGAAAAGAATAGATTCGACAAAAGATTCGGTTGGAATACCAGGATAAAATCTCTTACCTTGCTATCTTTAAAGACATAATATTTCCATATCTTCAGGAAAGTACGTAAGTAATACGTCTTAACGAAACCTTTTCCATCCTTGGATCCCTGTGTAGCTACTTGTCTGATACGGTACATCCGTCCAAGATCGATCTGGGATCAGATAAATGTACAATGTTAACCATCTCAAAGCACCTATAAAAATCTAAATAAGGCAACTGCTAATTTACATTCATAAGTTGTTGTTGTACGGCTTAAATACCGCGAACGTCGTATGGCACCATTTCAAAGGTTATTATATGCAGCAAAAAGGGTGTGGGTGCATACCTCATGCCGGTCCAACCAACCAACACCACGCCGTCGCATGGAATACTGACATAAGGAGATTTACCTGCAAATATTGATCCTTGTCGTTACTAGCTGCACACCATCCTGATACACCGTTGAGTCGCGCCATCGTAGGATTATGTTGGGTGTCAAGAGAAGACGATGCTGTCAGCCATGAATCTTCTATTGTGCCTTGTTCCAAACCAAGGGCGTCATTACAACCTTCGAAACAAAAACAGGTTTATAAATAGAGGACTTTGTTATCATTGATCATCATCTTGTGGTACATGTGGTGTTGTTTTTGCACTTCAAATCATGTGTCATTCCCTTGAGTATTGATGGTTTTTCCTGAAGCCCTTGAAGAGATACAATTGCTAGTTTTCAATCAACTGATAAAAGTCTTTGAATCTCATTATCTGCTCTAAATGTGGTCAAACACTGACCACCATGTGATGTCAGCCAGAAAGAATTGTATTGAAAATTCCGCCAAGGAAACAAGGAGACAAGGAAATGACGTTAAGTGAAACCAAGCAATAATATCGATGCAAACCAAACAAGGAATTTCACCTTGTTTGCAATAAAAAACCTTATAAAATAAACGAATTAGTCAGAACAATTCATTTACCACTTGCACAGCCATACAACTCAAACCGAAGGCACTTGCCCCCAGTCGAACCAGCCAGCGGTAAAAGACGGAAGTACTGTGTTTTGATTGGTTCAGCCAGGACGTGAACGAGAGGTGTGATAGGGTCAGAGTTACCTCGGAATATCTATAAAACAAGATACGAAAGGAATATGTTAGATTGGTTGGAATTTAGTAATTGATTTTTGCGGAGTGGGAAAGAAAACCCTCGAATTACTGGAGAGAACCAACAAGTACTCTACTAGCATTTGATTGAACTCACTGCCACAGCCATGAGAGGCGACGCATTAACAGCGCACAACATCCGCGCTTGATATCAGCTTCATAAGCTGCTTGTGTTAACCTGATGAAGCATGAGTGATTAGACAGGAGAGACACAGTTTAACATTTCTAATAACTTAACGGTATATAAAGATATATTTTTACATTGTACTGGGGGTCAAAACAATGAAAATATTAACATCAAATAAGATTTCAATCCTCAAGGGAAGATACTTTTTTTGTTTTGACCTTCAGGTTGGGAATTAGTGCAAGGGGTCTATAAATCTTACCCGAACGAGTCCTTTCTCCGAGTAGTCTTTCCACACATATCCATTGTCACTGAAGGCCAGTTTGTACTTGGTGACATAACCCCCTCCTCGCCCTGCCCCTACTCCCCACGTAGCGAGCTTTGTAAGTCTCTTAGCAAAACCAGGCCAAGTAACCTGGAGCCATGGGTTTTTATCTGTTGTCTAGAATAGTTTACAGTTTATATTAGTATATAATATGGATTTGTGCGATCAAGAGGGGTAATTATTTATGTTGATATACAATCTCCTTTAAAATAAAGTGTGCAACCTACTATTCTGTAGGACCGTCCAACCTCTCCCCCTCCCCCCTCCCGTAGAAATGCTGGACTTCTGCTCGTATGCATTTTACCAGCAACTGCTTCATAACTGAGCTGGAAAACTTCATAGAGCAACTTCGCTAAGGGTAGAAAGTGGCACACTATATTTGCAGATGATTGTAGATAGCAGATCGATGGATTATACATTATAATTCCAAACATTGATTGCTATTAATATCACTGATCTCGTTTTTAGTAACTAGTTTGCTATGCCTTTCTCTCTCACACTCACTCACTCACTCACTCACTCAGCCTCCCTCCTTCCTTTCCTCTCTCACTTTCTCACTCAAAGATTCGCTCGTCCGTGATTATATGGCACTCGAAAGTCGAAAACAACATCAATAACTTAGTATATCATATGGGATGATCTGTGTTTGTCTTACATTAGGGCACCACCCTATTCCACTTGTTGGTCTAGCCTGCAGTGCACCATGTTTGGCATCGAGTTGTGACGATGCGTTGATTAGTTTATCATATATCAATCCTGTGCCTATTCCCATTGGCTTTCGACATTCTGAAGAATAACATATAAAAAATTACATATAATCAGCTTTTGGACATTCATAATAAGGATTGTTTTAGACTAGGAGGCACAAGAGAAACATTTAAGTTGAATATATACTTTTGACTGTGACTTTTCTTGCTTTTTTATGAAGACTTTTCGACTGTGAATCAACAGTCTTCATCAGTTATGTTAGTAAGAAACTGCGCGCGGATATATTTCACAAAATACCATGGGAGTGCGTGCTCGTGCCAGTGTTCAGTTTCATCGCGCGGTAAACATCTGGAATGCTGATATGGTCATTTCCAGCGTTGCGATCGTCTACCACGAGTACCACGCTTCTCAGAAAAGCCCCTTGTGATAGTTATTTTCATTTGCTATGACTTCAGTGTTCTCAAAGTGTGTCCTGTATTACAGAAACGCCAGAGATAAAAGTATATATTCAACTTAAACATGAAACCTGACTGCAACTTCAACATTTTTACGAGAGAAACATATTTGCATGTGCGCAATGTAAGACAGTTAAGATAACCGTTTCATTTTACGTTTCTAGATCTCTGTACTAAGTCTCATTACATTTTGCATTATCAACCCAGTACTAACCAAAAGCACAGCCGTAGAACTCAAACTGACCACAGACGGTGAAAGTCCAGGCCTGGGGTTCTACTCTCAAGAAACGTGCTTGTATAGCAGGATCAACAGCAAGGGTTACTACTGTTTTTGAATTCACGTTGGCTGAAAATACCTATGAATGATAATAAACAACGATGATCATAGTAATAACAGTGAACAGATCAAGTGGGATGGGCTGGGGGGAAGGGAGGGGTGTCACAATTAGCCTTCCCTCCTATTTTCTTATTCAATATCCTGATCTCCCCTATTAGAAGATCTATAGAAACCAAATTCAAGTATATGGACGTTTGGAATGCACTACATCGTTCCTCATGGTGGCTCTCCTTCCAACTTATCCCACTGGAATCAGTCGGACTGTTAATTCGTAGTAAAAGACAAAGAACTAGTCAAAAAACTCTAAAGAACAGGAAAATCCAATTCCTGGTACTGGATGAGTGCTCTAAACGCTACACCTGCACCAAGTATATTTGAGGTATCACTGGTATCACTCAGTGCAGCTATCCTTTGGCGAGCGCGAGGAAGAACAATTTATTTTAATACGAATGAGGTATATTGTACTCACTCTGGTAGCACCATTGACCTTGTAAGGCTGCCATTGGTTCTTATACGTGGCATACGATACGGTAAAGGATCTTATGAAAGCAGACATTGTGAGCAGCGTTATACCCTTGATAGAGATCTTGGTTATTTCCATCTGATTCCTAAAATCCACCTATGGAACAGATAAAAGTAGATAAACGTTATGGTGGACGATGGTAACGGATAGAGCAGATTTCGTATGAGTGTGAAAAGTCATGGCACACGGCATGGTTACGGCACGGTTACGGCACGATTACGGCACGGCGCGGATAAGGCACCGACGAGACTCGTATTTAATATTCTACTAGTAGCTGGGTCTATCAAACTAATTCCACATGACAACAACGAAGCAAATTCTAGTGGTGTTCCTTCTTACCTCAAAATACTGTCCTTTAGTGGAAACATTAGCACACCAACCACTGGACCCATTTATCCTTCCCATCCCAGGCGCATGGGCGGAGTTCAGCTGTGATGATGCAGTCAGTTGGGCGTTGGTAATGTTGTAACTGGCAATTCCAAGTGGTAGGGAGCACTCTGAAAGCAAAATACATATCATTTAGCTAAATTTTATCGGAGGAAAACCGGAGATCCCGCAGAGGAAATCTTCTCAGGCATTGTCTTTACTTAAGGAGGCTGCGTACAGTTTTTCTTGTGCTCACCACCTTGACTTTGGACGGCTGCAGTTCTTACATACAAGCACCTATCATTTTGAAATTTCACCCACCTACTGCAAATTGAAGTTTGTAACGATGTATTTTTCATCGGAATCGGAGTTACCATAGCTAACGAAATAGACGCCATCTTGGAAATATAGCCCTAAAACAGTCCCACAATGCACTGTTGTGCCAACTCGTTCCAGTTTTTTCCCTCAAACTCGAATAATATGATTGCACTTACCAAGTTTGGCTTTACATATGTAACCCAGTCTCCAAGAACAAGGTGCATCAGACCACTTGCCATGAATTGTATTGAATCCAACACAGTTTTCCCTGCCTGAATTATCATTGGGTTGTTTCCAGGCCCAGGACACAAATGACACAGGACTCCCATCACTCCACTGATAACCACGTTCCACAATACGATCATTTAGACCTAAGAGAATTAATATTATGCATGGTTAATAAAGTGTCTCTGCTGCATGGCATGGAGCCGATTTTGTTCGACAATATTTCGGACTTCAACGTATTTTACGGAACGTGCGGAAATGAGTAATGATCCCACACGTCTCGTCTGACTCATAATGACATAGTCTATTTACGTATCGTGACCGTGACTCTTCGTGTGGTGAAGCACACAATACCTACTCTAAATACCCTATATATTATGTGGATCAAGGACATTCAGGAAGGTTGGGAAGGGAGAATAGACCATTTCACGGTTGTCGTCGCTCAATCTCAGCCTTGATAGCGTGTAATTTATTCTTTAGAATTTGACTAAAGCCCGTGGAAGTTTTAAGTGTTTCAATAGATATTTTTGAAAGCGCTCGTGCATCTCGAAAATGGTCTATTGTTTGATAATGTGTACATTACTTAAATTACCGTGAGCTGTAGTCAAATTCTAAAGAATATAATACACACTATCGAGGCTGAGGTTGAGCGACGACAACCGTGAAATGGTCTATTGTAATAAATAACGCTACTTGTGTTATCGTTTGGGGGGGGGGGGGGGGGGAGGGTGGAGGTAGGAGCTAGGGACCTTCGCACCCCCCCCCCCCTAAACTACTTAACTACTCCGGCCATTCGTGTTTCTAATCAAGACTTACCAGTCCACAAGAGAATTGGCCAGCGTACTTCTTTAGTTTGGTAAGTTAGGAAGTCTTTCTCTTGTTGGTTGAGAATACTCACGAGATCTCCGCCTGCCTTATTGCAGCTAAACCTGGCCTCTGCCCAAGAGCGTTTATCGTACAATCGCAACAGGTAACAGAATTTGTCGTACTTCTTGAAACCAGGGAGACATGTTCCTTGTACTGAAAGAGGAAATGGATGTAAGAAATGAAAATTAAATGAAACGATGGAAGAAATGATTTGAATGAATTAGCAATCAGAAGTGAATGGGAAATCGAGCGATAGGTTGAATTTTTGGTGGAAATAGAGGGCAGAATTTTTATGTTCACAAAGTTACAAAGGAAGAGGCTAAGGGAGACAAGGGGCACTTTAGGGGGAGGAGTCACAAAAATTTGTGCAAGTGAAAATCATAATGCACCAGCCCCCATAGACTTGCTTCAAGTCGTCCACTCTCTTTTCCTCTCCCGGTTCATGGATATGATGTAAAGAAAATTTGGCGAGCGCGAAACCCGAGTGTATTACGAGCGACGAAGTTGCAAGTGGACGACTTGTTTCCCTTGCAGAGATTCAATTTCCGTTTCGCGGAAATTTATTTTTAATAATTTATTTACCGACGGAAAAACCCGTCGGTAAATTTGGCGCGAAGCAGAGATAAAAAGTTCTCAGTCCCGCCAGCAAAAAAAAAAAAAAAAAAAGAAGAAGAAGAAAGGAGCAGAGGACTTTTGGAAATCCTACAGCCCCCTCTAAATTCTATAATACGTACATATCGGTGTGACGTGTGGTTCTCCTGTGGATATGTAAAGAAGAACAGTATTAGCAATTAGACTATCTTATTGATAGTCAATACATGGAGGTAGTTCCATGGTCAATATGATATCATAGCATTATGCGCCTTTAGTATGGCCATAAAAAATCAGCCAATCAAATTTCTAGAAAACATCACGGTCGCGGCAAGGCACGCATACGGTACCGAGCTTTTCACAGTCAAACGAAAACTACGCTAAAGCAGATGTATTACCTTTGTAAATACGACACATGAATCCATTCTTCTTATTGCAGTCCACTTCCATCCAGCGTCCATCATTATTAGCAGCATTACTGGCCTGTACACATGTCTTTTTCGAACCAGGCTGGCCTGGTTGTCCACGTGACCAGTGAGTGTACTCCTTTACGCTTCGGTCAGACCACGTTAAGTCAAGGGAGTTGGCCTCTCTTGTTAGACCCGTCCATACATCACCAGGGAAGTTGATCATGTTTCGAAGCAGGAAAGCTATTTCGAATAAAAAAGAAAAGAAAGAAAACCACGTATGAAAGGAGACTTGGTGCATGACCTTCATATTGGTAAGAAAATGGAATATTTTAGTTGCTTCCCAAACTTCCTATCCCAACAATAGGTGACGTAAGTTTCTCACACAAAAAAGTTCTTAGTCTTTTTTTCAGTCTATTCCTCCGCGCAGTAAACAATGTCGTGCGCACACCCTTCGCTTCTTCTGGTCAGTACGTACTGAGCCGAAAGGTTTTTCGGTGAAGATTGACATAGGACAAACTTAGTCCCTGCGAATGAGTGATTCAAACCACACTACACGCGTGCGGTGGAATACTCCTCCAGCGGTTTCGAGTTGTCGAGTTATATATTCCAGTGAAGGCCCATGGAATTGTAATGTTTATAGTGTTGAATTTGTGCATTCTTTACTTTACTGTTAGTATTTGTGAATATTCTGACTCTGAAATGAGGTTAACTCTGCGTAAATGAGTCTGTAATCAAGGAACACAGCTGGATTTGACTAATTCGAAACGGTCTACTTGTGATTAAATAAAGGAAGAATACTTTCAAATAAATGTTAGTTAATATACCAGCTAACCTTGCTCATAAGAGCTGTGTATGCTGATGATATCCCCTTTCTCGTACTTGCTACATACTTCCCTTGCTTCTTTCCACGTCAACTTGGTATAAAACATGGAGTAACAAGCATCCCCATACTTTGTGAACTGTGCGGGGCAATCTGGACTTGAAGTTGGAGGTACTGTATGGAACGTATAAAAATAGCCCTAAATAAACTAACTTTCATAATTCCCGCCACCTGATTGGCCGAGTATCTGCTTTACGAGAACACACAGCACGTGCGCGCTTTTTCCATTTCTTTAATAAAACACCATGCCCTTGCTTTGCAAACTGCGCGGGACAATTTTGATTTGAAGACTGAAATACTGTATGGAACGTGTTAAAAGGACTTAAATCGGTTTTGGTATGAGTGACGGTACTGATTTACAACACGTACACGGTACGACATGCCGTAGAGCGGTTTTCATATTTGTGGGAAACATACGGTACTGACTTACAGCACGTACACGGTACGACATGCCGTAGAGCGGTTTTCATATTTGTGGGAAACATACGGTACTGACTTACAGCACGTACACGGTACCACATGCCGTAGCATTGAAATGGTTTCCCATTGTCTTCCAGTAACCAAATTCATCCAATCACAAAGCATCGTTTCCCACTCATACGAAAACCGCTCTAATAATAAGTGAAAGACTATATGTCTCTTGGACAGTCTTACCTGATGTTGTTCCTAGAGGCAGTGCACCTGATTAAAAAAAAAAACAGAATAACAAATGCATCAAATGATAAAGTATAATCACATGGTCATACAACTCCGTGACTTGTATATAACGTTCTTACCAGTCTCACAGATATAGCTCAGCCTGTACGTACAGGGTCTAACTCGCCATCGACCCATTCCTGGATCCCTAGGTACAAGATCAACGCAGTCTAGCCTCCAGTTTCTGATCGGCTGCCTGGCATTCCAGTTGGTATAAGTCACCTTGTCATTATTGATCCACGAGAATAAATTCTCTGTATGGAGATCATTCAGACCGATCCAGAAGCCATTTTTGTATTTATAGTTAGCCCTCATCATGGTACTGATAAATGCCTGTTCGTATCTATGAAACAAGAATACGAATAAATATTCAATTCTTACTATAGCCCCCTGTACCCACCGTTTTTTAATGGTTCTCCGACCAACGGACAACTCCAGGGCGCTGTGAACGTTTTCTCGTGTTTTGGTTACCGCCCATCAAAATTTCTGAGTTAGTAAGTTTTTGATCGAAAGCCAAAGACCGAGAAGTTTCGAAGTTATGAATAAACGAAGAGACATTCAAAAAGCTCATAAGTTTTCATTTCTGTTCTTACAGTTGTCTCTTTCTTTCTTTGCAACCCTTACAGATACCCTGTCGTAAAAGTGTCGTAAAAAATGGCTATGAGCCACCTTAAGCTCGCATGCCCCTTAAACGCGCATGCTCTTGGCCTTTCCAACCTGATTCATTTAAAAGTTCATCCGATTTAAATTATTTTTTTCCCTTGATCGATCATAACCAGGACCATACTTCCAGATGTATGGACTTACGGCTACAGTGGAGATTTTGACACGTACACCGCTATCCTGGGAGGATTTACAGACTGATCAGGAAGCTCGGCTCAAGCCTAAGGGAGAGGTTAGTCGGCCCCTAGACCGTAGATGATTAACCCCTTGCTATGACCAGAAAACCCGATATGTCAATTGTGTAGCTGATGACTATCCTCCCATTGTCACTCCATTCCATGTGGGATGCGTTTTGAAAAAACTACCTGAGTTGTGTATACTCACACGCAAACTCAGTGGGGCCAAAAGCAAGATTAAGGTCTCGTTTTCTTATCCTTTAAGCCGGTCACTTTGACTGGAGGCATTTTAACATCCATAACGAATAACTGGAATGAACTAGCGTAGGACGTGACAAGTGTAAGGTTCGGTATCAGGAACAGCCAGGAATGTCTTTTTTTTCCAAGAAAATTTACACCTGTACTAGTAAGGGACAAAGTCAAAATATTTGTCATCTCACGGTAACCGATTCTGGGGGGAGGGGTGGGGTTACCCGGTACCCACTACCTCTGGAAGTGAAATCCTGGATTTTGTCCTCAAATATCTCCAAAACTAAAAGTCAAATCACAGAAACGAATGTACTGTCTGTTAACATGTATGCTAAACAACGTATTTGTGGATAGAAATAGTCACTACGGACACCCAGTATCGAGCATTTCAACAGGTCTCTGAGGGGGGAGGGGGTATTTACCGGTACCAACCACCTAAATTAATAAAATCGGGCCCCTATTTTGGACAACTGTTTAGACCTTGTCCCTAAAGGGTTCGCCTAATTAACCTACTATCTTCGTTCGTCTTCAAGTTTAAGGGGACTAGGCAGCATAAAACACATTTCGTATGGCTAGAAGAGTTGTGATTGGTTCAAAGCTCTGTGCCGTGACATGTCTTTTCGAGAGTCAAGCCACGCGCTTTATTGAAAATTCTAGTCGGCATATCAGGTCCCACAATCGACAAATGGGGAAACGTTTGCGCATGCGTGTGTTTCAGTACATTTTCCGACAATCCAAAAGCGGTTGAGTGAGGTAAAAATATTTTTTTGAGACCAAGATTCTGTATTAATAAAGACAATACGAAAGAATTTTCTCCTTAATTTTCAAGAACTATCTAAAAAGTCTATCTGTCAGGCAAGTTTGAAAGTCAAAGCTGCAGCTTTTTCCAACATTATGAAGACGTTTTGGATTAATTTGCATAAAGACAGAGCATGCGCAGACGTTATTCACTCGCGGGTTCTAGATATCATAATATCGATTCTTACTGGTTGTTTATAGAAAGCAAGTCTCCATGTGTGCTGTCATTGGTGCCTTTCTCACACATTGCTTTAGCGTTGAGCCAATTTTGGGTTTCATAGCCAACAAACTTATAGCAACTCTTATCGTAATGGAACCAGCCTGGTTTACATCTTCCTAAAGCTGAATGGAAAAAAGTAAAGAAATGTGGAATTGAGAATGGATAACTGCTGAAGCATATGTTGGCATTTTCAAGTGTATTATACTTTCAAACTGCGAAAAATGGACCATTTCCATAGTTACGCGACTAACCCAACCCAAGACGTGTTTTATTTTTTGGATCCGGTCAATCAATTTACTAAGTGCAACCATTGGAAATTTGATTCCTTGAAGCTAAAAACTCAGGAGTCTCGAATAGACCCCTTGTACGTGACGTCAATGCAGCTCAACTTGGAGGAAAGAACAAAAGAATTCCAATCTCCTGAGAATTGGAACCTATTATTTTGTCCTCCAAATTGAGCTGCATTCCGAAGTGCTGTATAGGGAATATTGGAGCTAATTAAAACAAGTCACCTGGGTCGCGTAAAATTTATGAAAATGGAAATAATCCAAGGTACGGATAACTCCTGTTGGTGTCTAAGAAATATTGCTTTTGAGACATCCAGCTGATCTGAGAAAAAATACTAGCCAATCAGAATCGAGAAAATTTGCAAAACTGAGGTGTCATCCTTAGTAGTCTGGCGACTCGGGCAATGGTTATTTCTTTATTTTATTTCCCCACTCAATGACGAATATCATAGTAAATGTATATAAAATATCAAAAACCTCTCCTGAAAATCTAGATTTAGTCAATTTTCGCAGGCTTCATGACACCTCAGTTTTGTAGTGACGTCATTCTTACGTCACTATTTCAGGTTAGCTGGATAGGCTCTAGCTATTGGCTCTTATCTGGTGTTAAATACGTCGACTGATACGTACCAGGTCCTGGTGTGGGAGCAACTGTTGGCGGTGGTGTATAGGTATCTACGAAGGAAGGATTGAATATAATAAATACTAGTTATACAATGGTTTCGAGTGGCATACTTAGTAAATAAACCCCTTCTGGCGGCTGGGATATCGGCTGATAATGTCCGAGGATGAGAAATGGTCCGAAAAAAGAACATTTGGCCGAGAAGCGAAGCTTCGAGGGCAAATGTGATATTTTGAGGACCATTTCTCATCCAAGGACATTATCAGACGATATTCCAGTGAGCCAGAAGGGGTTTATTTATTTTATAACCCAACGACTTCACTGGAATGGATTCAGCAAACTGCATCGACTCATCATCTCCAGAGTTTTCAAAAAATAATTCTCTCTCGTCTCCAAGTTGGATATAAAAACAATTCTTTTGATTAATGAAAGCTATTTTACATTCTATTCTATTGTTTAACATTAGTTTTCGAATTGTTTGTTGGTTTTTAGTAGTTTATAAAAACAATTTCGAAAAGAAACCAAAAACTTCATTCATGAAACAACATGGATGCTTACCATTGAAGACATTTACAGTATATTTTGTAGATTTTTTCGTGTTTCCTGGCGTAGTTTTCTCAACTAGTCTTTGTATTTTACTCTCACTTGTTTCTAAAAACCGAGTTTCTTTGTTTTCCATGTTTTTTTCTTTTCTTTTTTGACGTTTTTGACTTCTACTGGACGAATATCACTTCGGACGGGGGATATCGCCTGATACCCGTCCTGCACGTGACCCATTTGAACCAATGACAGCGCGCGAAAATTCATCGTTGGGTTATAATGTGGAATATCCCACGAGTCACTTGTAGTTTCTAGCACACGCACGAACCTTTAGGCGAGTGTGTATACGAAGAAAATACAAGTGACGAGTGGGATATCCACGGTGTGCCACGAGAAACCATTGTATAACCATTTTATCCCACACCATAGAAAATACAAATGCGTAGATTCAATGCGCAGTGCATGATGGGAAGGAAGAGTAAAATACCGACGAATATACAACGGCTTTCCTGCATTCTGATTGGCTGTATTTTCCAACCTTGACTTGGAGCCAACACAGGTAGCCCAAGCTATGGTTCTGAATAGCTACAGTATATATAGGGAATGTATGGCAGATCATTAAATTTCTTTAAGGTAAAATAAATGTCATCATTTATTGTTTTATTAACTGTATATCAATGTTTTATTGTATGCTTTGTGTTTTCCTGACGGTTTGGTTGTATTTTAAGGCGATTTTAGGGATTTTATCTCCTCCCTAAATCGCCTTTAATTTAGGGAGGAGATAAAATTTCCTTAAATTCCTAAAACACAAAGCATGCAATAAAACATTGATATATAGTCAAGAAAATAATAAATGATAAAATTTATTTTATTTTAAAGAAATTATATGATCTGCCATACATTCTCTATATATAGCTATTCAGAACCATAGCTTGGGCTACCTGTGGAGCCATTGTTCCGTTGTCACTCAAGCGAATTCGGCAAGGGTCTATAGAGCTGTTAAGTTGTGACGTATTTCCGGGTCCAACTGCTTACAAAAACCGATAAAATAAAGCGAAAAATGTTCTGAATGAATTAACCTCCACCTGAAACAATTAGAACTTTGGGCAACAAATCCTGTCATGAAGAAAACGTAAGAAAAGTCATTATAAAACTGTTTTTCCTTTTGGACCCGGAAGTTGTTTTTCTATACGAGTGACGTCACACTTAACAGCCCTATTGGCAGACTTACTGTTATGTTTCTTGCACACAAAGGGGAATCTCTTGCTACACATGTTATCGTTCCATCGTCCTCCCCACTTCCATAATTCGACACAATCCTCTTGTCCTTTGTAGTTGTTAGGTTCCCTCCAATTATAATTGGTGTACGACAACGGGCTTCCATCACTCCATTCATAACTTCCTTCTGTACCAAGATCACTTAAACCAATCCAAAAGGAATTATACCAATATCTGGATCAAAATATATAGGTAGATGTCAGTGAAAAGACAGATTTTGTTGTGTTGCGACCGCAAAGCATGCATGGATTGTTTGGCTGGACAGAAAAATTTTTTTTTTTAGGAATCCTGTAATATTGGATGTCTGGCGCGTTTCTAAAGTTATTTGTGCAGCCAGGAACACAGCAATTTGAATGTTGAGGCATGTTCTCTAACTAGCAATGGCGAATTCGTCCAGCCAAACAATCCATGCATGCTTTGCGGTTGCAACTCGCCCCCAAGCCCCCACTCGTTTTGCAATTGGCGAATTAGCAGTAGAAACGGAATTCTTTAAAAAAATCACTTACAAATTCAGTACATGTGTACTGGCCCACTCTCACACACACTACCACCACATTCAATATTCTCTGCATACAACTCTCAACTCACATGTTGATTTTAACGGTGGGAGGAAAACCGGAATACCCGGAGAAAAACGTGCATAATGTCACGTGTCATTCTCTTGGGAATAATATTATTTATCATTCAAATTATTTTCTCCGTCATTTTGATTGGCCCAGAGAACTGCAAATAGCTGCCTACAAATAACGGTCTGCTCATGCGCACTACGGTACAAAGCCATTTTGCTGCAAATAACGGTCTGCTCATGCGCAGTAACGTTGCATTTGACAATGGCAATTTTTTCCCTGAAAAAATGAACTGACTTCTTCCAGGTTTGTTATTGTTTGACTCGTGCGCACTGCCCCTCAAAGATTAGAAAAACTAATTTGAATGATAAAACAATTATTGAACTCGGTTATCGTAAAATATCGAGATTTGTAAGTGTCTTGCAAGCAATTATTTGCCTCTGCCTTCGGCATCGGTAAATAATTGCTTGCTCGCCACTAACAAATCACGATATTTTGCTCAACCTCGTCCAATAATTGCTTATTGTTTGAGTTGTATCCATATTCATGTGTCTTCTTATGCGCAACCGTTATGACAACAAGGAAATGATAATCTAGGGAATGACACGTGGTCTGAAATGGGAAAACACTACGTCAAAGCCAAAATGATCTGTAGTGAAAAATAGAAGGGTTGAAATAAAAAATGATTCAAAATTGCTTCAAGTTTTGCACTGGAAAAATGAGCTCTGAAAAATTAAGAACAAAAGACAAATAACTAGGAATAGAAAATTTCTAGCATCAATGAGATTAAGGCCCAATTCAGACGTCGAACGTTTGCTGCGTTGAATCTAATTGCTTTTGAGGTCGAGCGCTGTTTTCCTTTAAACTAGTAGAAGTATGTTTATGCCAAACTTAACACATATCGTCTCCTGACCCTAAGCATAAGAGCTGATACCTCATATGCTAGTTCTCGAGGTTTTCTTAGCCTCTGGCCTCAAAAGCAATAAGATTCGACGCGGCAAAAGTTTGACGTCTGAACTGGGACTAAGGTTTTGCTTAACACACACATATACACAAAACAACAGTAACAATAGAGCTGTTAAGTTGTGACGTATTTCCGGGTCCAGCTGTTTAAAAATACCGCTAAAATAAAGCGAAAAATGTTTCCAATGATTTAACCTCCACTTGAAACAATTAGAAGAAAAAGTAAGAAAAATCTTTATAAACCTGATTTTGGTTTTGGACCCGGAAGTAGTTTTTGATGTCACAATTAAAACCTCACAATCTTCACTAGTATTTGACTATTTGACTGTTGCCAAGTTCGAGCTCTGGACTCTTCGTAGTAATCAAACTTACTCTTTTCGAAGCACCGAGTATATGTAGGCATTTTCAGCAGCACTAAGAACACTAGCCAGGTTTCCTCCTGCTTGTCTACACATCGTCCTCGCGTCGAACCATGATAGAACGTTGGACGAGGTTTGCTTGCTAAAGCGATAACACATTTGGCGCCAATACCTCCAGCCTGGATCACAGGTACCAGGTGCTAGTAAAGAAAATAGTACGAGAAGTTATGAAGAGAAATATTTAGAAAATGAAAAGTGGATGAAATAGAATACTCACGAGGGGGCGGCACAGAGGGAGCAACTGTTGGTCGTGCTGTGGTCAATGGGCTGCGAGCTGTAAAACGAACCAAAAATTGTAATTCATAAAAGTTCAAAAAAAAAGAATTTTTTGAAAATTATTCAGCTTATGTGATTGTTATTATTTAACGAATGTACGAGCAAACAAAAGACTGGACAAATGGATGGATGGATTGATCAAGTGGATGGATGGACGGATAGACTGACGGAGGGACGGACGGACGGACGGATGGGTGAATGGATAGACAGACGATGGATAGACGAACGGATGAACAGACGGATGAATGTGTGGACGGAAAACGGACGGACGGACGGGTGGATTACTGGATGGATTGATAAATGGGTAGACCGACAATACTTGTGGACCTAGTGAGTCTTATTCAAAAAAAGTTTCTATTTAATAATAGTTTTGCCCAAAAAAATACTTACGCCTCTTCATCCTGCAAATATATGGTCTGGTAGAATAGCATCCTACGTCAGACCAGTAACCTGTGCCAGTAACCACAACACAAGGCTGCTGACCAGAATGACTGTCAGGCTGTAATGGACCCCATTTGGTGAAGTCCACAGGAGTCCCATCAGCCCAAACATGACCTATGAACGAACATTAGCATTGAAATATTTTTGAGACGGTTGTTGCACATTCTATGTGTTGATAGACCTCTTGAGCTCTGGCGTAATGTTTTCCCATTTCAGACCATGTGCCATTCTCTAGAGTATTGCTTCTTTGTTTAACAGTTACACATGAGAACACATGAATATGGATACAACTCAAACAACAAATCTTATTCTCAAGAGAATGCCATGTTGTTTGGAATAGGAAAAAAACACTGATGTCAAGTTGGTGGAAAGTTCTTACTGTAGAATCAGTCATAGGGTAGACAGGGTAGAGGCCATTGAAATTATTGCAAAAAAACTACCAACTTTTGACGTGAGTTAAATATTGGTGCACCCTTTCGCGAGATCCTTCAAAAATACATATGATGATTCATTCTGTATGCGAAGAAGTCTGGGTGTTTATAATGCTCTACACTATAAAAACTGATGCAGATAAGAATACTCAGAAGTACCTGCTATAGGACCTCGATCATTCAGACCAATCCATGCATTTACTGTATTATTCAGCAGTCCTTGTACAAACACGCTCTCCGCTGTACTATGGATACTGATGAGGGCTGTGTTCTTGTATGCACGGCAAGCGTCACGAGCAGCTGTCCATGTTTTCCTGAAAAAGAATTGGACTCTCTGTGATTTTAACAAGACAGCAGTAAGCTACCGTTAAGGCCCTGTTACGACACTTTGCAATTTTCTAAGCCGAACTTGTCTTGGCGAAACAAGTTGATGGAGAATTACACAGTGTAGTATGGGTTGTCTCACAATTTTGTTTTGTTGCGCGTAGCGTTGCACGAAGTAGAACTTAGTTCTACTTTTCGCAATGGATTGCAGCAAACTGGCAACGCCATTGCACAGCGCATACATCGTCCCTCAATCAACTTTTATCGCAATTTTAAGGCAGATTTTTCAAGTCGCAGTGTAGCACCTCCCTCGACAACCTGCAACGCTACATTTTCAAGCATTGCGAGACAAGTTGCTGAGAAAATTACACAGTGCAACAGGGCCTTAAAGCAAGTGTGTCGTGTAGATGAAATACATTGAACATTGGATATTTTTTCCGGGGGGTGGGGTGGGGGTAATAGACACTTGATTCATACTAACGTTTGCGTGAATAGTCTGTAACAGCCCATTTTATATGCCTTCCAACCAGTGGAACAGGGTGTTGTCGGTACTGTAAAGACAGAATAAACAACACGAGAATGATGATACTGATAAAATATAATGTAAACACTGACACAAATCATGGTAACATTCACAATCAGGTTAGTAACCTGAAAGAAACAGTACTGAATGCAGATTGTTTGGTGAAGGGATGACGAGGGGTGACGAGAGTGAGAGGTGTATCATTTTTGAAGTCCTAAAAACAGTGTTCCTGTCTCGACTGTTCTGTCTGAGAAAGGCGAAGGATTTCTTAAAATGGTCGTACTGAAAGGTTATCAGGAACTGCTCCATTGGAGCGGATCTCTTGCTTTTTTTCTTCTTTTCTTTATAAAGCAAATTGAGGTAAGACTTAGTTTATAAAGCTACTTTTTGCATTCAAATTTTGATCAAGGGGAATTAAGACTGAAGATGTTGCCTAGACGGAGGCATTTCTTCTAATTATTATTTTTGATATATTTAAACAAAAGACAAGGTTAGATATGTTAGCAAATGTTCATTATAATACTTACTTGTTGTTGGTGTTGGTGTGGGTTTGGTAACATTCTCTGACATTGAAAAAGAAAGAATGAAAAGCTTGAAGGGAAATATTTACAAACGATAAAAGAATCTCAATCAAACAACTGTCCACCTTCCAGTCTATCCGCTTACCATCTACCCAAGACTACCTATTACACCCAGACTTTACTACTTACGTCGAAACTTATAACAGACATAGCCCAGCTTAAGGTTACAATCACTATCTACCCAAGACTACCCAAGGTTACAATCACTATCTACCCAAGACTACCCAAGGTTACAATCACCATCCACCCAAGACTACCTATTACACCCAATCTTTACTACTTACGTCTAGAGTTATAAGAGACATAAGCCAGCTAGTTTAAGGTTACAATCAATATCCACCCAAGACTACCCAAGGTTACAATCACTATCCATCCAAGACTACCCATTACACCCAGTCTTTACTACTTACGTATACGCTTATAACAGGCATAAGCCAGTTTAAGGTTACAATCACTATCCACCCAAGACTACCCATTACACCCAGTCTTTACTACTTACGTATACGCTTATAACAGGCATAAGCCAGTTTAAGTTTACAATCACTATCCACCCAATACATCTTATCTGTATTGGTCGACGTCATAGTGGCTCGTACACAACTGCCATTAGAGTTTCTGTCGTTTGGTTCACCATTCCACCAATTTGTGTATCGAATGGGCTGGTTATCCAGCCAGCGATAGACCCCACGTTGTCCAATATCGTTGAAGCCGATCCATATATCACCAGCATCCCATGATTGTACCATCAGACTCGTCACGAGTGCATTAACTAGTCTAAATTAACATGATGGGGAAAAAAGAGAATATGTTTGCAAGCTTACATTGCTTTCAGTTCGACCCCGTTGAGCTGCGCCACTGCTTTACTTGCGGTGGTACGTGATTAGCGATGAATTCAGGTTTATCATTTTTAGTCTTAGAGCGGTTTTCGTATGAGTGGGAAACAGTACAGCAAATTCGTAGCGATAATGTACCCGTACCGTATTTTACTGTAAGTACTACGTGCTGTACGTGATTGGTTGTGTTACTGGAAGACATTGAAGCCATTTCAATGATAATACATGTCGTACCGAGTTGGTGTGGAGATACAAGATTTCTGTCGTAAAACAAATGTAGGGAACAATGTGTGTGGGAACCGAAAGTTGATAAAAATGGGGGGAGGATTTTGTTATTTAATTTCTAAAATCTACAATGACAATCACATTAGAGCAAGGATCCAATCTAGAACACACAATAATTGACTTACCCAAACCTGATAGTAGCTAAGACAGAACCGTAACTTTTGCACGAGTCTCGCGCCTCAAACCAAGTTTTCTTTTCCAACATCAGACCAAAACACATAGTACCTGTTGGATATCTTATCCATCCTTCTGGACAATCAGGGGTTGTCACGGGTCCTTTATGAACAAATACAAATATGCAAAACTGATATGTAGAAACAAGTGCGTCTATGTGGATAAAAAATTTCGAATAGCAATGTCCGTGGAATATATTGTATTACGTTGTACTGCGGCCATTGCTGCGTGGATATAAAAATCCACTTACCAATCCCTCCTTTATTCCTTTCTTTTCTCCCTACGCCCCCTTTCCTCCCTTTCTGCTGCCCTCCTCGTTTTCATCATTCCCACATATATTCCTCTCTTTTTTTTCTTCCTTTCTCCATCCTTTCCTCACTCTCTTCCTCCGTTGTTGTCTCCCTTCCTCCCTTCCCTACTTAATTCGTTCCTTTTTCCTCTCATCCTTTCTTACCTCCCTTACTTCTTTTATTTGACTGTTTGCAAAACGCGAAGAAGCCTTTGACGTGTTGGAACACCGTGAAGTATTTTTCCAGGCGCAAATTTCAAATTTTGGTGTTGGAGCAAAGTGATTGGAAAATTTGTAATTACGTGTTCTTTGATTGGTCAAAGTACATTCAACTGTTGACGTACCTTTTTTACACAGATAGGTCACATCAAGATACTTGCGTATAGTTTTACAAGGATCTTTGCCCATCATAAAGTTTGTAGGTCGAACCGAACAAAATGCTCGTCCGTCACACATTCTTCGTAACCTCTGCGTGACATTCAAGCGACAGTTGGTGAAACTGATTTTACCACAGAGCCCTGGATCTGTCCTCCCATAGTTAGCACTTTGGACAGATATAACTGTAGATGTTGGACAACTGAGGATGTCTGACGTCGATTCACATATGATCACTCGACGGGGACCTAGAACGAGAAAGGAAAATCAGTTCAAATTCTATCGATTCGATGAAACAACCTCTGAGCTGATCAAAGTCAGGGCACGGATAGCTTGCAAATCGAATTGGAGTTTAGCGTGAATGGTTTTATGAAGTGAGGAAAACCGGAGAACCCGAAACAAACCCTCGATACAATGGATGATGGAGTCGTCCAGATATTAGTACTAATTGTATCTAGTACTTAACGTATTTGAATGAGGGGACAGATGGATAGGGTAGGGTAGGGTAGGGTAGGGTAGGGTAGGGTAGGGTAGGGTAGGGTAGGGTAGGGTAGGGTAGGGTAGGGTAGGGTAGGGTAGGGTAGGGTAGGGTAGGGTAGGGTAGGGTAGGGTAGGGTAGGGTAGGGTAGGGTAGGGTAGGGTAGGGTAGGGTAGGGTAGGGTAGGGTAGGGTAGGGTAGGGTAGGGTAGGGTAGGGTAGGGTAGGGTAGGGTAGGGTAGGGTAGGGTAGGGTAGGGTAGGGTAGGGTAGGGTAGGGTAGGGTAGGGTAGGGTAGGGTAGGGTAGGGTAGGGTAGGGTAGGGTAGGGTAGGGTAGGGTAGGGTAGGGTAGGGTAGGGTAGGGTAGGGTAGGGTAGGGTAGGGTAGGGTAGGGTAGGGTAGGGTAGGGTAGGGTAGGGTAGGGTAGGGTAGGGTAGGGTAGGGTAGGGTAGGGTAGGGTAGGGTAGGGTAGGGTAGGGTAGGGTAGGGTAGGGTAGGGTAGGGTAGGGTAGGGTAGGGTAGGGTAGGGTAGGGTAGGGTAGGGTAGGGTAGGGTAGGGTAGGGTAGGGTAGGGTAGGGTAGGGTAGGGTAGGGTAGGGTAGGGTAGGGTAGGGTAGGGTAGGGTAGGGTAGGGTAGGGTAGGGTAGGGTAGGGTAGGGTAGGGTAGGGTAGGGTAGGGTAGGGTAGGGTAGGGTAGGGTAGGGTAGGGTAGGGTAGGGTAGGGTAGGGTAGGGTAGGGTAGGGTAGGGTAGGGTAGGGTAGGGTAGGGTAGGGTAGGGTAGGGTAGGGTAGGGTAGGGTAGGGTAGGGTAGGGTAGGGTAGGGTAGGGTAGGGTAGGGTAGGGTAGGGTAGGGTAGGGTAGGGTAGGGTAGGGTAGGGTAGGGGGTAGGGTAGGGTAGGGTAGGGTAGGGTAGGGTAGGGTAGGGTAGGGTAGGGTAGGGTAGGGTAGGGTAGGGTAGGGTAGGGTAGGGTAGGGTGGGTAGGGTAGGGTAGGGTAGGGTAGGGTAGGGTAGGGTAGGGTAGGGTAGGGTAGGGTAGGGTAGGGTAGGGTAGGGTAGGGTAGGGTAGGGTAGGGTAGGGTAGGGTAGGGTAGGGTAGGGTAGGGTAGGGTAGGGTAGGGTAGGGTAGGGTAGGGTAGGGTAGGGTAGGGTAGGGTAGGGTAGGGTAGGGTAGGGTAGGGTAGGGTAGGGTAGGGTAGGGTAGGGTAGGGTAGGGTAGGGTAGGGTAGGGTAGGGTAGGGTAGGGTAGGGTAGGGTAGGGTAGGGTAGGGTAGGGTAGTAGGGTAGGGTACGGTAGGGTAGGGTAGGGTAGGGTAGGGTAGGGTAGGGTGGTAGGGTAGGGTAGGGTAGGGTAGGGTAGGGTAGGGTAGGGTAGGGTAGGGTAGGGTAGGGTAGGGTAGGGTAGGGTAGGGTAGGGTAGGGTAGGGTAGGGTAGGGTAGGGTAGGGTAGGGTAGGGTAGGGTAGGGTAGGGTAGGGTAGGGTAGGGTAGGGTAGGGTAGGGTAGGGTAGGGTAGGGTAGGGTAGGGTAGGGTAGGGTAGGGTAGGGTAGGGTTAGGGTAGGGTAGGGTAGGGTAGGGTAGGGTAGGGTAGGGTAGGGTAGGGTAGGGTAGGGTAGGGTAGGGTAGGGTAGGGTAGGGTAGGGTAGGGTAGGGTAGGGTAGGGTAGGGTAGGGTAGGGTAGGGTAGGGTAGGGTAGGGTAGGGTGGGTAGGGTAGGGTAGGGTAGGGTAGGTAGGGTAGGGTAGGGTAGGGTAGGGTAGGGTAGGGTAGGGTAGGGTAGGGTAGGGTAGGGTAGGGTAGGGTAGGGTAGGGTAGGGTAGGGTAGGGTAGGGTAGGGTAGGGTAGGGTAGGGTAGGGTAGGGTAGGGTAGGGTAGGGTAGGGTAGGGTAGGGTAGGGTAGGGTAGGGTAGGGTAGGGTAGGGTAGGGTAGGGTAGGGTAGGGTAGGGTAGGGTAGGGTAGGGTAGGGTAGGGTAGGGTAGGGTAGGGTAGGGTAGGGTAGGGTAGGGTAGGGTAGGGTAGGGTAGGGTAGGGTAGGGTAGGGTAGGGTAGGGTAGGGTAGGGTAGGGTAGGGTAGGGTAGGGTAGGGTAGGGTAGGGTAGGGTAGGGTAGGGTAGGGTAGGGTAGGGTAGGGTAGGGTAGGGTAGGGTAGGGTAGGGTAGGGTAGGGTAGGGTAGGGTAGGGTAGGGTAGGGTAGGGTAGGGTAGGGTAGGGTAGGGTAGGGTAGGGTAGGGTAGGGTAGGGTAGGGTAGGGTAGGGTAGGGTAGGGTAGGGTAGGGTAGGGTAGGGTAGGGTAGGGTAGGGTAGGGTAGGGTAGGGTAGGGTAGGGTAGGGTAGGGTAGGGTAGGGTAGGGTAGGGTAGGGTAGGGTAGGGTAGGGTAGGGTAGGGTAGGGTGGGATGGGGTGGGGTGGGGTAGGGTAGGGTAGGCTTTTCATACCTATAGTTGGCTTTACTCCTCCTGGTTGAGAGTATTCTGAAACACATATTAAGCAAACAAGATGATTAATAAAGATATTCAAATCAATAAATAATTAGTGAAAACATTAAAACAGCCGAAAATTCAAATGAGTTAGAATTCTAAACCTATACCAGTAAAGTACCAGTAATGGTATTGGTTTTTCACTCATTTTAATTTAACTCAATCGAATTTGCGGCCGCCATTTTGGAGAAAGGTCTATTGCACAATATATATTAATAAGAAATGGTCTGTTCTCTCGATGAGCATAGTTGGTAGGAGAAACAGAATAACAGGAGAAATCGATATAATTTCTAAGGGCCACACCTTTTTTTCGTTTGCAAATATAAGCCATGTTAGTACCACAGTCAATATCATTCCAGTGTCCAACTCTATAAAACGCCTGGTAGGTATGACCACAATCCTCTCCGTGCGTGTACCAGTTATCAGGCTGATAGTTATACCAGTTTGTAAAGCGGGCTGGAGAACCATCGCTCCATTCCCACACACTTTCTAATGATCTATCATGAAACCCTAGAACAGAATACAAACAATAGAAGATAACATGAAACTTTTGATGACGAACTGCGCAATTATTTCAGTCTTATCAAACGGGAATAATCCTAAGAACATGCAAACCAAACACTGTCACGATTAAAGTAACCCAGCTCACAGCACTTTCACACTGTCACGATTAAAGTAACCCAGTTTACAGCACTTTCACACTGTCACGATTAAAGTAACGCAGTTCACAGCACTTTCACACTGTCACGATTAAAGTAACGCAGTTCACAGCACTTTCACACTGTCACGATTAAAGTAACGCAGTTCACAGCACTTTCACACTGTCACGATTAAAGTAACGCAGTTCACAGCACTTTCACACTGTCACGATTAAAGTAACGCAGTTCACAGCACTTTCACACTGTCACGATTAAAGTAACGCAGTTCACAGCACTTTCACACTGTCACGATTAAAGTAACCCAGCTCACAACACTTTCACACTGTCACGATTAAAGTAACGCAGTTCACAGCACTTTCACACTGTCACGATTAAAGTAACGCAGTTCACAGCACTTTCACACTGTCACGATTAAAGTAACGCAGCTCACAACACTTTCACACTGTCACGATTAAAGTAACCCAGCTCACAGCACTTTCACACTGTCACGATTAAAGTAACGCAGCTCACAACACTTTCACACTGTCACGATTAAAGTAACCCAGCTCACAGCACTTTCACACTGTCACGATTAAAGTAACGCAGCTCACAACACTTTCACACTGTCACGATTAAAGTAACGCAGCTCACAACACTTTCACACTGTCACGATTAAAGTAACCCAGCTCACAGCACTTTCACACTGTCACGATTAAAGTAACGCAGCTCACAACACTTTCACACTGTCACGATTAAAGTAACGCAGCTCACAACACTTTCACACTGTCACGATTAAAGTAACGCAGTTCACAACACTTTCACACTGTCACGATTAAAGTAACCCAGCTCACAGCACTTTCACACTGTCACGATTAAAGTAACGCAGTTCACAGCACTTTCACACTGTCACGATTAAAGTAACGCAGCTCACAACACTTTCACACTGTCACGATTAAAGTAACGCAGTTCACAGCACTTTCACACTGTCACGATTAAAGTAACGCAGCTCACAACACTTTCACACTGTCACGATTAAAGTAACGCAGTTCACAACACTTTCACACTGTCACGATTAAAATAACCCAGCTCACAACACTTTCACACTGTCACGATTAAAGTAACGCAGTTCACAACACTTTCACACTGTCACGATTAAAATAACCCAGCTCACAACACTTTCACACTGTCACGATTAAAATAACCCAGCTCACAACACTTTCACACTGTCACGATTAAAGTAACGCAGTTCACAACACTTTCACACTGTCACGATTAAAATAACCCAGCTCACAACACTTTCACACTGTCACGATTAAAGTAACCCAGCTCACAACACTTTCACACTGTCACGATTAAAGTAACGCAGTTCACAACACTTTCACACTGTCACGATTAAAATAACCCAGCTCACAACACTTTCACACTGTCACGATTAAAGTAACGCAGTTCACAACACTTTCACACTGTCACGATTAAAATAACCCAGCTCACAACACTTTCACACTGTCACGATTAAAGTAACCCAGCTCACAGCACTTTCACACTGTCACGATTAAAGTAACGCAGCTCACAACACTTTCACACTGTCACGATTAAAGTAACGCAGCTCACAACACTTTCACACTGTCACGATTAAAGTAACGCAGTTCACAACACTTTCACACTGTCACGATTAAAATAACCCAGCTCACAACACTTTCACACTGTCACCATTAAAGTAACCCAGCTCACAGCACTTTCACACTGTCACGATTAAAGTAACGCAGTTCACAGCACTTTCACACTGTCACGATTAAAGTAACGCAGCTCACAACACTTTCACACTGTCACGATTAAAGTAACGCAGTTCACAGCACTTTCACACTGTCACGATTAAAGTAACGCAGCTCACAACACTTTCACACTGTCACGATTAAAGTAACGCAGTTCACAGCACTTTCACACTGTCACGATTAAAGTAACGCAGTTCACAACACTTTCACACTGCCATGATTAAAGTAACGCAGTTCACAACACTTTCACACTGCCATGATTAAAGTAACGCAGTTCACAACACTTTCACACTGTCACGATTAAAGTAACGCAGTTCACAACACTTTCACACTGCCATGATTAAAGTAACGCAGTTCACAACACTTTCACACTGCCATGATTAAAGTAACGCAGTTCACAACACTTTCACACTGTCACGATTAAAGTAACGCAGTTCACAACACTTTCACACTGTCACGATTAAAGTAACGCAGTTCACAACACTTTCACACTGCCATGATTAAAGTAACGCAGTTCACAGCACTTTCACACTGCCATGATTAAAGTAACGCAGTTCACAACACTTTCACACTGCCATGATTAAAGTAACGCAGTTCACAACACTTTCACACTGCCATGATTAAAGTAACGCAGTTCACAACACTTTCACACTGCCATGATTAAAGTAACGCAGTTCACAACACTTTCACACTGCCATGATTAAAGTAACGCAGTTCACAACACTTTCACACTGCCATGATTAAAGTAACGCAGTTCACAAAACTTTCACACTGCCATGATTAAAGTAACGCAGTTCACAACACTTTCACACTGCCATGATTAAAGTAACGCAGTTCACAACACTTTCACACTGCCATGATTAAAGTAACGCAGTTCACAACACTTTCACACTGCCATGATTAAAGTAACGCAGTTCACAACACTTTCACACTGTCACGATTAAAGTAACGCAGTTCACAACACTTTCACACTGTCACGATTAAAGTAACGCAGTTCACAACACTTTCACACTGCCACGATTAAAGTAACGCAGTTCACAACACTTTCACACTGTCACGATTAAAGTAACCCAGCTCACAACACTTTCACACTGTCACGATTAAAGTAACGCAGTTCACAACACTTTCACACTGTCACGATTAAAGTAACCCAGCTCACAGCACTTTCACACTGTCACGATTAAAGTAACCCAGCTCACAGCACTTTCACACTGCCATGATTAAAGTAACGCAGTTCACAACACTTTCACACTGCCATGATTAAAGTAACGCAGTTCACAGCACTTTCACACTGTCACGATTAAAGTAACCCAGTTCACAACACTTTCACACTGTCACGATTAAAGTAACCCAGTTCACAACACTTTCACACTGCCATGATTAAAGTAACGCAGTTCACAACACTTTCACACTGTCACGATTAAAGTAACGCAGTTCACAACACTTTCACACTGTCACGATTAAAGTAACCCAGTTCACAACACTTTCACACTGTCACGATTAAAGTAACCCAGTTCACAACACTTTCACACTGTCACGATTAAAGTAACGCAGTTCACAACACTTTCACACTGTCACGATTAAAGTAACCCAGTTCACAGCACTTTCACACTGCCATGATTAAAGTAACGCAGTTCACAGCACTTTCACACTCAAATATTTCCTTATAAATTCCTGTGACTGTAGCATATAGAGTACGTTTGTCACATTATACCCAAACGAACGACCTTACTCGCCATTAGAGTCGTGGGGTCGTGGGGTCGTGCGTTTTTCTGAGTCCATTTCACATTATGGTACGATCATATACACATTTCATTAGAGACTGTGTCCATAATAAGAGGTCTACTATTCTCTTAGGTTTGAATATACCAACTTACCGATCCAGGCAAACGTGCTCAAGCCAAAGTAACTAACTTCCATGGAAATGTGCGCTTGTTCGACTGGGGAAGTAATGCTGACCAAGTCACCGCCTTGATTTTGACACTGAGTACGTGCTGATGGCCAGTTTCTTTTGTTATTGTTGAACTGATAACAATACTGACCGTGTTCTTTCCAACCGATTCTGCAGTTACCAAATTCTGTTAATATTAAGAAAGAACCTCTAAATAATTACGTTAAGTGGAGTTTTATCTTTTTTGTTTTAATACATTCTTTATACAGGGTTGTCCCGTTCAGCTACAGCTGGTTTAAAGGGAGCCTCGTTGAGTGTAAGAGTCATTGTCAAATAAATAACTGCGTTCGTCCACAGGAGTTTTTAAACATTTCCAAAGATGTTAGGGTTAATTCCACTAATCCCTGGAATGGAATTTCTAATGTCAAACTTTCCACCATGGGGCGATGTTTCCCTCCTCTGCATGGGGAGCATGTGATGTCGATGGGTCCTCCCACCCCCCCTATTGGACCTATTGATAGGTGTGCTGTAGCAGACTATAGATCCCTTGCATTAATGGGTCCCCCAAAACCCCCCTCCACCCCCACCCCCCATATTGGACCTATTGATAGGTGTGCTGTAGCAGACTATATATCCCTTGCATTAATGGGTCCCCCAAAACCCCCCTCCTCCCCCACCCCCATATTGGACATATTGATAGGTGTGCTGTAGCAGACTATAGATCCCTTGCATTAATTCCCAGAGCCGCTGTATTTAGAGGACAAAACATTACAGTTTCAATTCTCAGGAGAGTAGAACTCTATTGTTTTGCCATTCAAATTGAGCTGCTTTGTAAATTAATACAAAGGGTCTGTCAAAGGGTCTGAGACACGCGTGAAAAACGTCTGCGCATGCTCTAAGTCCGTATGCAAATTAGTCGAAAGCGTCTTCGTGCTATTGTAAAAATATTCAAATTTGACTTTCACACTTGCCTGAAGAATAGTCTTTACAAAATGCCAAAACTTAAGATCAGTTCTTAAAACTTAAGGCTAATTGTTTCATATTGTCTTTTTTAACACATTATCTTGGTCTCACAAAAGTATACCCACGAACTTTTTTGTATACTCGGAGAAAACAAGCATTTATTTTCTCACTAAAACTCTTGTAAATTCTTGGAAAGCGTGCTGAAAGGCACGCATGCACACACGTTTTTCTCTAGTGCCTCTCTTAGATGTGTATTACCTGAAAGGAAGATGTCTGTGATTTCTGACGGATCCAAGACTCTATACCAAAACGCAAGTGATCGCATGAAGAACACACCCTGGGTTTTGTCGGTTGACTTGCTTCCTATTGTCAAAGCGAAGCTATTTGTTGCTCCATGGGTTGGAATGAGGGTCGTGCCTGAAGGGTCAGATGTCCTGGAACAAAAGGGAATTATTTTAAGTACCTGTGGTGGAACTAGGATTTTGCATGAGTAGAGGGTGGGGGTAGGGGGTGGGGGCACAAGTCAGTAACATGCATGTTTTGCTATAGTAACCAACTAATACTCCAGTTTCGAATGATCTATTGCTCAGTGTTAGCCTCAATTGTGTGTAAAATATTCAGCATGGAGAGCACAACCCGTGAAATTTTTGAAAATATTTTGGGTTACGAGCATCCCGCCCTAAATCCGCCACTGAGAACTACAAATTCTCTCTCCGTCTACCCATGCTTCTATCCATTTCTCAGTCGCCTCCCTCCCTCTTTCCCTCCTCTCATCCATTCATCTATTAAACACCCAACCATCACATCTATCTTAATTAGGCCTTTCTCACCCTCCCTTTGTTCATACAAGTCACTTGCTTATTACATTCTTTCGTCTATCTACCCATATATTCCGCACATCCATCGTAAAATAATTTCCGCTACTTTACACATATTGAATCGTCGATTAAACGTACTTAGATTTGCTGTCAATATAGAGTATCAACCCCGCTCCACTTGGAATCCACGTGAACACCACGTGATGCCACGCCCCTCTACTCATAGGAGCTGATACAGACCAACTTGTCGTCGTAGTCATGATCATCACTTTTATCTGCATTTGTTCAACGTATACAGCAAAACCACGTGACGTTGCCCAAGTCTTATCTCCGATGGAATCGACCAGGAATTTGCGTGAACCCCAAGTAGAGGTAGGAGCATCGAGATTTACGATAAACGACACACTTAGACCAGCATTACAAGCGTCCGCATCGCCAATACACTGATTTGGGTAGTCTCCCGCCGTAAGATAAGAATTGTAACTTGCAAACTGTAAGACACTTTTGGTATTCTGTTGAACGTTGGCTCTAGTGACATTGCCAAAAACCTGCGCTGGGGTAGTACCCAAGGCTTTTTTGTTGACAAGTGAGTCTAAGGGCCAGTAGGCGTCGGTTGCACTTATCCAGTCTGAGTATAAAAGCAAATCTTATCAATAAAGTAAAGCGTTTGAGCCCAGGATCGTACGATAAGAGTTGAGTGGTGAGAGTAGTCATCAGAAAGACCGATGGTGGTGACTGACAACAGTTAAGAGGGGATTGAATAAATTGAAGGGTTTCAGCTCAGGATTGTACGGTGACTGCCATGCATCTAGGGTCTTTCCGGGTTCTCTGGTTTTTCCTCCTCAAAAATCAAGTTCTAAATTCCAATTGGAATGCAGTGGAGGAAGAGCCACTCGGTGGATTCCACTGTTAATTCTCATTTATTTTTAAGTAAATATAACTAGAAAATCATAGATACTTACAGCCTGTGACGGGATACTTTTTCGTGTGTGGAGAACCTAACGATCATAAAATCATGATTAGTATCTGGAATATAAAATGAAAAATATAATAATATCCTGTTCATGTGGAAACGTAAAGCTATTTCGCGTGTATGGGGGCAGGTCAGTCCGGGGCGGTGGTTGTTTGAATTGGTCGCCGTATTTCGATTCGGTTTATAGGATAGAATTTTTCTTAACTATATTTTTGGCATGTAGTGGACGGTGAAGCCCCATAGAGTACATATATATGGCGCTATATAAATGTAGAATAATAATAATATTATTATTATTATTATTATTATTATTATTATTATTATTATTATTGTGGTTTATTTCAACTTTTGTCTGACATGACTTTTTACAGAAGATTGCGGAAATATGGCATAATTTCTATTATTATTTTTATTATTATTAATGATAATATTATAAAAAAGACAAGGGACACTGGGATGCATGGATTCATTGATTATTGAGGTGATATATCAACGCGTGACTGTATGATGGACGTATTAAACTGTTTTATATCTACTGACTTAGCTTCTTCTTGCAGATAAATGGCTTGTACTGTCCACAAGCAACATCCCTCCACGCGGCTCGGCTGGGGACCAACTCTACGCAAGATTTAGCATCTGTGGAAAAAAGTACTCGAACATTTTACATAATGTGTTGAATATGTTTTGTCAAACAAATGAATCCAAAACACCATATTTTGATCTTACATACTAGAATGTACGGTATGTGTGAGGTATAGCAAGTAAGCCAAGTGAATGCAAGGACAATAGCAAGCTTATCCTATGTGGAAATTTTACAGCAGCTTGGTACTTCGAACAGTTCGAAGTCTTTCACGTGACGTACCCACTTAAATAGCTGGGTCTCAATCAGCTGATAAAAGTCTTTGAATCTCATTATCTGCTCCAAATGGTGGTCAAACACTGACCACCATGTGCTGTCAACCAGAAAGAATTCTATTGAAAACTTGTGATTCAGGTGATGAACATTCCACACGAGACAGGAAATGACGTCAAGTGAAACCCAGCTATAAGGCAGTTCACAGTTTAAGAATCGTTTAAGAATCAGTGCGCATGCGATTTTATCCCGAATTTCTCACCTTCTTTTGTTTAATTAAAAACAAAAGGTTTAAACAAAAGAAGGTGAGAAATTCGGGATAAAATTGCATGCGCACTGAAAAGGATTCTTAAACTGTGAACTGGCTTATACTCCGACCAGTTTCGAATTCTCTATTGCTCAGTGTTAGCCTCAATAGTATTTAATATATTCTTTAGTATTAGTGTTACCCCGTGGTAATGAGGTGAGGAATGTGTACGAATGAACAATATAATAGCTTTAGAATTTCACGTGCTAAATATTTTACGCACGATCGAGGCTAAAACTGAGCAACAGAGAACTCGAAACTGGAGTCAGATATATATCAATATGTCAAAATATCTTAAAAGATTTTCGATTTTCACATGTACGTTGTTTGAATTCCAGCAATGGCGTTTCGGCTGTAAGGGACCGTAACAAGGCAGGGGGCCCAGCTAGGTACGTGACCAAGCTAAAGGGCGCACAGCAAAACCAGAAGCAAACGAGGTCAATAATGATATTTAGAGGGCCCGGGCCCCTCCGGCTCCTCTCCTAGCTGCGTCCCTGATACACCAGTCTTTGCAGAACCTTGCATCGCCGGGCTCTTAGTCATATTACACTGACGGCAAGGAATAAGTTGTGTTCATAAGTTGGCTTTACAACTAGATTGATTTACTTACTGGTTTTGTCTTTAGGATATCCAGAATCCCACCTGGTCACCACATATGGACTGCGATCACTCCAGTAAAATAACCGGTTCGACTGCCTGTCATTCAACCCTATCCACAGGGAGCCCACTGAGTTAACTAGGGATTTTAATCTGTTGTCAATGTAGATTCGCTCATTGTTGGTTACGATACTTAACAAATCACCACCTTGACTAGTACATGTAGCACGGGCGTCTGAAAACAAAAAATAATTTTAAGATAAATAGCGGTTGTTTACCGGACGAGACAGAAGGTTCAGATAGGGAAAACCTGAACCCGAGGCCCGTTTTCAAGGCCGAGGGTATAGTTTTCCCCTATTCGGACCGACTTTAGGATGCCGTAAATAACTTATTTCATTTTTCCCCATTTAATTTTCCACTTACTTTTCAATTTGGAAACCGTTATCCCTGGATACCGGACCGCGGTCAGAGATAGGAAATGCCACCCACCCCAACAGCCAATCAGAACGCATGATTTTTAGTATACCGGACCGTAAAGAATAACTAATAATAAGTTTTCTATTTTCTTTGCGCCTTCTCAGTTCTTTTAATGGGATTTTAAAATAGATTATTTAGAGTTGGGAATTCCTTATTATCATTCATAATAAATTAATAATAAATTAATAATAAATTAATAATTCATTATTATGGACTACTTAGTGGATATGACGTCATTGCACAATATGAAAATTGTCAACGTCACAAATTGGTTTCATATATGAAGATTTAACTAACTAAAAAGTTGGAAACCCCACTTGCAAACTTGAAAGTCTTTCCAAAGCGAAGGAGCTTGTTGAATGAGGGTTTATTAGGTCTTACGTGACGTTTGCAAAGAAATGTATGGAAAAATAGGTTGGTAGGCAAACTATTGTCTACCTCCTGACATATTTTCCATATATTTTTTTTGTAAAAGCAGCCAACTTCGGTCGCCCATATCTTTGCCGCTATTCAATAAAACCACTTCAAATTTTCCATTCTTACTAATTTTGGTAGGCTTTCTTTCAAATATCCTATTTTCGTTTTTGTTTGATTAAAATTTAAAATGTCACGCAAGACCTGATAAATTCTCATTGGTAAGGCATCTATTACGCTACTGACCTGCCCATATCTTGAGCTGATTGGTGTTAAATTGGTAACACGTGTTATCTGGTCCTTCTTCCCATCCTGATTTACATTTACTCGACGTAGCTACAATCATAGAAAAATCATACAAATAAGCATCGTAAATAGATGCTAATTAATCATATAATGAAAAGTCGGTAATCATTTACCTTGGCCCTCACATCCATAGATTTCTGTCCTCATGCAGATGGAATTGCTCCATGTTAACGGGTAGATCCTGATAAACCTACTGTTTATAGTCCCTGAAAGCATGATGTTGACGATCGCGTCTGAGGTAGTGCTGCCTGTTAGGATCTAAAACAATCAAAAGAGATAACAGACGTGGTAGGTTAATGTCGTCTTGTTTTACTGGATTTCTACGTACTTTTATTCCCAGCACAAAATAGAAAGTTTATGCAACGCGTTTCATACTGCTGTACTGGAAGAAACATACCGTCCCGTTACCAAAGAAACGATTTCGTGCGGTTATGGAACGGTACGGTCACGGTACATACAATGACAATTGACCAATCACATACTCAGCACGCGAGATTACTGCGCATCCAATGAAAAAACGCTCGAATAAGGAACCAGTAGGAATAGACATCTTTAGCTAAGGCCTAATTGCTTGCAATTTCAGACGTGTCATTCCCTAGAGCATCATTTTTTTTAACGATCGAGGATGAGAAGACACATGAATATGGATACGACACAAACAAAAAATCTTATTCACAAGAGAATGACACGTGGTCTGAAATGGGAAAACATTACACCCAAGCTAAAGAAGTCTTTGTACTTCTATTTCATTTATTATTACATGAAAAACTGGATTTCAAAATTAATCCTTTATTTCACTCCGCTAATACACGCATCAAGCATTCCGCGCTACTGCTCTAAGCGCATGCTCAGGGGATTAAAAAGTGAGATAATATTTTGTAAAACATGTTATATTTTAGTTGTATTTTTCTTGTCAAACACAATTTTCATTAATTATTCAAGATCACGTACCGTTAAGCGAATTTTGAGTCAAATATACCAAAAACTTGCATATTTTACAAAATATTATCCCACTTTTTAATCCCCTGAGCATGCGCTTAGAGCAGTAGCGCGGAATGCTTGATGCGTGTATAACACTTCATATTTCCACTTACTTACTTGGTAAGATTGCGTTCCGTTATTACCGTAGTTAATAAACGTTTTGCCATCATTTCCGTACCGCAGATAAAATGTTTTCACAAAATCACTTGACTTGGGCCTGCCTTGGACTGCAATATGCGTTATTTGTCTGATAAGGCCAAGGTCTATTTGCAGATATTCACCCTGAAACAGTCAACAAAAACAATGAAAATAAAGGTATGAGATGAAGTGTAGAAATGGTCTTTTATAGCCAACAGCCAAGCTCTTATTAAGGTTCGGACACACGGTGCTACACTGCGCGCAATATTGCAGGCAATGTTGCTGAAGTAGGATAGTTTTCTACTTCAGCAACATTGCGTGCAACAAATTACATCATGTGACATGGCTCACAACATCGATTGCCTGCAACATTGTGCGCAATGTTGCACCGTGTGTCCGTAGCTTTATTATTTTATTATGAAAACCGTAAAAACTTTACTTTGTCAAAGCAGGTGATTTCTCTTCTCTCAGCCTGAACGAATTAGCCAGTCTATCAGCGAACATTTTGTTCGTAGTTCAATATTTACTAATTCCAAGTTTTCGGCTAACTCGAAAATAAAGAAAGTAAAACTCGTCATCAGTCGTGGAAAGATTCACCAAATAGCACATTTTGTCGTTGTTGGTGGAAAATACTTCGTTATGCATTGCGCGCCTAGATTCCAAATCACCAGGAACATTTGAGCAAGTTTTAGCGAGGGTTCCAGAGAATATTCCGTACAGGGAACCAAGAGTCTCTTGTTTTGACACAACGACTTAGGATAGAGCAAAGGAGAGCAAAGTCAAGTAACGCACATAGCATTTTCTAGAATTAGAATATATAAAGCTACGGGCACATGGTGCAACATTGCGCGCAATCTTGCCGGCAATCGATGTTGCGAATCATGTCACACGATGCAGTTTCTTGTACCCAGTGTTACTCGTACTTCAACAAAATTGCCTGCAATATTGCGCACAATGTTGCATGGTGTGTCCGCGCCTTAAAACCTCTTATAGAGGCTTTGCACCATCACGTGATGGCAGCCATGACAGGAGGCAGGAAAAATTGAATCTGGTCTGATATGATTTACACGAGAAAGAATTCAGTTTCCCAGGGGGGAAAGAATCCATTGTTCCTGCCTCCTGTCATGGCTGCAATCACGTGATGGTGCAAAGCCTTTATACCTTTTTGTTATTTTTTGCACACCAAGCCCCTGACGTACTGCTAGATGGCTGCAATTTCAAACGCGCTTGTGATGGTATTGACTTGGAATCTTTAGAACTGCTAGCGGTGATCTGGGAGTCCGCTATCTGAAGGTTCTCCATACCTAGAGGGGAATTACACTGATCATAGCCTGGGGGAAAAACACGAGAATATTAGTATAGGAAATTATGTAAAACTGAGAACTTTCTTATTAACATGCACTTATTTATTTGAAGGTTTTTACTGTCATGTGTAAATAGGTCTCCCGGGTGGGGTAACATTTGGGGAGAGCTTATAACCTCGAGGAAAAAGAGTCTGGGATAAAGAGAAAACGTTTATTTTTTTCCTTTTATTTTCCCGCGCAATTAATCTTTTACGTGTTATTTTGACCACCTCTAACAGTGGTGTAGCTAGGGTCCCATTTTAGTGCATTTTAGTATAGGCAAGAGCAACCAAGCAAAGCAAGGGAGCCATCTATTTCGTTCTGTTTCGTTTGCGTACACACGTGCTGCCTTTTTGCCTACGGCAGCTGTGCCACTGTCTGACAGCGTGCTCATTCGCTGAAAGAATTATCTTTATCTTCATATATGTATATAGATATTTACTGACCTCTGTTTCTTCTGCAAACGTACGTTCTCGTGTATGAACAGTTTGTTGTAGCCCATGTACCATTGCCAGTACTAGTCATTAGGACAGCACAGTCTTTATTCGCAGCAGCAGCATCATTTCCTGGTTCATTGGGTGACCAGTTCTTGTAGTCCACTGTAGATCTATCAATTTAACATGCAAATTTAAGACCGTTCAAAATCAAGAAAAAAAAGAAAGGAAGCAAAAAAAAAAGGACAATGTTAGCATAATACCTGTCATTCCAAACGAATAGCCCCTCCTTAGTAATATCATTCAGGCCAAGCCAGATGTTCCAAGCTCTCAAATCATTGAGCATTTGAAGTAGAAGTGTTTGTTCATCCTGACTGTGAATACTAACTAATTCAGCTCCCTTGGTGATCCTGCAGGAATCCCGAGCTTTACTCCAGGTTAGAGCCTGGGCTGGGTGGGTATTGAACTCGAGACACGAGTCACCAAAGGGTACCCAATTTGCCGGACATAAGTTTTTACCTATGAGAGAATGATAAGTGGTCACAGGGTTCGTGCTAGACAAAGTGCTCCACCCTCTGTTTATCGCTACCGGCGCTGATTTCTCAGTATAACAGATATTTCAATCAGTTAAGTCCCCACCCCCCCCCTCCCCGCCCTCCCCCCCTCCCCGCCCTCCGCTTCCCGGTGCCTGCCTGGGAAGTAGTTTGAACTTGTTCAGATCATTGTTTCTCAATCCGCACTGGAATGAAAATGGTGATATACATATACCATTCTGAGACCCCCCCCCCCCCAAATAAAATGAAATAGGATGAATTGAAAAGCGGTTTGAAAGTGATCAGTTCCCATGTTTCCCATTCATTCAAAATCTGCTATAAGTGAATCAAATTATCTTACCATAGGGTTTCTCGCAAATGTAGGTTCTTGCTTTACCGCAAAAGTTATCATTCCAAAAGCCACCCCAGTAGCCATTCATTATTTGAATACAATCTTCGTTTCCGCTATAATCGTTGGGTTCACCAGGAAACCAGTTGGTGTAGTTGACAGGGGATTTGTCGCCGACCCATACGTACGTTCCTTCAACGGCTTGATCATTAAGACCAATCCACATGGGCTGTATGAGTGAGAGGAAAAAAGAATAGCAAAACAGTGTCTTGCATAGTTGTGCCGTTACAGTGTACTCTGATTGGATAATAAAGGAATCTCGCGCGTAATAGCCTCCTGCGCAGCCGCTGTGAGGCGTTTCCGGTTCCCCTTATTCATCATTCACGGGAACCGGAAGAGACTCACAGTGGCTGCGCATGAGGCTATTGTTAATTGATGTTAGCGAATCTTTTTCTATTCTCTCGTGGTCGTACCGTGTGAGATTATCTTTCTCATTTTTCTGCTCTAAAAGCCGTTATCTGCCATGCTATGCGCATATAATTAGTAGCCGCATCGCTACTAAAGAGTACAGTAGTGTTCGAAATTTTGCTTACAGAGCCCTTGCTGCACTTTGGAATGCAGCTTAATTTGGAGGACAAAACAATAGGTTTCCAATTTTATTTTCAAGAGATTGAAATTATTTGTTTTGTCCCCCAAATTGAGCTGCTTTGACGTCACGTTCAAAGGATCTATTTGTGACTATAATACCCTTAAGGCTCATGGAGTTTACCTGGGTTAACATTCGTAGTCTGTAAGACAAAAAGTGTTGTTCGTCTGAATTATCCACCTTAACAAGATAACCCCCTGATTCGCGACAATCCTTCATAGCCTCCGTCCATGTCTTTATGACCGTGGAGAACTTGTAGCAAGATGTTCCATAACTGTTCCATCCCGCTCCACAGTAGATAGGGGCTGATGAATAGAACGAAATTCAAACAATATATGATTTACTATTTAATATACTATTTAACAGATTACACACAGTAAACACGCCTGTAGCACGGTCTTATTAACGAACGCGCTCCATGTGTTACATCATATCGAGAGGAGGCACGCTCTCTAAAAAAGTAAATGTGATAAGAAAATGTGATAAAAAAATGAAAAAATAAAAAATAAAGGGAAAACACGAGGAAACCGCAAAAGCAATTTAAGTAGTTTAAAAAAAAAATTCTGGTTGCCCGCACCTGCCCCTTCTCAAGTCCTCCCCACGCCCCTGTTACATATACAAAATTAGGTCACTCCACCTGACGTTGCTGGAGGTATAACAGTTCCTTGTGTTGGCCAAGGAGCTCCTGCAATAAAAAAGTAATCGACTGTGATAAATATAAAATCTAAGCAAAGCGCAATATAAGAGCATTAAAAACGTATTTTTATCACGACATACCTAGGGACCTTTTGCAAATATAGCTATATTCATTAGCACAGTATTCATCGTTCCAAAGCCCAGTACTAGACACCAGTTCCACGCAGTCTTCCCTTTTAAGAAAATTATTAGGTTCTCCGGACCTCCAGTTGGTATAATTTGTCCTTGAGAATCCATCGGTCCAGTTAAAGTAGCTCTCATTAGCTCGATCGTTGTATCCGATCCAGAAATGCTCATTGACAAACTGTCTCGTTTTTGACGTGATGAAGTTCTGCTCGACTTGATTAGCGATGCTAGTTAAATGCGCTCCAAAGGACTGACATTTAATCTCAGCGTCCTCCCAAGCCAGTCCTTTCACAGTCAAACTTCGAGCCACAAACTTGTAACAGCTGCCTGTGTTGGGTACCCAGCCTGACCGGCAACTCTGAGCTCCGACTGACATTGAAAACAAAATAGAAATATTTAAGATATACACCCTATAAAAGCCGACTCCCCCTCCCCTCCCCTCCCCCTCTCCATTTCTACCTGTCTCCAGTGTGGTGAAGAGGTTTCCGTCATTCGGCCATTTTTTAAACCAAGAATTCGTGAATTTCAGTCCCTCGTGTTTTACTTATTTTGAAGACCATGATTCGTAATTTTACTTGGGTTTTCGTGAAAATTCTAAATCCTGAATCCTTGTATCAAGGTTTTTCATTAATCGTATTTTAATGATTCGTGGATTCATGAAAAACTTGTCCTTCATTCATGATCGACCCCCTCCCCCTTCAACACTCTGTGTATCGCTAGGCAAGATACATTGGTGTTAGTACCGTGGTCTCAGAAATACCCGACTCTTACCCCCCCCCCCCCCATCCACGTTATAAAGTGCGCACCCCCGCGCAGAGGAAGACGGAAATGGAAAACCAAAAATAGTACTCCTTTTCTTTTTGACAGGTTTTCCGTACACTCCATCCTACTGAAGGAGTCTAGCAAATTATATGATATATCCAAAGGTGAGTGACAAGTTAATGCTTATTGAGTTCTTCGAGTTTGACCTGTGAATGTTTTCTTCGCCCAAGGAACTCTAGCGCATATTATGTTTCACATGAATGTAAACAAATACATCTTATATTTTAGAATAAATCGAATTAAACTAATAAACTATTCGAATTTGTTATGCCTACAACATATATTATTTATTCAAAACTGCTCTTTTTTCATAATATCTAAGATCGGGTCGGGAGTGAACCGCATTCAATGCGCTGCTCACTTCAGCGACGTCTCCTAAGGATTCCATTCCCATGTTCTGTACCATGCGCGGCGCGGACCGTACCTCTGCTTGATCTGCTTGATGCCATATCCTAATAATCACTTAATTTCATTGTGCAAGGGATTCAAACTAGCTGCACGCTTCGGATGAGCAAATTAATCGAATTTAGAACCAAAGAAACCAACATAGAAACGGATATAAGAAAAACCGTTAATGATATTATTCGCGTTTTTAATCGACTTTAGTAACTTAACGGTATTAGTATCCGGATAGCTAGCCGAGAACAAAGCCTTTTTCGAAGAGTTCCAAGATGGAAAGGTGAATAGAAAACAGAATATACTGCAAATATTTACAGGATAAAACAAGTCGATCGATATCAGCCATTATCATATTACCTCCAACTTCACTGTAAGAACTATTTTAAGTTAAAAAGCTTTGCGAGATGATGATACACGGTAATCTGTCGAGGCCTATCCTACGAAATCCCAGTTTGGTACCACCTAGTGTGAAACCAATAATACGGTAAACGTTCTGAGGCACGGCCCACATTATGGGACAGCTGACTGAAAGGCTTTGCGGTTGGTAACACAACACATCCTGGGTAGATAATTATAAACTTACCGGAGTCGAGCAACAGAAATGCAAGCAAAGGAACAACGCTATGGAAAAAGATCGCCATGATGCAAGTCGACTCCCAGTCTTGCTGCTGAGAGCTACAGCCTGTTCTATTTCGATTCTACTCAGTGACCCTAGTTCTAGAGTTACTTGCTATATAGTTCACACCGTAACCAAGCAACCGAAGGGTCGTCGAGGATCGATGTCAGACTTTGGTTTGACAAGGGGGGAAAATCAAGAAAGAAAGAAAACAAGGAAACAGGCCATCAACGAACGATTACCCATGCAAATATTTTAAAAAGAGGCACTTGGAAGAAAATCGATGAAAATTGGAAATAATTAGAAATTTAGTTGAGAGAGAATTCTCCCTTGAATAAACCCAATAGTCGCCAGGCAACATATTTTTTTCCAGACAAATAGGGCGGACGGGATAAGAATGATCAATTATTCACTTGGAAGTAAACTATGACATTTACTCAACCCTATTGTTCTTTTAGCTTTTTTTAAACCAAAATTTCATAGTAATAATGTGCTTTTAAAAAATGCAGAATAGTTGGAAGAGTGTCTCTTGAAAATTCATCTATATTCATTGTTAAATAAGTTCAACTAGAAATGATAATGTGACAGATTTTTGTCCAGGTGGCCCTTTAAACTGTCAGGTAACTGACATTTTACAGTTTTATCATTTTTGGTTAAATATTATGGTCAACGTTGCCCTATCCATACTCTCCTTTAGCTCAAGCCGTCTCTCAACAGTGACAGTGACAGTGACTTCTATTCCTTAATAAATTGATTAATAATATACATGAAAAAATTACTCGAATTTGATTGGCTTAGAGCAATGCAGTTCAAGTGTAACACAGTGCAATTTGAACTCTAGATCTTTGAAAAACACACTCGTGCGAATTAATCCCAATTTGAACTCGAAACCATATGATTACCTATGCTAATAAAGTATTACTAAACCAGATGATTATGTCATATGCTGAAACACAATGGAAATAGCATAACTTGAATACAGACATCGGCTGAAACTGAAATTGAAAGGAATTTTGTACGATTTTCAGTCGTTCGCGGCCGTTTTAGTCCCCGCAAGGGCGGATCCTGGGGGGGGGGGGGGGGGTGAATTGGGTGACTAGTCACACCCCTTGGAGTTGAATATAATCAGAATAAAGGATAACTTAATACCAAAAAATACATCATATAATGCCTTCAGCTAGCCGAGGACCAGTCACCTCCTTGAAATCATTCTGTATCCGCCACTGAGTCTGCTGTTTCAGCCGTTTTACCGCGACCCTTCAACTGATTATTCTAAATAACACATTGCCAAAAGTAAACACGTAAGATAGGTTCAATCCAGGTTTCGTGATGATGAGCAAAGCCGGAATCAGTTTAAGCTATTAATAACTAATGATCCACTTGATCAACAAAATTTAAGGAAATTGTATTTTACCAAGAATTTGATCGACTTCCTGTTTTTTGTTTTGCTTTTTAATTTGTTTTCGTTGTAAGTTATTATTATTCAGAGCTGCTATATGGTTACATTTTGTAAGACTCGCACTTGACTTTTTTTCTTTTCCACTTTCAACTTCTCTTATTGTCGGTATAGGCTTCTATGACTTCAATCCCGGGGGGCTGAGTATTTCGGGGCGCTTCATACGGGATGCTACGGGGATTTTCAGACTTCAAAGTTGAAGCCTAAATTTCAGACTTCAGAGTTGCCAATGACTTCAAATTTAAGATTAAATCTCAGAGAAAACCGAGAAAATTACGTTTGACACCGGTATGCCGACTCTAGCAAAGGTGGAGGATAAAAAGGAAATAGAGGAAAAAATAACAATAATAATGAGTGTCTGCGGAGGGGAGGGGAGGGGGGGGGTGGGGTGATATTATGAAACAAAAAAATGTACTAAAATCGTTCTGATGTTGTTAATGCGATGAATACAATTAGTGTACAGTAGTGGGAGAGCGACCGTGACGAGGGGAGTTCCAGGGGGTTACTTCGGGTCGTTTCATACGGGGATGCTCCGCCCGGACTCTCGACCCCTTACCCTTTTCTATACCAAATTTCAGCAAAAAAGTACCCCTTTTTTATACCGTTTTGCCTGAAAACCCCTTTCGGGCGGAGCATCCCCGTATAGTCCATTATAGGGAGTACCCCCCCCCCGGAGAGGGGGGGGGGAGTTGAAGGTGCGCGGTTTGTGGTCTAAGCGTTTGGTCTGAATGATAAAATGAATGGTATAATGTACACAGAATTGAGAAGAGATATGTTGTGAGCGGAAGGCAACGTTACGAAACATCAGCACACCGCCGCGACTTTTATGCTATTTTTTTTTTATCGTCATCTTTGAGTCCGAATACCTGTGTCAAACATAGTTTTCTCGGTTTTCTCCGGGAAATATCTCCGAAATATCACAAATCAGAAGTCTGAAATATCCTAAGTCGGAAGTCTGAAATGTCCCTTAAACTAGGCTTCAGTACTTTTTTAACGGAAAGTAAGGAATAGAAAATTAAAGTATCGTATTTCTTGTTTATCGATCTTTACGTCACATGCATTCCGTTGTCACAAGACGGTACAAGGTAACACCAGACACTAAACGGTTGGACAACTGAGGAGGTGTGTGAACGATGAACCGTTTGGCTGTCTTAGCCACTCTTTCCTTCTTTTTGCTTTCAATCAGCTTAGGTAAGTACAAAATAAATAGCTTATGGATATTCAGTGCTAAAGACTTGGTAGTACGTGTTTCGGAATGGTTGAACACATGTAGATTTCAGAGAGCTGTGTTGGTTTGTATTCGTGAAAACACCGGCTTGCTCAACTGAAACCCATGTCAAAGCATATCTCGTGATCTTTATTACATAAAATGGAAATTGATTTCTTAACTTGGGACAAACTTTTCGTCCTTTCCTTTTTTAAATTAGAGTATATTTGATATGTCACAGCTGAAGTAATGCAAATTTTCTGTATGGGGCTGTTTATGCGACGGCATGATGGCCCATGATCTCCCGGATTTATATCACTTCAAACCGGCTTTTCGCCTGAAGCCCTTATTTCTTGGGAAAAAAATTTCTTGTCGAGACCTGTCTAGATAGTATGTTGTAGTAGTAGTTGTTGTTTCTATTAATCCACAATGACCTTTCCTTTTCATCAATTAATAACAGTCTTACCATTAGGACCTTGAGACAACATGAGCTTCTACACGAGATCGAGAGTGTGAAGCCGTGCATTTCTGCATTAGCATAACAATGTTTGTCAACTCATTAATCTAGGTGATCTTAGAAGCTAGTTTTTGTTTCTTTAGGTAAATAAAGTTTAAAATCCTTTGAATAATTAGTTATATATAGGTTCAACAAATTAAGATAGTTTTGTTTGAAATATTCAAACAGTAGACGTACACAAGCTTCACTTTGAATGTAAAATGGCTGGTTTTTCAGCATATAGGATGAATTCAAGAGCTCTTACCTTTTAAATTACGAAGTTAAACATATTCCAGTGTTTGTAAGATGATTGAAGCTCCTCATAAGTCTGTATTATCTGACTTTTGTTTTGGAATAAATCAGTCCCGTACCACATCCACATGAATCCACATGGGGGAACTAACACTTGACGAGAAGTTGTCGGTTTGTAGAATGTTGAAGGTTGTCTGTATATCTTGTTTTCTGGTTTCATGTTGTAAAAATAGTCAGATACAATACTTTGAGGAGTTATTTTGACATGATTTGATTTAAGAATCGCTAGTTGCCCCCCAGTCAACCATCGGTTGCCCCCCAGTCAAATCCAGAAAAGGCACGTGATTGATCCTTTCGATTCCTTCTGTATTTAAAGCAATTTTTTTGCAATAATCCCCAAACATATAATAAGAAACCTGCAACTTTAGAACTCTTTTGACTATCGACCGACTCGACTTCGGCCGGATTAGATAAGGTTTTAGTGTTCGACCGGATGTCCAACATAGTCGGATGTCGAATGCGCACACGCGGGACACGCGGGATTTTTGACGCGGGATTTTTGACGCGGGATTTTTGACGCGGGATTTTTGACGCGGGATTTTTGACGCGGGATTTTTGGCGCGACATTTCAGCGAAGGATTGACAAGAGGAAGCGTAAAGAGAAAGAAGAAGCTAAGTAATTTGATTGTATTTTACGATCTGTTTTGCTTTTAAATCTTCCTCATACTTTTCTTTTTACTGCAAGATTCCCACAAAAGTTTTAGGAGATGACGTACCATTTCAAATCGTTGAATTCCCCATTGTCGATCCATCGTTTAGGTTTCCCTAGGTTTTCAATGTCAAAACGATCTTCAATTTCTAGTTAATATTCAGAACTTATGGTAGCTTTTTTTAAAGTGTATAATGTCTTAAAGTTTAGGTAAGCTTATTGTAGCTGTATAAGCAACATTTGAGGTGCCAAATCTGCAAAATTCTTGTTATTGAAATACTTGCTGTAACATTTATTAATAAGCTTATATTTATAATCTGCAATCTAAAATAACAAAATAGCAGAGATTCACTGAGGCTGTGCTGAGGGTTAAAGGAGGCCCTTTTTAATAGGGGTTTTGGTAATGATGAATATCAGGCAAATTGTTTTTGGGGATAAGGCATAACTGACAAAATTTAAACAATTTTAACAAAAGCTGAAGACTTCATCTGTACATGGTTGTCTAGAGCTTTTCAGCCAATCACTTAGTGAGTCCAACTCCAAAAAGATCCTTAGTTTTCTGTGACACTAGCCATGGCTGCTCCTGAAAATGTATGTAACAAGGAACCATCTAACCACCTAACAGGGCCTTATTAAAATAAAGAATTAAAATTTTATATCGCTCAGTAAGGAAGTATGATTATATTGCAACTAAATGTCCATTGAATTTTGATAATTAAAATATTTTTGATTTGCGTTTTGTCTTTCAGCTTCTGCAGCTGATTGCCCACAAGGCTGGAGTAACTATGGTAGCTTTTGTTACAAGTTTGCATTCACAAGTCTAACAATACGTGGCAAAAGCTGGGAGGATGCTGAGAACACCTGTCAATCATTTGGAGGCCATCTTGCGAGCATAACTAGCAAGGCAGAACAACAATTTATTTCTAATTCTATAAAGAAGTACAAGAATGATCACTTCTGGATTGGTTATAATGATCGAGCTAATGAATCAAGGTTTAATTGGACTGATGGCTCGAATCCAGGTGCATACAAAAAATGGAGGAGGAATGAACCTAACAACTTCAAGAATAATGAAGACTGTGCAGAGTTGCTCTTCTCTGATGGCATGTGGAATGATGATGATTGTAAAAAGTTGTATGCTTTCATTTGTAAAATGAAATTAGGTAATGTATGTGTTACATATATGTTTTGTATAAGGAACTATGTCTTCCCCCCCCCCCCCCCATATTTTATCCCAGAAATTTATACTTAATAAGATAATTATCCTACATCCAAAATGTTCTCCCCCAATAATTTAGGTCTGTTACTAATAGACCATTTTCGAGATACACGAACGCTTTCAAAAATATCGCAGACGCAGACATGAAAAAGAGGCATTTTTGGGCAAGATCACATGTGCTATTGAAGCTGCCCGAAAATGCCTCGAGATCATGTCTGCGCCTGCAATATTTTTGAAAGCGCTGGTGCATCTTGAAAATGGTCTATAGTAACATAGGGCATTTTAGAATTTAGCACCCCCAATACTTTGACCTAGGGCTCCCCAATATTTTTGGCCTTGCTACGGCCCTGTATAGGTACCACAATATACAGCTATTTCAATAAATGCTGGTGAAGGTTTTGTTGCATATTGCATGTGGCATGTTGTTTACCAAGCTTGAAATGTATTGCATTCATATGTAAATAATGAATAATGTAAGCACAGAAGAAAATATGCTTGATAAAACCTGCAGACAGTCTCAGAAAATTCCATATTTTTTCTTGAATTCATCCATACTGTATTTCAGGCTTTGTATGCAACATGCAACACCCAACGAAACCTTCACCAACCTTTTTTGAAATAGCTGTATTGCATAGAGGATATTACAGGGTGGTGTGAAAAAATGAAGTTTGTTTTCAAGTGGTGAACACATCCAATGTGTAATTTTCTTTTTATTATATGGACACATCAACAAACAAATTAAAAATAAACACCATTTGGCATCCATTTTGACTGGTCCTGGCTTGTCACAATGTTTGTAAATTGAGTGGTAAAAAATATATAGGATGTGACATCATCAATATCTTCACATGTGCATGAGGATATGGAAAATGTGTCACTGAGGTCCCAGATGTAGTTTGTATGAAAAATATGAGTGGCATCCGATATTTCCCAGTAAAATACTAGTGCCTATATAATATATATATATATATATAATATGCTAATAATCTTATGTATTGTTTGTTTAAAGGTGTGCCTATTCCAACACAACCCACATTACAGCCACCAACAACACTAAGTAAGTATTCAAACTGTAATATAGAAGACAAAATTATTTGGTTTTGATGAGATAATAAGAATATAGAAGTTTTATCTTGTTGTTTTAATGATTTTTATGATGTATCAATGCATTTAACTTACACAGTGTGTTTATATATATATATATATATATATATATATATGCAGGGACTGGACTAGCTACCAGCTGAGTGAACAACTAATCCCATAAAGCAATTGTTGATCAAAACCTGCAGCCCTTCACTAGGTTTTTTTTTTTTTTGAATATCATTTCTCGAGTGGTTTTTAGATAAATCACAGATAAAATATGACTCTGATTAAGAGTTTTGGACTTTTCTAAGACTTTAAAAAATGTGTTGGATTCGATTTTCAATAGTTTTCAGGTAGAAAAAAGTACTTGCACATAGGGCCATGCATGCAGACATTATAAAATTACAACGGACTGTGATTGGTTAGAAAATTTAATGCCAGCTCAGCTGGTTGTTAACATTTTCCCAAAACTGCAAGAACTCTAGCAAGACGTATATGCTATAGAAATGCCTTTAGAAGCACCAGTTAGAGAGGGTGACTTTATAATCTCTCACATCAAACTTCTATTCTGCATTCTATGTGATATAAATTATAAATTCCAATTCTATTTCATTAGGACGGTTAGGAAGGATTGCATTTTCTACAATATAAAGTTTTACTGCAATTCATGACTTAAACCCTTTATAATAATCCTTTGTCTTTCTTATGTAGCTCCACTGTATTGTGATGCTGGTTGGAAGCATTATGGAACCTCATGTTACAAATTTAACCTGGTTAGACGTAAATGGGTTGATGCAAGAACAGATTGTCATCAGTCTGGTGGTTATCTGGTGAAGATTGATAATGCTGATGAGCAGCATTATATTACATACACCATGAAAAGTATAAAACAGGCAAGAATAATCATTATTATCATTCAAATTATTTTTTCCGTCATTTTGATTGGCCGAGAGAACTGCAAATAACTGCCTCAAAATAACGGTGTGCTCATGCGCATTACAGTGCAAAGGCATCTTGCTGCAAATAATGGTCTGCTCATGCGCAGTAACGCTGCATTTGACAATGGCTCGCTTCCCTGAAAAAATGAGCTGACTTCTTTGTTATTGTTTGACTCGTGCGCACTGCCCCTCAAAGATTAGAAAAAATAATTTGAATGATAAGACAATTATTGAACTCGGTTATCGCAAAATATCGAGATTTGTTAGTGTCTTGCAAGCAATTATTTGCCTCTGCCTTCGGCATCGAAATTACTTGCCTGCTCGGCCACTAACAAATCACAATATTTTACTCATCCTCGTCCAATAATTACTTATTATCATTGTGTATTGTATATAGTTAGTTGGCTTAAGGACATCCCTGCATGGGAATTGTTTGTGTCTATCTGTTTTGCGCATATAGCGTGACAGTGTGCGCACCCGTGACCTATGTTTTTGGATGAAAACTTCAATCTACATTATGGCCAAAGAGTCACTGAATGGTGGCTGAAAATTCGAGCCAAAAACTACAAGTTATTTGTATGTATTCATAAATATTTACACATAATGTTTGTCTATAGGTTATTATTAGATGGTTGTTTCAAAAAATGTTTAGCAATCCATTTAGTTCTTGTACAAAAAAAATGACTTTACTGCTCGACTTGTATGCATTGCATGCAAGTGATTTTCGACAAGAAAAAAGCTGCACTTTAATATTATCTCACTCCTAAATGAGAAGGGTGACCCCCCATTTTTTATTTGTTCATGGAACTTCTATGATGGTCTTATTTCACCATGCAAAGTTTAAAGAAAAGAACATGAGAAACTTTTTTGCTCGGGAATGTCCTTAATCTTACAATATTGATGATTTTAAGACTATATAGTTATCAATAATTTAACAAAATTCCTTTATTGCCCTATTTCACTATGACAATACAGCAAGTTTATAAATATAAGGGGGAAAGATGATGAAGAACAATAAGAATTTGGACTAATTTGCCTCTGCAGCTGATGTCTGGTTTTCGAGCGTTTCATAAGCGGTTGTTTATCCTACAATATATACAGTATTTAGTGGCTATAGTTTGTTTATTTGGTTTTAATACAGGATCTGTGGATTGGTCTAAGTGATCGTACTGTTGAGGGCATGTACATATGGGAGGGAGATCAGACTGTGGCCAAAAACTACACAAACTGGTACTCTGGAGAACCTAATGATCATGCTGGTAACGAAGACTGCATTGGAATATACAATGGCATCCTAGCTGGATACTGGAATGACGACTATTGTGATTTTACAAAAGGATACATCTGTGAGAAGCCAAATGGTAAGAAAAAAATAATAGATACTAGATAATAGATGCTTGTGTATATTTTACATATTTTTTTGTCTCATTTTCAAAAACACTAAAACTCTTTTTTTTGTTTTTGTTTTGCAACAGGCCAAAATTTGTGTCCCACAAACTGGGTGCCTTATGATAATTCCTGCTACCAGTTGAACACCCACCCAGGACAGTCACTAAACTGGCAGCAAGCTGTTAATGCCTGCCGTGTGATCCAGGGATCAGATCTTGTCAGTATCCACTCATCTGGCGAACAGCTATTCTTGACCAAGCAGCTTAATGACTTAAAATCTAAGAATGTGTGGATCGGATTGAATGATGTTGTCAAAGAAGGATCGTTTGTATGGAGTGATAGATCTACTTATGATTACAAAAACTGGGGTAGCTCTGAACCTGGTTCTGGTTGGAGTGGATTTTCCAGAGATTGCTCAAAGCTTATAGTCAATTCACAGAATGGAACATGGGGAACCAGCACCTGTAGTTATAAAAACCCTTATGTCTGTAAAATGCCAAGGGGTAAGTAACACAAAGTTGCTGAATATTATAGAATTTTTATTTGTGAGTATATTAAGTGAGGGAAGTGAGGGTGGGTAAAATTTAAGAAATGTTAATAGCAAATGTGTATGAGCTCAAATTTCTAGCACAAAGTATGATGGGAGTCCTAGTTTCTTGATTTCCCTGTTTAGGGCCAGATTGGAAAAAAAGACAAAGTCTTTATCTGTTTAATAACCCAAATAAAGATTGATTGATTGATTCCATTTTTACAGGACTCATTTTCCCAGAGTGCTTTGTGAGCTTTGATGCACATTGCCTGTTAATGCTGGCTAGTTGTTAATTGATAGTTAAACCTTATTTTCTAAACACTTAGGTTTTTATGCCTTTTTAATTCATCACAGTGTCCATGAAATGCAATGCACCATTTGGCCTTGCAAACTACTTGATAGGAGACTCACAGATCAGTGCATCAAGCAGTAGAGATAGCAACTCACTACCCAGTCAAGCAAGACTTATGCTTCAGCCATCTGGTAGCTTAACTGGATCTTGGTGTGCTGCTAACAACCAGAAGGTCTGCAAATCATTACTTCATTGTATAATGACAAGTAGAACATTTAAATAGTCAAATTTGCATGTGTGGTGGCATAGATGATTTTATTCTCTAATTCAAAAGTTATGTTTTGTGGTTCAGCCAGGCCGGTATTGTCTCTCTCACTTTTTACACCTCATTGACCTTAAAATTTTATCAACAACCTTAAAAAAACCTTTACCATAATCTAAGTCAGTGTGTGGCAAGCTCACAGATCGAATTAGAATTTAGCATGTTGGGTTTTGCCAAGGAAAAAAATTTGATAACCCAGAGAAAAACTCCCAAATCAAGGCAGAGACCCAACAAACTCTACTGATGTGATTCCAAGTCCAAGAATTGAACAAGAGATCTGAGAAGTGTGAACAAACCTGCACTCCCACTATGCTAGTCTAAAGCTCCATTTTCAATGGTTTTTGTAACAATGGAAGCCAAAACCCCCTTCATATACTAATCATACTAATCATTGATTGATATTGATATTTTAGCATGTTTTAACATTGGTTGCTTCAGGGTGAATATCTACAGATAGATCTGGGTCTAAACAGACGTATTGGTCATCTAGCTCTTCAAGGCAGACCAAAGACTAGTGACTTTGTCAAATCTTTTTACATCACATATGGAAGTGATGGACTCACATTTATTACCTATGGCCAAACTCCAACACAGAAGTTTAAAGTAAGTACACTGCGAACATTGCAAAGCATCCATCTTTGAGGTGCACATTTTAAGCACAATTATCAATTTCATGGTGGACCATTTTATACCACTTATTTTGTAAAGGTCCTCAATAACAACGTAATTCCAAAACATTTAAGTTGAGGACACATGATGCAATTTTTCATGCGACATTGCATGCGACGTCGCAAAAATTAGAACGCACCGTGTGACCACCTGTGCAACATTGTGTTTACACGGTGAGGTTCGTTTCTTCTTTAGCGACCTCGCCGGTGACGTCGCATGAAAGTCCCATGAAAAAATCGCATCGTGTGTCCGTATCTTAAAGGTGCGGGCACACGATGCGATTTTTCATGCGATGTTGTACGCGCACGGTGAGATTCGTTGCGCGCCACGTCGCTACTTTTTTTACGTCGTCAGCGACGTCGCATGCAACGTTGCACGGATGGTCACAAGGTATGATCTATAATTTTTTGTGACGTTGCAAGAAATGTCTCCTGAAAAGTCGTATCCGCATGCACCGTGTGACCACCCGTGCGACGTAGTGTTCACACAGTGAGATTCGGGAACTTTGTGTGCAGTCTTTCTTTTCTATCCTTTGTTAAGTTTGTCGTTGTTTTTCAGTATTTGATAGTTGAGAGTCGCTTGAGAGTCGATTGGAACGTTTCACATTTAAGGCGTGGAAATACGAGCAACAAAATCGTGCAACTTGTCGCGCAACATTGTTGTGTCGCAAGTTGGAGAGTAAATGTTCCTCGTATTACCGCCCTTACAACAAAAGTTTGTTGCGCGACTTTGTTGCAGAAGTAAGAGCTCTTTATATTTTCTGCAACAATGAAAATTAATTGCGCGCGGGGTGGTAATACCAGCAACATTCACTCATTAACTTGCAACGCAACAATGTTGCGCGACAGGTTGCACGATTTTGTTGCTCGTATTTCCGCGCCTTTATACAAAATTTTATCTACATCGAAGACTTTACCAATGGAAATCTCTTCATATAGGTATTCACAGCAAATGTTAAAGCAGATACCGTAGCAAATATTATGCTTGATGAGAAAATAAGTGGTAGATTTATCAGGATCTACCCGCAGACCTGGAGCAACAATATTTGTATGAGGGTAGAAATCTATGGATGTGAAGGTCAAGGTAATGTGGTGTCACTGAATCAAACATCAAATAATTTAAGTTACTGGCGTTTTCTGGCCGTATTTTTGAATCTGCATCATTGAGTGTCAGGGGCGGATCCAGGGGAGGATTGTGGGGGTTTCAACCCCTCCTATGAACATTTCGATTAGCTGGCTCACAGTGAGAATTAGGCGTTACTTTCGCTTTTATTGCCATCATACACCTTAGTCCAAAATGGCGCACATTACATGAAAACGATGCATCCAGGGCCTTTTCTTTTCTTTTCTTTTCTTTTCTCTCCATTTCTCAGTTTCCTTTTTTCGTTACTACTGTTATATCAATTTTATTGCCTTCGTTTTATATACATTTCTAGCATCATCAGTCAAGTGTGGTCGTGGTTGGGAGGAAGGACCGGACAACACTTGTTACCAGTTTAATACAAACAACCTGAAGATGTGGGCAGGTTAGTATACTGTCCCTGCAAGAGATTAAACTAAAAAGTACTGAGGAGGTTGGCATTGCATTTGTTCAGGCAAAACATCTATAGAATGCATTCAAAAATCAATTTTTAGGGAAAGGTTGGGAAATGGGAATAATCGTTTTATTGCCTTCCCAAAGCTTCAACTAGTAGAGTGTGTTTGGTTAGTTAGCAAAAGAATAAAATGAATTTTTTGTCGTATTTATTGTTATTTCTAAATATCCATTATAACAGTTAATTAGTTTGATTTTACTTGGGTGACATGGAATGTGCTACTGCCGGTGCGGTAATACGAGCAACAAAATCGTCCAACTTGTTGCACAACAAAAAACGATATTGCAAGTTTGCAAGCAACAAGCAGCCACAACTTGCACCGTCGAATTTTGTTGTGTGTCAAGTTGCGTGCGGTGTGCCAATACGGTGAAATTCGCTCTGCAACTTGTAACGCAACAATGTTGCGCGACAAGTTGCACGATTTTGCTGCTCGTATTACCGCAACTTACGGCGCTATCCCCCACCGCTGTGTAGTTCATGAATTGGGTTACGGGCTCGACTTGACTGAACTGAATATATGAGTTGAGTTTGTTTGATGTGTTGTTCTCTCCCTTGTCACGATGGTTAATCACCGGGTTCCCCCGGCTTCCTCCCCCTATGAAAATCAACAAATTGAGTGTTATGTTGTAAATAGTGAATGTAGTGCTCAGCTAGTACTTGTGGAGCGAACATCACAGAAGATCCTCTCGGGGAGTGATGGTTGCAAGATATAAATATAAATTAGTTCCTGTATTAAATTCTTTTTTCGTCATTTATCAGATGCCCGAGCTACATGCAAGAGTCGAGGTGGTGATCTGTTGAGTATCGTGTCAAACAAAGAGAGGATCTTCATCGACAATAGAATAAAACCATTAGCCAGCTCTGTCAATTCGATGTGGATAGGTTTGAATGACAGAGAATCGAGATGGCTGTTTTACTGGAGTGATCAAAGTCCATTTCTTGTTACCAGATGGGATGCTGGCTATCCAAAGGATAATAACAGTAAGAATAAAAAACGTTTTATTTTGCCGGCTTATTTGCGCAAAACGTGTCCACTAGCGTCTGTCGCATGGATAATGGGGAACTGCAGAAATAGCTTGACACAAGGTCACCAACAGGTCACCAAAATGGACTAAGTTTGAGAATCTGCTGGAGCTAGACACCCAATAGATAAGACCTATCATGATGTTAAAACCAGACTTCAAGCGACTGCTGGCTAGAGTCCTAACATGAAGCACCCTAAGGAGTACAGAGCTCCACGAGGGGATAATAACGATGATGATGTCTGGCTAAACAGTTCACCGAAATAAAGTCTTTGCCATAAAAACATTATCGAGTCGATACCCTCAAACAACTTCTGGGATGATCAAAGTCAGGACAAAATGCATCGCGCTTTCATCAATAAAACAATTCTCCTAATTAACAATTAGTCCTCGAGTCCGAATGGTCTACGAGTCAATAGCCCATGAGGCCGAAGGCCGAAGGCCGAATGGGCTATTGACTCGTAGGCCATGAGGGCGAGAGGTCTAATTGTTTTAGTAAAAACCTACTAATCGGTCCAATAAAAGGATGCAAAAAGTTTTGGATTTTGCTTTAAATATATATTTTTTGGTTTTCAAAACCGGCGCTTTTCGCTACTAGAGGTCTATCACTAATAGACCCCTAGTAGCTCAGCCAATCACAGGGCTCGATTGGTGATAGACCATTAGTAGGTTTTTTCTAATACATTTTATACACGAACACCAAGACGTCTAGAGTTGTCTAGATTGCGCAATATTATGAAATGATGTAAATTTGTTTTTGATAGACCATAAGTAGGTTTAGACTAATACATTTTATACACGAACACCTACACGGTGCAACATTCCTTGCAACATTATGATTACAGTACTATTTCAGCAGCCAAATCAGAGAAAATCTTGATTTTTCCGCTTAATTTATAAGGATAATACAAATGACATAAAAATAATAAAACAGACGTTCATATTTTTATATTTTAGTGTGATGTTGCGCGCAATGTTGCACCGTGTGTCGGAGCCTTTACACTTCGGTAACATTGTGTGCAACAAATTGCGTAGTGTGACATGGCTATCAGCTTCAATTTGTTGTACCGTGTGTCCGTAGCTTTATGCAGTTATTCCTCTTTCAACCAAAAATAACCAATACAGTAGCAACAGGAGACAGCAGCAGCTGCAACAGGGACAACAACAACGACGACAACAGTAGCAGCAGCTTCAACTAACACACTGTCAACAAGAAGAGCAAAAAAGGACAAAGCAAACATTGTTAACCCAGATATGAGGTCATTAACTGAATTTTTTTTTTCTAAAACACGATGCTGCTTTCTTACCAACAGATTCCAAATCATGCGTTGAGCTGGTGCCAAGTCGCGCTGCCTGGAGAGACGTAGGCTGTGGACAATATAAGCCATTTGTTTGTAAACGCAAACTACAAGGTAACTACCAATCAAGTTAGAGAAAGGCTATTAATATGTGATAATTTTTAATTATCGAACTGATAGGATCAGATGCTTGGTGAAAATCTCAAAGTGCCTGTTTTTTAAGATTGTAGCAACAATCATGGTGTTTTAAAAACATGTTTCCGGGACGGTGGTAGTACCATATTACGTTTGTCAATGTAGTAGCAATAAAAGTTCAATTATTCTAACTTTTGTTTATATTAACAGCACCACCGAACCAACCGAAGTATTCCAGAACTGCGGGTAAGTAGGCAAGATATTGTAGTTTTTAGCTTAACTGTAAATTTTAGAATTGTTTTCCTACCGTTATACTTCTAACAAGTGAACCCTTATTAAGCCAACGCCCTTCAATAAACTGACAGCTACAAGGGCGGGTCCAGGGGGGATGGTTTGGGTGGCTAGCCTGGTCCCCTTTCGAAGTGAAAAATAATAAGAAGAAAGGGCTGGGAGGGGGGGGGGGGGGAGAACGCCATGTTGTGTTTTTCTAACAGCCACCCCCTTGAAATCGTTCTAGACCCGCCACTAAGCTATTTGCACGGCGCAAAATTTTCTTCTCATGTTTACTGTAAAACAACCTTTATTCAGCGGACACTCTCTTGTAAGTGGTCACCAGGCAAGGTGTCCGCGTCATCTAATCTAGGCGGTCTTTGGAAAAGCAAACCAACACTCCCTCTTAACCCCCTTCTCCCTCGCAACAATCGCACACCGCAAAGCAACGCACGGAAGGCTAGTGTATGTGAATTTCTGTAATTTTTTTGACGTAATTTATAATCATTTATGTGACTCGATGGCATGGATATTTGCGGCATGTTTAATAGTGGATTAACATTTTGCTGTCTTTTGTTACAGATTGGATTAGCGCAACTGATGTCTACTGGCCTTTGAATCAAATAGTCAACGGCAAAGTACTTGGAACGTCCATGGGGACAATAATGGGTAGTGTGTCAAAACCAGACATACTGCAAAACAACAAAGATGTCATACAGTTTACCGGGTATAACTCTTACGTAGAAGTCGGGGACTTCCCTAATCAGTGCATCAGCGATGCAGACGCTTGTAATAACGGTATAACCGTGTCTTTGATCATCAAATTGGATTCTAATGCTGCTGGCTGGAGCGGAAAAAGATTCCTTGTCGATTCTATTGGTGATGAGGCATTTTCCACTTCTAGAGGCCTTGCTATTTATGTAGAAAATCGCCAACTCAGTGTCAGGGTGTCGACCACTAAGAAGTATTGGACGGTTAGTCAGACTTTAAGAGCTAATATCTGGCATCACGTTACTATGACCTGGAGCCCGGCTGGTATGAAGCTGTATATCAACGGTTTAGAACGGTAAGCATGCTGATATCTTAATATACCCTTTCGGAATGCAGCTCGATTTGGAGGACAAAACAATAGGTTTCCTATTCTCAGGAGATTGAAATTCTTTTGTTTTATCCTCAAAATTGAACTGCTTTGACGTCACGTGCAAGGGGTGCAGTTTCGATTCCTCTGTTGCTCTCCGGCTTAGCCTGGGTTTTTGTAGAATATTTACGTGTTACAGCGAAGGTCCTTCATTCTGTTCTAATTAGGTTTTGCCAACTTCTAAAGGGCGATGTGCAGACGTTTGCAACGGTTTGCGACTTCAGTACGCTGCCGTTAAAGAAGAAAATCTATGCATTTAGCTCTATTATTAGCAACTTCAGATGTGTCATTGTGTCATGTGTCTAATATTAAAGTCAGGGATATCGATAAGCAGTGTTACCTGTAATAAAGATTGTTCTCATTTCTCATTTGTCACTTATCCCAGAACAAAGAAGGTTTATGGCTCCTCCCAGACTCCAGATCACACAAACAACAATGTCGGTGTTACAATCGGTAGCAGGTCTAGCCAGCAAGTCCAAGGCATTTACTATATGCGAGCATTAGCTGTATGGTATAGAGAATTGAGCGCAGCGGAAATCAAGGACATTTACAACGCAGGTATATTTTGTCATACTGCTAGCAGTATATATGGGGCAGCTCGCAGACTTAGGGGTGATGTGCGCTGTTAACGTAAACGCGCCTCTTCTCACACTTCTGTCGTGGGTTCGATTTCACCACGTCCTATACTTTGAGGGTTTTCTTCAAATTTCCCTGATTTTTCCCTCCGCAAAAAGCAATTTCCAAATTACAATTCATCTGGCTTCCAGCTCTTTAGTCATGAGTCTCGCCTGGGCTCGATAGACTGAGACATCACCTTCTTCGTTGTCGACGTAGACTTCATTACAAATTTTTATATTTTACTTTTGTATTGTTTTGCCTTATGAAGCCAAAATACTGTTATGCAAGATATAATAAAGTGTATTGCCTTGTGTCTCCTAGAGTTTGGCAGCTGCAAATTAGGCTGGAAAGAATTTGGTCAATTCTGCTATCAATTTAATTTTGACCAAAAGAATTGGGCGGCAGCACGGTTGGAGTGTCAGAGGCGTGGTGGAGAACTGACCAGCATCAATTCACCCGTCGAACAAGCGCACATATCTCTTGAAGTTGGAGAATTTGGTCTCGGAGTGTACGCCTGGATAGGTAAGCTCGTTCTTTCTTGTAATCAGAGACGTTTTACAGTGCTTGTTACCATCTCGAGCATTTCGAGTACCGTGCGCACGACATTGAGTTGGGGAAACCGTCCAGTTTGTATGTTTCGTACTACACCCAACTGACGGGAAGGAATCTCAAGTTACGGACAGTGCAACATTGCGCGCAATGTTAGAGGCAATCGATGTTCCGAGCCATGTCACACGACGCAATTTGTTGCACGTAATGTAAATGAAGTAGAAAACGATCCTACTTCTGCAGCATTGCCTGCCTGCAATAATGCGAGCAATGTTGCACCGTGTGTCTGCGCCCTCGATGTTTCAGCAACCTGTATCGGATACGATATGAGCTGCATTCATGGGTTACCCAATCCTGTGATAAACAGTGCATTGGTTTGTAGTTATTGGGAAATAATATTGCGTGCCTGTTCAACGGCCTTTTTTATGATGAGTGTGATGAGCGATGGTTGTTCCTTCAATGTCCTATGGGTTTTGCACTCATACGAAAGCCGTTTTTCGAATGATTAGTATGTACGTGAAGTACTGCAGATTTCGAATGAATGAGAAAGGTCACAGCACAGGCACGGTGCTGTGCGATCACGGCAAAGCGTGTTTCATAGTCCTGTAAGTGTTTCATTCGAAAACTGCTCTATGATATACAACGCTTATGCTTTTGTTCATTTTGATGACCATTCGTTCGGAAGTTATCTTTTTCACATGTCCGTGCGTTTTTAATACGTCCAAAATGGCGCTGCCTGAAGCTAGCTCTACTGCACTGTATTTATGCCACATTTGAATCATTTGTCTAAACATTTCTATTACGTTTTGCTGGACAGGATTCCATGATAAAAATATCGAAAGCGCTTGGGAATGGTCTGATGGTTCAACTCCTCGCTTCACAAACTGGTACAATCTTCAACCAGACAACTGGCGAAATATTGAACACTGTGGTCATACCTACGGTCAATGGTGGGGTGCCGGAAGATGGAATGATATTGGTTGTTACTCTTCTTTTGCCTACATTTGCAAAAGCAAAAAAGGTATCAGCACCCATACACTTGCGCTGTCGTGATTGCAGATTTCGGCGTTTTTATTGAGTTTCCGATTGATCAAAGTTTCAACACTCTATTTAACCAAAGCCCGAGTGGTCTACGAGTCAATATCGTGTCAATAGCGACACGGGTGAAAAACGCACTGCGCATGCTCGGAAGTTCGGCAGAAAATTTATAGACGAGTCGTGTTTCACGAAGAAAACCATTGGATATTTACATGTCTCGTATTATATATATGCGAATTTCTCTTGTATTATTTGACCAGGGAAAAAAAAAAAACTAAAGTAATGTGTCAGGAAAAAATAAGCACTAACTTTCCACGAACGGCCGGCTTAACTTTAGAGATATACTAAACGCCGGCAAATCTCCAATTGTTTTCTTTTCTGTTTTCAGTGCATTTTTCATTCATGTCGTCAATAGCCCATATCATATGTATGAGGCCGAAGACCGAATGGGCTATTGACTCGTAGACCATGAGGGCGAGAGATCTAAATGTTTTAATATAAACCTACCAATCAGTCAAATATATGGATACAAATAATTTTGAAATAAGGTCGAAAACGCAAGTTAGCCGCCATTGTTTTGATAGACCATAAGTAGGTTTAGACTAATACATTTTATACACGAACACCTAGACGTCTAGAGTTGTCTAGATTGCGCAATATTTTGAAATGATGTAAATTTTGTTTTTGATAGACCATAAGTAGGTTTAGACTAATACATTTTATACACGAACACCTAGACGTCTAGAGTTGTCTAGATTGCGCAATATTATGAAATGATGTAAATTTTGTTTTTGATAGACCATAAGTAGGTTTAGACTAATTAACAATTAGTCCTCGAGTCCGAATGATCTACGAGTCAATAGCCCATGAGGCCGAAGGCCGAATGGGCTATTGACTCGTAGGCCATGAGGGCGAGAGGTCTAATTGTTTTAGTAAAAACCTACTAATCGGTCCAATAAAAGGATGCAAAAAGTTTTGGATTTTGCTTTAAATATATTTTTTTTGGTTTTCAAAACCGGCGCTTTTCGCTACTAGAGGTCTATCACTAATAGACCCCTAGTAGCTCAGCCAATCACAGGGCTCGATTGGTGATAGACCATTAGTAGGTTTTTTCTAATACATTTTATACACGAACACCAAGACGTCTAGAGTTGTCTAGATTGCGCAATATTATGAAATGATGTAAATTTGTTTTTGATAGACCATAAGTAGGTTTAGACTAATACATTTTATACACGAACACCTAGATGTCTAGAGTTGTCTAGATTGCGCAATATTATGAAATGATGTAAATTTGTTTTTCGTTCATGTCTTTTGCAGCTTACATACCCACTGGAGGTGTCACTCCAACATCGGGTGCGTATGTCGTTTATTTGTTCCTGTTAAGATATTAGATTAAGGTTATCTCGTTTGATATTTCATTGTTCTCAAAGGAGGAGAAGAAGAAGAAGAAGGCATTCAAATGTTATTTTATTATTTCATGCAGCACCGAAATCCAAAATCATCTGCGAACACACTTCCAGCTTTATCAGCTGCCCTTCGCAGACTGTTATATCCGTTAAGTCAGCCAACTTTGGACGAACATCGGCTAACCAGTGTGGCCAAAATAGTATCACCAACTGTCGCCTTGATGTGCTGACCAAGATGCAAACCATGTGTGACGGTAAAACCTACTGCACAGTAAGAGCTGATCTTAGAATGGCTGGCAGCGATCCTTGTCCAACTATTCCAAAGTATTTGGAGGTGACCTACAGTTGTCGAAAAGGTATTACGCCTAATTTCTGTTGTATTTGTAAATAAGTAAATTAACGCGCGCGTGCTTCTACACTGTGATACAGCTATTTCAAAAAATGTAGTGAAAAGTTTTGATGCTTGTTGCACGTTACATACCAAGCCCGAAATGCAATATGGGCGCCGTGAATTCAAGCAACGAAAGGTCATAACGACATGGAATTTTCCCAGACCTTGTCTACAGGTTTTTCCAGCATATTTTCTTCTGTGCTGATATTATTTACATATAGATATAATACGTTTCAGGCTTGGTAAGCAAGATGAAACAAGCAATTATCAACATGCGACAAAAACCCCAATCATACAAACGTCTCTAAATTTGTCGATTTTCAAAAAAAGTTTTTTTCGGCGGATATTACACCTAACATAATGAATCTTCGTAGGGTTACTAAAGCGAAGGTGCTCTTTCTAGTGCTGGTATTGGTTTTTTACTCAATTTAATTTTAACTCATTCGAATTTGCGGCCGCCATTTTGGAAAAAGGTCTATTGTTCATGGAGACTAACCATGATACAAGTATAGTAGGGGTAAGTCTAAACCGGCCTTAGAAACATGTTCACCTGTTATGCAATGTTTTCCAGTTCAAAGTGGGTATACTTCATTGTGCCAGCATTGCTCCGGCCCTTTCTAGCTCACTCCAAAAAGTTTGCAATTCGTAATGTTCCGAATAAGCGCCGCAACCGATACGCTAAAAATTTAGAGAGCGCCCCGGCGGTTTATCGAGTAAATACGATACATACCATTCTACCTGTCTACAGGTCCTTCTGCTACCCCTGGTTGTCCGGCAGGGTGGCCAAGATCCCCAGATGGGAATATTTGCTATGGTCTCATCTTGGAAAAGAAGAGTTGGTTCGATGCTCGGGACACGTGCAGAAGTCAAGGTGCTGAGTTAGTTAGTGTTCATCGAGGGTAAGTGATGTATTAGATGAAATTACTCCATTGCTCAGTCCTCGTAAAGTGTACAAAATACTGAATTTTCAAAGGACCCTTTCCAAACCCAAAATATTCAATCCTTACCTGTCAACTAGATTGTATCAACAAACATGGATGGATGGATGGCATGTTTTTTGGTATTGCACAAACATGTTTGCGAACAACCCAAGACAAAGACCTCTTTATAACCACTTCATAGTAGAGAGGTTTCAGTTACAGTATATGTATGAACTCAGTGGTAACTGGACAAAATTTCCAGGCCGTTGGGTAGATGTGGCCGTTAGTGGAGGTTCAACTGTAATCCAATCAAACCGTCTAAGAAAGACGAACCAGCTCATTCTTTACGTATATGGCAACATTACATGCATGCACTCATTGCGAGAGTAAATGGTTTGAACCGAGGAGTAGTAGTGGAGTGAGTAATGTGATCGTCCGGGTGAGTGTAGTCTTGAGAAAGACTGTTGTTGGTGGTGACTGATGTGTTGACAACCTGAGCGGAAGTCATCAAAGTACAGTGTACTCATTGCATTGCATCATCTTTTAAAAACAGATGGGAAAGTTCACTAGTGACAAGTCTGTTGGTGACGTCATGGGACGCCAGTGATATATGGATTGGTCTGAGTGACTATGGTCAACGTGGTGTCTATCGGTGGGCAGATAACAGCACTGTAGACTTCACTCATTGGTTTAACAGTGAACCAAATGACAGAGATCCTGGAGGCAGCTGTGTACGAGCCACGCTGACGTCTGGTACTAGAGACTGGATGTACTGGGTGGATAGTGACTGCAATAATAATCTGGCTTTTGTGTGCAAGATGTTTAGACGTAAGAAATGGAGAATCGCGTATTTTCGATTTTTAATAACGAGGATTTATCATTATTTTTTAATTTGTATATTTTTTCCCCCCCAAGAATCATTTGTTCCTCCTACAAGGCCGCCTACTACAAGTAAGTTGAAAACTACTCTTTCTTTTTTTTTTGCCAAGAGAAACTATGTAAAAACGTAAGCAATTTAATCTGTTAATACCCTTGCTGTACGTCGGAATGCAGCTTAATTTGGGGGACAAAAAAAAGGTTTGCAATTTTCTGGAGATTGATATTCTTTTTTTTTTGCTTTTCAATTTGCTTTGGCGTTATTTTATTCAAAACGGCTTTGAGCCAATCAGATCGCGCGGTTTCACTTCGTCTTTCGTAAGATATATTAGTCCATACTTTGCTTAATAAAGTGAGTGTCTTTTACTCAAGACCAGATGTTTTGCAAGTAACTATCAAAAAACTCCCGCTGAATATATCCTCTAATACCCAGTTTGTTTTAGTTCCTTCAGGTGCCTGCCCGTCTGGATGGCGTACATACATGTCTGGCTGCTACAAAGTCTTCATGCAAAGGTAAGCTGATCCTTTACACACCAAATACTAAAGGATACTGAGTAACTAACTGTGTTTTGCATGCGATTCCACTAATTTACCTTACCAATAGATGGACGTAATATTTATAAACATTGCCATTGTGATGTTAGTGTACCAACTATTTTAACAATAGGTTTTGTTACTTTGCTTTTTTGGACTGTCCAATAGATTTCTGGTTGGCAATTTAAATAACAATCAAACAATACAAATTTTGTCATCGCCCACCTATCTTAGACCATGAACTGATAGAACAGTTTTTATCCCCGCAATATTAACATTTTAGTAATTTAACACAACTAGTTGCTTTTCTCCTCCCCCCTCCCCCCAAGAAAAGAAATTAAGGGGGGATTGACATATTTCTCAAGGCCGTTGCTAAGAAAAAATTGTAAAATTAGTTTGCCAAGTAATATTAAGAATTGGTGTTTGAAATTTTGACAATATGATAGTTATTGACAAAACGTCATAAATTGATGACGTCATTATATGACGTCATCATGACGTCATAGAAACAGAAAAATCCTATAATTTATAAAGGCTTTGAACTAATTACGAACTTTTTTACATATTTTAAATCTAAGAGATGTGGAAAATGTGGCTAAGGATGGATTTTTGATGTTGTTGAAAAATAGATTTTTTATGAATTTTTTTCTTCTTTACAAACCCTGTTTCAATCCATAATATTGTTGTCATTCAATATTTTTAAAAATCCATCCTTAGCTTTGAAGAAAATACTTTTTCGAATCTTTTGAAGCGGAAAAATCTGCATAATTTTTTAACATCGTAAAAATTATAGAATTTTCCTGAAAACGGAAGTGAAACTTCAAAAATTTACATTTTTTTGCCAATGGGTTTCCTGTGTTTTGCGCCTTTTCCTGGGGCGAGAAATGTGTTCTGGAAAAAAGAACAGCAGCGAACTGAACTTGGAGAATCGTTTTGGAAGCATAATGTGTGAAATTTCGGAAGAATATATCGTAATTCGCTTATTACAACTACAAACAAGAACAAGAGAGGTCAGATTCCATCCTTAACATCGTGTTTATGAACCACCAGCATCGCCAACTCGATCTAAAACATGCAGTATGTGATGACCACTGGAGAGGTAGAAACCATCGAACTGAATGTGCAACTTCCCTTGATCCCCTCGTTGAACAACCTGTTTCCTCGCTTCGTTAATGCTCCAGTCCGTTATGAGCTTGATGTAAGGAGAAATCCAGTCGATGATTCTTATCCAGTGTTGGGCACTTAGAGGTTTTATTCCAGTAGAACCAAGTACATGCTGGTAATCTTTGTAGTATTGGCCATTCAGCAAGAAACTTAGCAGAAGGTAGTTAGGCAAGTATGACTTGGGCCTTGTTTTTCCTACCTGGATAACTCTTTCGTCTAAGCTCTGAGAAATGACAACTTCTTGACACTCCTCGCAGAACATTTCAAGCTTTAAAACTCCACTTCCATCTTGGAAATTAAAATGAACTTCAGTGCTCCCACATCTCGTACAAAAACGAAAACTAATGATAATGTTTATTATCGCATCTTGGCTGGTTACGAGATGATTGTTGTTGCTTATCACAAGTTGTTTTTCACTAAGTTCTGATAAATTATGATTATTTTTGTCAAAATAGCCTTGTACTTCTTTTTCCAATATTTCTAATGCTTTCTCTATATCTTCCTGGCTATCTTTCTTTTCCTGTGAAAGAGGTTCCACACCTAGTTCGTCAAAAAAATTGTTCAAGTTCAAGTTCATGTTGTTGAGAAGTGGAAACTCTTCGCCGGTATTTGCCGTGTTTGGAGTCGGTTCGTTTTCCGAAGATACGACATAATCTTCTGAAATAACAATAACTTTAGGAGAAATTGCGTCTTCCTCGATGTCTTCCTCCACATTTACTAAATTATCTGTTTGGGTTTCGATACTTTTGGATGCTATACGCGCGGAAACGAGAAGTCGACTTGGCATCCAACACTAGGGTTTGTTATTGTTTTCCAGCGATTACCACTGGCTGTTTCAGCACGTTTTCGGACCTTGGAGACTTTTTTCCCTTCCATGTTTTGTTTAAGTATTTGTTGACAAATAAAATTACATCGTACAATACAAAAAAACACCAGAGAAACCCTCGTGAAAATACGCTCGTAAAACTTACAGTCGTAAAAGTGAAAAACGCGAGCGCGCGCGCGGCGACCGGAAGTAAAAATTTAATATTTAGAACCTTCTCTTAGCAACGGCGCTGCTTAGCAACGTAATATGTCAATCCCCCCTTAAAAAACAAAAAAAAAAACAAAGAAATATTGAGCCGGTATTCCATAATATACATGTACATCAGCATGAATAATCTGGGTTTTGTTCTTTAGGACAACTTGGATAGCTGCTCGTGATTCGTGTTTTGGAATGGGAAGGAATACGAATCTCGTTAGTATTCTTGATGTAGCGGAAAACAGATTCGTACAGACTTTGACTAACAATACTTTTGATGCTTGGATTGGACTTAATGATCGAGGAACCCTTTCAGGTATGCCGCAGATGGATAGTTTCGGAAGTGGCTCCATCGTTAGAGTAATAGAAACGATGTGCACTATATATCATATTCACAGTCTATCATTTGTGTCGGCGCTTTATATGAAGCAGGTTTCGTAAGACTATGGAAAACTTACGGCAAGGACCGCGCCTTACCGTGACCGTGTAAGTGCCGTCCCGTGTGTGAAAATATTGATTCGACATTCGGTGGCGTGTCTGCGCCGCGCTTTTAACGTGCCGTGCCTGCGCCGTTTCCGTGCCGTAATTTTTCACACGAAATCTGCTCTAAACTGACGAAATCCACTTTTGAAGTCCTTTAATTTCTAGTTTTCTTTTGAATTTCAAGCCTTGTCATGATTTATTGTGTTCAAGAACACTATCTGTATTAGTTGAACGAATTATTACAGTCAGTTGTTTGAAGATAGACTTGTTGTTGAGTTTATAGTATCAGATTCTTCAAGAAAATTGTGGATTTAGATTTTCGAAAAATTGCAGTGTCTGTCACAACAATGCCGCTCTTCCCGCGCTGGCAATATTTATAACGTATCGCGATTCTTCTACAAGTTTCATTGGGAGAGAGCCGCCAATATAAACCTGTATTGTCGGCTCAGAATTGCTGGGCGATAGAAAAATCGCGATACAAAACTTATTGCGATTTTGAGCCGACAATACGGGTTTATATTGGCGGCTCTCTTCCAATGAAACTGATAGGGGAATCGCGATACGTTATAAGAATGAAAGAGTGAAGGAATGGATGGATGTGCGCGCGGCGGACGAATAGATGAATGAATGAATGAATTTTCGTTGCCACCATAAGAGAAAAGATGCGGCGTGGATCGACAGCTTTGAACTTTAATTTTAGAATTGATATCGATATCTTTATGATAATAAAGTTTCGTTTTGCTTCTTATGTTAGGTCACGCGTGGAGTGATGGTAGTGCTGTTCGATTCACTAACTGGGGTCCCGCTCAACCTGACAGTCATTCTGGTCAGCAGCCCTGTGTAGTACTAAAGTCAACTGGTGTCTGGAATGACGTAGGGTGTTATTCAACTAGGCCTTACATGTGTAAGATGAGGAGACGTAAGTTTTATTTACTAGAATATTTTTTTGCTTTACTGAGACACGGAGTTTTAGTCACTGATATACCTCTCCTTTTTGAATATGATTTATGAATGAGCATTTATTCAATAGCAGATATCAGAGTTACACTCCACTGCCTTGTAGCATTTGGGTCAGTTTCTATACATTTACTGTATTGTTGACCCAAATGCCTCGACTTGAAACAATATTGTTTGAAGGCAATGGAGTGTAACTCTGCTGTTTTACATAAAACCGTCAATATTTGTTCAAGATCACGTATTTGATCACAGAATTTCAGAGCTACATTTCCAAGATTGCATCTGAATTGGTTTATGCGTGGCTCAAATGTTTTCTTTTTTTTTCTTCTGTTCATTTATTCATGTTTAAACTACTCTGCATAGATTGTTTTAGGTAAATACGTTTTTTTCTTTCAGTTTCAATTTTTTTTTTTCTTTTGTTCTTTTAAAGCTGCCCGAACAACGAGTCCACCTCCTTCAACCAAACCTCCAAAACCAACAACTCAAGGTAAGGATACAATGATTTTTAGTATCACATTTTAACAGATATAGGGTTCTGTTTACTAACCCTGCATAACGGACAAGGATTGGTCCAAAACAACCTAACTCAAGTCCCAAAAGGGTGGATGGGAGGGTGGGAATTGGCAATGCAAATCCATGGCCACAGGAACTCCATCACTATAAGACATCGACAGAACCATCCATTTAGTCGCACAAGGCAATTACTACCGTATCCGGATATAGAACAACATAGAATTTCTATAAAAAAAATTTCATGCCAAAAGTAGTGGAAATACAGTTAATTAAACCTCCATTAACGGCCACTTCTCTACAACGGCCACAAATTTTGTCCCAACGGTGGCCGTTGTGTAGCCGAGGTTCGACTGTAAACTCGTCCCTCGTCACAGAACCTATCCACACAACAAAACGAGACTTGAACAAACTGTACATTTGTTGTAGTGCCTGGTATATGTGATTCGGGCTGGGTGTACTGGAACAAGCTATGCTATCATTTTGCAAACGAGTCATTATCCAATCAGCGGTCATGGTTCGAGGCAAGAGCTCTGTGTAGGAAGGTGCGTGGAGATCTAGTCAGCATAAGGACTTTGGCTGAAAATCAGTTTCTTGTTACTGAAATAAAGAAAAGGTATGATATAACAAACAACAAAAAAGCCATATTATCAAAACCTTCACTGAATTTGTCGAACCCTGAAACAACCTCTGGGCTGATCTAAGTCAGGGCACGGCTAACTCACAGATTGAACCCTGAAACAATCTCTGGGCTGATCTAAGTCAGGGCACGGCTAACTCACAGATCGAACCCTGAAACAATCTCTGGGCTGATCAAAGTCAGGGCACGGCTAACTCACAGATCAAACACTGAAACAATCTCTGGGCTGATCAAAGTAAGGGCATGGCTAACTCACAGATCAAACACTGAAACAATCTCTGGGCTGATCAAAGTAAGGGCATGGCTAACTCACAGATCAAACACTGAAACAATCTCTGGGCTGATCAAAGTCAGGGCACGGCTAACTCACAGATCGAACCCTAAAACAACCTCTAGGCAGACGAAAGTCAGGGCATGGCTAAATCACAGATCAAACCCTGAAACCACCTCAGTGTTGATCTAAGTCAAGGCATGGCTAACTCACAGATAGAACCCTGAAACAACCTCTGGACTGATCTAAGTCAGGGCATGGCTAACTCACAGATCGAACCCTGAAACCACCTCAGTGTTGATCTAAGTCAGGGCACGGCTAAATCACAGATTGAACCCTGAAACCACCTCTGTGCTGATCTTACTCAGGGCATGGCAACGGCACTCAGTCCCCCTTTAAACTCCAGAATTCGTCACCATCCTGTTAATCAGTGTCAAAAACGCAATTTGTGAATTTGAATTTAAATTTGTTTGGTTGGCCTTGTTTAATGTAGTCGCACTGTAAAAGAAAACCTCTGAGACCAGCCGACCCTGATAGGGTTTATAAAGGAGAACTCATTCCCTGTTCCCTATTATAACGTTACGTATCCTAGGTACAGAAGCTGGAACATCTGGATTGGTCTGAATGACCTTGGAACAGAAGGGGTGTATACTTGGAGTGATGGATTACCTCTGTCGTTTACTTACTTCTCATACAAGGAGCCTAATGATTGGATGGGGATGGAAGATTGTGGTGAGCTGAGTAGATACCATGGAAAGTGGAACGACAACAACTGTTTTCTCAAACGACCATTCATTTGCCGAAAACACAACAGTGAGTAAATGGAATGGAATTTTGTTGAATTGTGGGAAATCTGGGACAAAATGAAATAAGTGGAAGAGAAAAAGAGCGGATTTCGTACGAGTGTGAAAAGTTACAGGCACGGCACGGTTACGGCGCGGCGCGGACACGTCGTCGAATGTTTTAATACACGGCACGGCACTGTCAAGGCAAGCTAGGCACGGTCCGTGCCGTAATTTTTTATAGCTATGAGAAAACTTCTCTATCTAGTAATTTGGTTTTACTGGCAATGCTTTTTAGCTACAGTATGAGAGTTATAGAGGCTTTGCACCATCACGTGATGGCAGCCATGACAGGAGACAGGAACAATTTAATGTAGTCTAATGTGGTTTACATAAGAAAGAATTCAGTTTCCCAGGGAGAAAAGACTCTATTGCTTTCAATTGCCTCCTGTCACGTGATGGTGCAACTATGAGGCTCTATTAACTGATGCACAATCGTTCATGATGTCAAGCTTCCGCGGCCCCGGGGGCAAGCTGTCTGGTTTTCATACACTAAGATGATACCTTGTACATAATACTGTACAATAAGATCCCTAACGTCCAGTCAAGTAAAGCCTTCTGGAGCAGGTAGTGTACGAAGCCTGAATAGAGCTATCCACCAGATAAATCCTTATCCAGCGGATAAAACCTATACAAATTCTATACACTGGATAACTCTTATCCGGTGGATAACTGGCCAGAAACTAGTAGTCGAGAAGACATTTGGTACGGTCTTTCTTCCCCGCATGTTTCTTAGCTTTTCTTGAATGGCTGATAAGTAAATTGAGTTTGATGTTAATGTTTTTACCTGACATTTTAATAACAGATACAGTCATTCCTGCATTTACAATGGTTCCACCTACCCCAGGACCTGGTGAGTTGAAAAAGTTTAAAATTAAGTCAGGGAATTTCGTTTCCTGCGTTTTCCCCTTAGTAAGATACCAAAAGAACTACATTTCCAATGTTCAGAGCACTTTAAAGTAGCTTTATTTCTGGTTATTCTGGTTATGCAATTGTACCTGTGTCCTTAAAATGAGTATATACTCAATTGCAAAAATCATTTCGTGTTCAAAGCATAGAACATAGAAGCTGAGACTCAATAGACCCTTCACAGTTCCCTGCGCCATCTTGAAAGGTAGCCATGTCTTTGCATCGAAGCGAGACCAACGGTGAGCTTGCAATGATAGAAACCTTTTTCTAACACCTTGGACAATTATTCACATGTCTCTATCATTGCAAGGTCACCGTTGGTCTCGCTTCAATGCAAAGGCATGGCTATCTTTCAAGATGATGGCGCAGGGAACTGTGAAGGAGACTATTGGTGGATGGGAAGTACGTTAATGAGAGACATCAGTAGTGATGCAACTCGTGGAAGTGTTCCTAAATTGTTTCTCTGACAGAAAGCATGAAGGTTTTTGACACATGTTTCATATCGACTGAATATATCAGAGGGTAATTATGTCATTTCCCAGGAAGCCTTTCGGCCTTACCTTCTTGAATTTTGAGCCCGACAATGATGATGATGATGATGATGATGATGATGATCATGATCATGATCATGATCATAATAATAATAATAATAAATAATCTTTAATGAAGATACCAACTTCACTGGGGGCTGATTTACAGAGGGGTCATCAATGATTTAGCAATTGACTGTATTAGATTTGACATTTCCATTAAGCATGATTAGTAAAATGTATTAAACATACATTTCTTGATACTAACTGTGACCCTGGTTTATGGCACTGTTCTGTTTTAGCGCTTGGTAAATGCAAGCCTGGCTGGGTCAACTATGACAAGAGCTGCTACAAATTTGTGTTCAATCAACGTCAAAACTGGGCCAATGCACAGTCAGTTTGTCAGAAAGGAAATGATTCAAGTATGAGTGGCAATCTGATTACCATTGATAATGTGTAAGTAAAAGCTAATGAAGTTTGGTCATTTGGGTTAAAATGGTGAGAAGTCTCACTCGCCTGTTGCTCATGAGTAAAGCGTAAAGCAGCTTCAACCGTGGTTAAAAACTCTTGGTATAGACCCCTTGCAGCACGTCGGAATGCAGCTCAATTTGGAGGAAATAACAATAGGTTCCAATTCTCAAGAGATTGAAATTCTTTTGTTTTGACCTCCAAATTGAGCTGCTTTGACGTCACGTGAAAGGGGTCTATTAAGTACAGACCCCTTGCACGTGACGTCAAAGCAGCTCAACTTGGAGAAGAAAACAAAAGAATTCAATCTCCTGAGAATTGGAAACCTATTGTTTGACTGACTTGCACCAGCCCCGTCTAAAGCATTTTCGATGTTTTTTTAGAGTTCTTAAAAGGTGGAACTGTGCATTGTAAATGTCTACCTTTTCCCCATCCAATATAGCATGTGTTCGCTTAATAAGTTCACGACAGCGATGTTTAAGGGCAGTAACATTGCCCTTTTTCTTTTTTTTTTTTTGCATGACAAGATAATTTATTTCCCAAAGGGGGAAATTTCTTCAAAAAGTTTTTCCTTCAAAAATGTCTATCGTATGAAACCTCTATATTAATGAAGTATATATGTCTTCATTTAAGCTACGAACAAGCATTTCTAAGCACAATGATCAAAGACTACCAAGGGAATTTATGGATTGGTCTAAATGACTTGCATACTGAAGGAACCTACTCGTGGATCGCTAACGTCCCTGTAACGTACGTCAACTGGGAGAAAGGAAAACCATCATATAATTATTATGCTGACTGTGTCGCTGTAAAGACGGGAAAAGTGTCAGTAGGTCGCTGGGATGTTCAAACGTGTTCGGCTTTCCAAGGATACATTTGTGAAGCTGGTGAGTAAGAAAATGAGAGCAGATTTCGTATGAATGTGAAAAGTCAGGGCACGGTTACGGTGCGGCGTGGCGTTGTCATAGCACCGAATGTCGAATACATGTCACGGCACTGACATCAAGGTAAGGCGCGGTCCGTGCCGTACGTTTTTCATAGTCATACGAAAACTGCTCTGTTTCCAACATAGACCAAGATTTATACGTCGCAAACTCGCAAACTGCTGTCCTTGGGCACGAGGGAATCATGAATGTGCATGCTCGTAGTATGTATGTAAGCTGAAAATGTCTTCGTACTAATTGTAAAAGTATGCATACTGGATTTTTTAACTTGACTTAAAAACAGATTTTCTTGAAACGTATTTTTGTTGCATATAAGACATGATGAACAGAAGATGTTTGTACCTAAACTAGACCATAATGCAACATGTTCACTCAGGGGAGGCGGTGCACATTTTTAAGTGGGGGGCTAAATTTTTTTTCATTTTTTGGGAGCACGTTTGAAATCTCTTTGTCTCGGAAAAAAGTCTATGGAAAGTCAGTTGTCATTCCTTATTCATGTTATTCTACTTTGTTTGTTTATCACAGCTGCCCTGCCCCTAGGACCAACCCCAGGTATGTCGATGTTTGATCTGTTATCATTCATTATCATCAAAGTAGTAGTAAATGATTGTCCACTTTTTAATGGGCCATTTGCACTAAGCGGCAAGACCGCTTGGTTAATGAAGATATGGTCATGTGACCTCAGTGCAAATGGTCCTGATTGGTTCATCGTTTTGAAAATAGTGAACTTATCTTGTGCGCTACAGGAAGCTCAACATTTATTGCTAATGATGATCATTTGCTAGAGTTCTTGACATGGGGCCATCACGGAACATTCGCGACTGACTGATATTGATTAAGCGATTTATAGCACTTGAGGAAGTAGGTAAAAAGGTAACATTTTCTCACCCTCGCTTTAGAGGCTCTAAATTAATAATCTTAAGGATGCCAATGGCCTCCCTAATTAAGGAAGTAGGAAGAAAAGATAACATTTTCTCACTCTCGCTTTAGAGGCTCTAAATAAATAATGAGAGAATGGCTCCCTTAGATAGTAGAAAAAAAAGTATAAATTTTCTTACCATTTAGTGCCTCTAAATAAATGATTTAAGTGTTAATTTGAGCCGCCGAGCACAGATAACAAAACCCCTGTAAAATCATTTTCTGAAAGCAGAAGGGCAAAAATACCTTTTTTCGTTTTGTTGAATTGCCTAGTTCGTCAGTTTTATTTATAAGAAATGTCTGTTTTCGCCTCGCAAATAAAACTAGTGTTCAAGTTTCATTCAAGTCTGAATGAAAGACCAACAAGCAATTATGTATAAAACTTCGGGCTCCGACTTTGATGATAAATATGTATATAAAAATGAAATTTATATAAATGTTTATCATTTTTAAAGTCGGAGTCGAAAAATAGGTTAAAATAACTTACTGAGTGCGAATCGAAAAACCGTGGGCACCCAGAAATATTTCAAAAATCGTTTATAGTTCGTTGAACAGTATGAAACGACTCTCTAACTAACAAGAATGTTGACTACAAATCAGTGGAATTTCTTGCAGAAAGAGAGTTTCAGATTGTTCAACGAGCGATACACGATTTCTGAAATATTTCAGGGTGCTCACGGTTTTTTGATTTGCACTGTGACTGATAAGGAAACAACGTATCAAAAATCTTCCTGTCTGAAGAAATTGTCAGAAGAAATTTTCTGATTTTTAAACAAGTGAAATTAATCTCATTTAAAAACCCGTGCACATAAAGAGATTCTAGAGTGAATCACGGTGCGCAAATTGATAACAAAATGCCGCACTCTGTTCATAGGTTTACAGGTCTAATATTCAGCACGGGGTTTCCTTCCGTAATTCATTCAACTCGAGTTTTCTGGAGAGTAATTTGAATGAATCCTAAGAGACTCGTTAATCCGTGTCTATCGCATCACGTAGCTAATTAAATACGAAACAAGATATTCTCCCTTCAGCATTTTAAACAAGTGAGAGCTCCCTGCGGATATATACACTTTGTTGTGTAATTTTGCTCAGATCATCATTTATGACTGTTCATTATTGGAATAATTATTCGAATAGCTAAGAATAGAGTTCAGCTGCATGTGTTTCACTGTTATTCCTCCCCCGATAATGATGCTTCTTTCGACGAGTTTGTTTGATTAATGAATATAAAAATCTCTTGAAGATTTCAACGCTTCAAATACTAACTTAAGCCAGCTTGCATTAACACGAGCGTAGCAAGCAAATTCATTTCTAAAGTTAAATCTAACTCTTCTGAAACTGACGTTTCGTGTAGTAGTCGGTACATCAAACGCACAGTCTTTGAATAAAAGAAAATTGCTTCAAGCAAAAGAGGGGAAAAAAGTGAATTCAGTTTTTATTGAGCCATAAGAATCATCGAGCAGTAGAGTGCACCGGCTTCCATAACACACTTGCATAATCTTTTAATACATGAAACCTTGGAAAAGTAAATATAGTTATTTGAATGTCGCTTGATATAGTCGTTCGTCCGTGATCTTTGTATAAGTCACTGAAATTTAGAAACTCAGCCGATGTTTTTTGTTAAGAAAAACTGGGATACAATCCTTATAACCATATCTTTGCCGCTCAATTCGTATTCATAGAAAGGACTTGGATGTTTTGTTGAAAAAGTCGTTCCGTTTTTCTGCATTTTAAAGTGATTTTAACTTTCTTCCTGTTTGTTTTCTTTCTTTCTTTCTTTCTTTCTTTTTTCTTTCTTTTTTTCTTTCTTTCTTTCTTTCTTTCTTTTTTCTTTCTTTTTTTCTTTCTTTCTTTCTTTCTTTCTTTCTTTCTTGTTCTCTTTCTTGTTCTCTTTCTTTCTTTCTTTCGTTCTTTCTTTCTTTCTTTTTTCTTTTAGCTTTGTTACAACAAACTGTATTAAACGAATATACACAATAATTGTTGACATGATAAACTTTTATTTGATGTATATTTAGTATTATATATCAGGTATCTTATACATAGGTTGTTCAACCTTTCCAAAAAACTTCTTTTTATACTTTTATTTCTTGAGTGATATCAAGTGTTTAAAAAGAGCTTCAGGTGCTAAACTTTGCTAGTGTTAGTATTTTCCGTTTCTTTGGGTGGTGGCAATGGCCTTATTCGAACAAAATGAAAACTTTGAAACACCAAAAGAAACGATCTTCGGTATTTTGGCATTCTCCAAGCATACAGCAAAGGATTCAGCGCCGAGTTGACATAGAGGAAAGGTATACTGATACGATAGCAAGCAGAGTACCAGCTCTGGATCTTGCAGGATGAACAGATGTTTCCGATGAGAACGACAGTAAACCAAAAGCAGTAGGAGAACAAGAAACCCAAAACGATGTAAAATGCTGTCAAGCCTAGCTGACATTCCCTTTTGATTTGAAGTCTCTGTCTTTGTTGAGCATTGTTCAGTTGCATGCTTATGGTCTTTCGAAGTTTGTGCTTGATAGCGATATAAATGGACAAATAGGCAAGCAGAATGATTGACAGCGGAGCTACGAAGAACCCATAGTAACTCATCATGCCAAAGGTTTTCTTGTCAAGCACCAGTTCACTAAGGCTAGCTAGTAAACCAATGATGAAACAGAAGATGCCGGTGACCAAGGCTTTTTTCGGAGTGGCTTGATTGCGGTAGAAATACGGAGTGGCTACTGCAAGGAATCGCTCAATCGAGAACACCACCACCACCAAAATCCCACTTCTGACCGTGAACTGGGACACGAGCTTCTCCTGCAAAACTCCCCTTACTGTGAAGGATGGTATTCCGTTAGCATTAAGGAGACTAGATACCCCAACATCCATGGCAGTGATAGCACCGGTGAGGAAATCTGCCACCGATAAACAAGCGACAAATGTGGCAGCCGTGTTTCTGAAGCAGCGGAGTGGATTAAGATACAAGGTGTACAACAGCATACTGTTAGTTAAGAACGTGAGAACGGCGATAATAAGAAGTGTTACGCCTGTCCACTGAAAAACCTGAGAAAGCAATTCATCCATTCTTTGTAACTGGTTTGGGCGGCCTATGGTCCGTTTCCGACTGTTGTCAACTAAAAAGGCTTTTGACTAAGGCAGTCGATTCTTTTATAGATCTATCAGATATAGCCTCGTCTCCAGGCTACTCTCTTCGCTGTTCGGCATGACGTCACGCATATATTTACCTCGCAGACGAGTATAAAATTGCGAATGTAGCAATCAAAGGGTTCGAAATTTTCACACCCCCCCCCAAAAAAAGAAAAAAAACCCGGCACTATGCCTGTTGATTTGTTGTTTGCTAGTAGAAAATAAATAAGGTCGCTTTTTTACTGCTAGTTGACCATACACCTATTCATTTTCCTCTATTTCCTTCATTTTTTTGTCATGGCTGCCACCACGTGATGGTGCAAAGCCTCTGTAGTCTTCTTTCGATATTCTGGTTGATTGTTAACGCACGAAAAGGCTTTTGGGAAACAAAGAAAGAATGGTAATTATTCTTTTGCTTTGGTTGATTTTCATTTAAATTGCCAACCAGAAAACTATAGGCCTTTTCGCCTTGGCGTGATGTTTTCCCATTTCAGACCACGTGTCATTCCATAGAGTATAATTTTTTTGTTTAATGGTTGCGCATAAGAAGACACATGAATATGGATACAACTCAAATCTTATTCTCAAGAGAGAGACATGGTCTGAAATGGGAAAACAAAGCAAAGTGACAAAACGTATTGTTCAAATAGTTGACACATTAACATCGCTATGGCATTGTCTATATTACTGAATAGCTGGGTTTCACTTGACGTCATTTCTTGTGTCGTGCGGAATGTTCATCAGCTGAATCACAAGTTTTCAATAGAATTCTTTCTGGCTGACAGCACATGGTGGTCAGTGTTTGACCACCATTTGGAGCAGATAATGAGATTCAAAGACTTTTATCAGCTGATTGAAACCCAGCTATTCAGTAAACCTTGACACATTCGATTTCAAATGTGATCACGTGATGCAATTGTTGGCATCACGTGATGCACTTTTTGGCACCTCGTGATCACTTCGACACATAGTCCGAGCACTGCGAGAGATATCGGCGCCGTTTGTCGCGATCGTTGCAACCGTTAGATTTACACGCTTCTATGCAGAATGCACGACGCAGATATCTGACTTTATTATATCCATTTTGAAATCACTAGCAAATCCTGTAATCTGATTGGCTCTCAGTAGATTGATTCAAGCACGAATCGCACTATTTTGAGTCCGAATCGCATCTTTTTGTCAGCCAATCACAATGCAACACTAGAAAAGGTAACCAATCAGTGGCTATTTGTTAATAAATACTTTTGTATTAATCACAAATTTAGTGTCTATCTAGTATGATTTCAAAATGGATATAATAAAGTGATAATTGAACTTCGTGTCGTGCAATTTTGGTCTGATATCAAACTTGCGATTACAAATCACACTCGCGCTACGCGGTCGTGTGATTTTGTTATCGCGCGTTTGATATCAGACCAAATTGCACTCCACTTAGTTCAATTACCATTATTTATCCGTCACTCGACTCTGAAGATGACTTCCGCTCAGGTTGTCGAAACGTCAGTCACATCAAACAGTCCTTCTCAGGACTTCTCAGGATACGATAGCAAGCATAGAAATGCTTTCTTAAATGAATGAATTCAAAATATTTTGAATAAATAATAAAACAATTATTGGAATCGGCTATCGTATGATTTGAAAAATTATGCATACCTCGAAGAGTGTTATCCGCCTCAGCCTATGGCTTCGGCAGTTAAAGTGCACATAACTTTTTTTTCAATGCCTTCAATATTTATCCTACACGAAGTAAATAGTTAAATGAGAAAATATTTCTTGATCTGAGTGATGCGTCTTTAAGATATGAAGGTTCATACTTCCAATATGTTAATGACCATGGGGTGGATTGGAATTAGTAATAATTATTTACGATCTATTCAATATTATCAAAGATCTGGTTCTTTCTATTTCAATGACCCTACTTGCATTAGCCAAATTGGTTAAACAATTTTTGACGGAATCTTTTTCGATGATGAAATTATCTAATTACTACGTATAGAATCGATACCTGGATCGGCCTTTCAGATAATATGTCACTATTCATTTGAAATATTTACGACAAATGACAACCACCTGCAGGTATTGAAGCTCAAGAATATTAGCCGCTTGTTTTGACTTTGATATAGAAGGGGAGTAGCCAGGGGAAAGCCCCCCCCCCCCCTCCCCCCATCCTGTTAGTAGCTCTTAAGCGCGCTGGCTAGCAAAGAGATTAGTTTATCGCGAGTGACAGAGTATAAAAGTCTCTCAATTTTTAAGCTGAGTTATCACGTAATAAGTTCTTAAGGTGGCTGCCTACTATAGAAAAATGAAGCTACTGCTCACGCTACTACGCAATCACAATAACGCCATGAACAGAAAATTTGACGACAAGATGTGTGCGCGCACAAAAACTGCTGAATAACCTTCAAACTTTTATTGAGGAACCACGTTTTGAACTTCAACAGGGCAAAACCCTAAAATTTTGCACGGGAAACTCTTGACAAAGTGTGACATGCTCGCGTGTAACTTGAACTTTTTTGCGCGCGGCTCAAATTGCATGAAAAAAGACTACGTGTAACAGCGGCTTAAGGTTTCCTGGGGGGAAAAACGCTCGATTACCGGTGAAGTTTTTTTTTTTTTTTTTTTCGTAGGAAGTTGATTTTCGCTTTATTTTCATCAAAACGTTGCTACGCCCCTGATTGTTTTCTTTCCGGCTAAGGCTAAACGTTTATTATGTTTTGGCGAAATTATAGACCTCTAGAACGTTTGTCATTAAATGAACACCTACATGCATAAAATGAAAAAACGATATTCGTTTTGCGTGCTTGTTATATCACTTCTGCCGTCGTTTCATTCATTCATTATTCTTTCATTCATTCATAATTTTTCATTCATAGTTTTTCATTCATTCATTCCTTCATTCCTTCATTCCTTCATTCCTTCATTCCTTCATTCCTTCATTCCTTCATTCCTTCATTCCTTCCTTCTTTCTTTCTTTCCGCTTTCTTTCTCTCTTTATTTCTTCAAAACTCAATCACAAAACTGTTCATTTCAAGATCTTCCTCAATCAAGCAATCTTTGTGTTGTAGTACTTATCTTTATGTTTTGGCAAAATTATAGACCTCTAGAACGTTTGTCATTAAATGAACACCTACATGCATCAAATAAAAAAACGATATTGGTTTTGCGTGCTTGTTATATCACTTTTGCCGTCGTGTTTTTCATTTTCACGCATGCGCAGTGATCATGGACTAATTAACGAACCAATAAAAAGGATATAGATCTTACCCCACAGTCTGCAATTTATTATTATTATTTATTTATTTATTTGTTCAACTTTAATCTATTGAATAATGAATGATAAAATAAATTTAAAATAGTTGGGGGTCAACACAACAGAGCTAGGCTCCAAATTAAGTGTGCCCAAAATTAAATTAATTGTCTCTTATTGGCTAATATTGAATAATATTGACTAATATTTATCGATTTTGCTTGATACTTTAATATTCATAAACCGATAAATAAATTTATTATTGTTAATTTATATACTTATTTAAGAATGTTGTTATATTACCAAAACCCTCAAAAAAATGAGATGGGCGAGATTTTCGGCGAAGGATAAAATATTTGAATGAAATCAAGCGGTTGAAACATGTAAAATGTATCTACCCATAACCCCGTCGATCTCGACTTGGTAGCTTTACAAATATCAAGTGACTAACTTCATTGAAGTATATACATTTTGATATTTCTTCTTGCATGCTGATTTTTGTAGTGACACCCACTCCCAGTAATGACTGTCCAGCACAATTCAGTAAATTCGGCGACAGCTGTTACATGACATCATATGTGAAATCTACTTGGTATGAAGCCAATCAGAAGTGCAAGGTGTATGGTGCCGACCTCGTCAGTATTCATAGCTCCGTTGAACAAGGTAAATGTTCACTCGAATGTAGGGTAAACCTGGTGCTGGAGCCGGGAACTCTAGCACCAGACAGACCATATGCCATATCAAGAACAGACCACATCACCATATCAGACCACATCACCATATCAGACCACAACACCATATCAGACCACATCACCATATCAGACCACATCACCATATCAGACCACATCACCATATCAGACCACATCACCATATCAGACCACATCACCATATCAGACCACAACACCATATCAGACCACATCACCATATCAGACCACAACACCATATCAGACCACATCACCATATCAGACCACATCACCATATCAGACCACATGCCATTTACTTGAGTATCATAAAAACATGACTATAGATCCCTTGTACGTGACGTCAGTGCAGCTCAATTTGGAGGGCAAAACAAAAGCATTTTAATCTCCTGAGAATTGGAACCTTATGTTTTGCACTCCAAATTGAGCTGCATTCCGACGTGGTGCAAAGATAAATTCAAACAAAGAATGTTATTCCCAAAAGAATTTTGACGCAACAATATTGCGCAACAAGTTGCATGATTTTCTTGCTCGTATATCCGCGCCTTGGAGCCTTCTCTCCTCAAGGTGAATGGTTATGTTTCTTTTAATCATTGGGATTGTTAAGAGCGTATTCCTATTTAAAAAGTATTAGAATGAAAAAGCTATGTGTTTGAAACCTTCACTTTATGATTTAATCTATCACACAGCATACCTGGTACGAAATATGATCAACTTCGCCGGGAACATTTGGATTGGACTTTCTCGTGAATTCAATTCAATCGACTTCACGTGGTCTGACCAAAGTGCTCAGGAATACACTCACTGGTCACGTGGACAACCGCGACAACCTGGAGCATCAAAGACGTGTATTCAGGCCAATAATTCGCTGAGTATAGATGGACGCTGGACGGAAGTAGACTGCGGAATAAAGAATGGATTTATGTGTAAAATAAGCAAAGGTATTTTTTTTACAATTTTTTTAAGGTATCAATTTGGGGTTAGTATCCCGTAAGAAAGCCAAGGGCAGTGTGTCGGTGTTCACTTAGGTGATGAGCTGCCTCTCACACTACTGTAGTCGTGGGTCCGATACTCGGACTGTTTATCTTATTGCTGGTTCTCTCCTGTGCTTCGAGAATTATCCCCGGGTTCTCCGGGTTCCCTCCCTCAACAGAAATTTTAAAAAACTTTTATGATCCGATATAACTGGCCGATGCTATAGAAGTGTCTTTACCATAACATACTTCAGCGGAAGTTATGATTTGCAACTGATAAGATATTTCGGTATTATAGCCTCTGAAACTAATAAGCTGATTTAGCCGGCCAGTTTAAAGATATAATTGGATAGCGCGTTCATCCAACCAGGAATCAAGGGAGAGACCCAAAAGACTCATGCGGTGCCCAATTTAGGTGTCAAACCCGAGAGACGAGTGGCGAGCACACTCTGACACCACCCTTACCACACTCGGTATATTGTAGATCCCACGGGTATAAAGGTATTTAGGCACTGATTTGAACTGCTAATGTTAATACTAATATTTCTGATTACCAGGTGAACCAAGCGTTACTCCCTCGTGTAAGTACCAATAATATTGCACCTTTTTACCCCATACTTTTTCTATTATGTGACTAATATAATCCTTGCTATTTCCTCAAGTGCTGGGTCAATGTCAGCCAGGTTGGACCAAATATGAAAAACACTGTTACCTCCTGAGGCCTAATAACTACCTACCCTGGCCCCAGGCTCGTCTAAGTTGCATCCGTCAAGGTGGAGATTTGGTCAGCATCGTAAATCGACAAGAACAGGACTTCCTAATCTATCAACTCAAGGACACTACTACAACTTCAGGCCTATGGATCGGTAAACTTATTATGTTAGAACTTATTTTTAAGCAAAAGATTTCGAAAACTACTGTGTATGCCTCCATAAAGCAACCTGGTTTTTTTTCCTGCAGGTCTAAACGACCGTGGTCTTGAGGGAGGTTACCAGTGGAGTGATGGAAGTCCTACCACATACGTTCCTTGGAATACTGGTGAACCAAACGATCGATATGGTGTGGAAAACTGCGTTGAAATCTACCCACGATCAGGATCGTTCAATGATCATGTCTGCTCACAAAGAAGAGGATATATATGTAAGAGCAAATTAGGTAAGGCTGTTATTATGCACACTACCTTGCTAGTGTCACCTTGCTAGTGTCACCTTGCTAGTGTCACCTTGCTAGTGTCACCTTGCTAGTGTCACTTTGCTTGTGTCACCTTGTTAGTGTCACTTTGCTAATGTCACCTTGCTAGTGTCACTTTGCTTGTGTCACCTTGCTAGTGTCACCTTGCTAGTGTTACCTTGCTAGTGTCACCTTGCTAGTGTCACTTTGCTTGTGTCACCTTGCTAGTGTCACTTGATGTATCAGGGTTTCTTTTGTCACCAGCTAGCTGTGGGTGTTTTTAGCCAAGCACAGATAACACCTCATAAAATTACTGAGGAAACGAACAATGACATTCTTGTTTGAGCTCCACCACAAAAATATTGTGGGCGTTTCCTTGAGCAGGCGTAGCTCAGTTGGTTAGTGCGCGGGCTTCGGAGCTAGAGGTCCTCGATCCTCAGGATCTCCACGTTTGTTCTGTTTAGCCTTAGCTTTTTAAAAATACCTGTAATAAGGATCACTGACAGTTTGGGGGGGGGGGTAAAGTGCGCAACATCGAACGCTTTATACATGAGCCCCTGGCTCGGGAGAACTGTGCAACCCCTCCCAGCGTTTCAAAGTAAAATATTGGCTTTACAGAATCCCAGTTGTATAACACGCATAGTTTTTGATGTTTCCATTGAAGATTAATAAATTCCAACGATGTATTGTCTATAGTTCTGTCATCATTCTCACGTTACCTTTCTTTTCCTCAGAATGTTCTTTTCCTCTTGGCATGAGCGGAGGTAACATCACTGATTCACAGCTTACAGCTTCATCCACGCTTGATGCTAATCATGCTCCATCTGCTGCTCGATTGAACGGCAGTAGTGCTTGGTGTGCTAATGCTTCTATCCCTAACAATTATATTCAGGTAGGATAATTGGATATCCGCAAAACTTTGACTATCAGTAAAAATTATCTGTCTGAAGCAAACACGTATATTTGATATCCTCAGGTCGATTTTCTTAGCCAAACTCGTGTGTCAAAGATATCTATCAAAGGAACCAAGGCAGACGGCAAAAACGTTCGCTCAGCATCTTACATACGATCATTTACACTAACATATGGCAGCTATCGGAATCAATGGGTTAACTACATGACTGGTAGTCAGCCTAAGGTTAGTGTTACGACAACGCAGTAGTACGACAACGCTGATAAAAAGAAGAAATCGATTTTAGAAAAATTGAACATCAGAGAATTGGGCGAGAGCAAGAGAGTATGAAGTAAGAGAGCACATCTCCCATACATAGGTCGATCCCCATGAAAATTATTTGAAAATCTATTCTTAGCTCCGCGCGCAGCTTTTTTTAGCTGCGCGCGCAATCTGAACTGAATCAGGAATAAAATATTTCAAGCTGCGTGCAGAGCTAAAAATAGATTTTCAAATAACTATCGTAGAGCACGGAGATGTGCTCTCTTACTTCATACTCTCTTGACGAAAGACAATGTAATAGCAACTTACGCATTTCTTTCTTGCTCGCTTGCTTTCTTTCCCATTGTAAACCAATAGACCTTTTCGGCTTGGGCATTATTTTTTCCCATTTCAGACCACATGTCATTTCTTAGGATATCATTCCCTTGTTTAACGGCTGCGCACGAGAGGGCACATGAATACTGATACGGCATCTCAAATAAAGAATCTTATTCTCAAGAGAATGACATGTGGTCTGTAATGGAAAAACATTACGCCCAAGGTAAAAAGGTTAATTTTTGTAACCATCAGCTAGTCTCCTTTTCAGCCATACAACACTGCGCGCAGTGTGACCTCTTTTTATTCCAGTTTATGAGTTTTTTTCTTATTGTAGCCACGTGCACATTTCATGATGTACTATTCTTTCCATTTCCTTGTCAAAAGCTAGTTATGTTATTCTAGATAGAAGGTTGATTGCCTGTTTTGTCATATTGTTTTCCTCTATAGATAATTTCAGGGAATATGGATGCCAACTCAGTGGTCACTATTGCTCTTGATCCACCAATTGATGCTCGTTTTATCCGTCTCAACCCACAGTCATGGGTTAATAATATATGTGCCAAGTTAGAGTTCTACGGATGTTCATTCGGTAAGTTGATCACAGTAGTATGAGTCAGTACATCATGGTAAGTTGATCACAGTAGTATGAGTCAGTACATCATGGTAAGTTGATCATAGTTGTATATATGAGTCAGTACATCATGGCAAGTTGATCACAGTGGTATGAGTCAGTACATCATGGTAAGTTGATCACAGTGGTATGAGTCAGTACATCATGGTAAGTTGATCACAGTGGTATGAGTCAGTACATCATGGTAAGTTGATCATAGTTGTATATATGAGTCAGTACATCATGGCAAGTTGATCACAGTGGTATGAGTCAGTACATCATGGTAAGTTGATCATAGTTGTATATATGAGTCAGTACATCATGGTAAGTTGATCACAGTAGTATGAGTGAGTACATCATGGTAAGTTGATCACAGTGGTATGAGTCAGTACATCATGGTAAGTTGATCACAGTGGTATGAGTCAGTACATCATGGTAAGTTGATCATAGTTGTATGTGCCAAGTTAGAGTTCTACGGATGTTCATTCGGTAAGTTGATCACAGTGGTAAGAGTCAGCCATCGTCAGGTTTTGCTTATCTGTGTATTAGCGTTCCATCATAGCTTTTTGAGAATTTAGTACAGATTGATCTGTATTGTAAAAAAAAAAGAAACGCCATTGGGCGTGGAGGAGAAGGTGTACTATATTGAAAACTTTCCCCCCTTTCTCTTAGAATGTCAAGCACCAATGGGCATGGAAAGAGGACGAATCAAAGACACTCAACTCAAGGTATCGTCATCTACTGATGGTCATGAAGCCGGAGAAGCAAGACCGATCAATAAGGCTTGGTGCCCTGTTGTAAGTATGCTACCATTATGATAAATTTAATAGATTATGTCTTACAAGCCTGTTTTACTCTTTTCTTTCTCCCTAGGCGACGGACAGTAGTCCTTGGTTACAAATCGTTTTTCCTGCAATCAAGAAAAGAATAAGCCAAATTACGACATGGGGAGCGGGTGTAGGAGGATCTGGTTACGTGACCAAATACAAGCTTGCTTATAGTGATGACGGAGATACTTGGCTAGATTATACCGAAAAGGGTATAGTTAGGGTAAGCACTTCACTTATTAAGCTATATGTCTTTTGTATTCTTTCAGTTTTCATTACATTGATACTAGCTTCCTAGAAATCTTCTGTCGTTGTTGTTGTAGTAGTTGTTGTTGCTGCTGTTGTAGTAGTAGCAGTAGTTGTAGCAGTTGCTGTTGTAGAAGTAGTAGTAGTAGTAGCAGTAGTTATAGTAGTTGTTGCTGTTGTAGTAGTAGTAGTAGCAGCAGCAGCAGCAGCAGTAGTTGTAGTAGTAGTTGTAGCCAATCCAACATATTTGTAATAAGATAAATAAAACTTAAAATGATCCACCTTCAAATACTCTTGGATACAAATTATTTTATTGGTTTGCCAAAGGCAGCAATTATAGCTTTTCTTAGTCAGTCCAAAGTTCGATCATCAACGGTTGTTTCCTATAGTAGACCTATTCCATTTGTTTGTTTCGTTGTAGATTTTCAGGGGCAACAATGATCTTAACAGTCCCATGAAACACATTTTGGGTGAGCCAATCATCACCCAGTTCTTCCTCATTAAGCCGCTGGCTGGTGGTAACGGAGGCATGTGTATGCGTTTTGAAATATACGGCTGCGCAAACGGTACGTAATCATACATCATGAGTCAGGGCCGTAGTGCTCCTTGGTAAAGTAAAGCAAGTATATCTATATATATGTAGCATGGGTGGCTAACGCCCATTTCACCACTGTGATTCCAAAGGCTCGGGCCTCTGGTTCGAGCCCTGCGGTCGCCATATGTGAATTGAGTTTGTGTGATGTGTTGTTCTCTCCTGTGCTACGAGGGTTTTCTCCGGGTACTCCAGTTTCCTCCCTCCGTAAAATCAACATGTGAGTGAGCGTTGTGTGCATAAAATACTGAAGGTAGTGGTAGTGTGTGTTAGTAAAAAGTGTCCCCAATTAGTGCGAAAGCGCTAGAAAGACTAGACACTTAAATAAAGATCTATTTTAATATTCTAGACATCATGCATTAAATATTCATTTTTTGTGATCACGTGTTGCGAAGTGACTTTGTGCCCCCCCCCCCCCCACCCCTAGTTTTCCAAGGCTTGCTACGGCCCTTTGTTTCCATTTTATTTCCTTTCACTCTTGATTAGATTTTTAAAATTTTACCATGGAACTAAGAAACTAATAAATATTCAGGTTGTCTTGACCCTCTTGGGCTGGAGAAAGGTACCATAGAGGATTCCTGGCTATCAGCGTCTTCATCCCTTGACAGTTCCCATAGACCAGAAATGGCTCGTCTTAACGCCCGACGGGGCTGGTGTGCAGGTAGTAATAGTGTCAAGGAATATTTAAAGGTATGTACAACACTTACAAACACGTGTACACTAGTAATATAGACCCCATTCAACGTGACGTCAAAGCAGCTCAATTTGGAGGGGACTGTGAAGGGGATTGTTAAATTGCTTGTGTGTCAGAATTTGTGGTTTCGAATCCCTTCAGTTAATCAATGAACAGAATTATGCCTTTGGCCTTCACCCCTTTTTACCGTTTTTACCTTTATAAAGACTGAGAGCATAAAAATAATGAACTCGGCGTGAATTTCGTAAGACTTAGCCTTCTATTAATCAGTGTATGTTATTCGCTCTTTTAGATTGATCTGAATCAAAACATGCGGGTCAGACGTATTGCTACACAGGGATCTGCTGAAGGCTATGTTACATCCTTTACTGTCAGCTTTACGCGTGATGATATTCCATGGAAAAATGTTATGAACAACGGTGCTATAACGGTAAGAAACCCTTCTATGTTGGGATTGTCGTATTAGATATTATATGCGCCATTCCTCGTTTATTATTTGTCTTGAAAATCCTTGCTCTAAAACAGCAAGCGTGGCTATGTTAGTAAGTGCGCGCATCCAAAAAAGCAAGAGATCCCTGTTACGGTGTTACAACCGTAAGAAACCCTTCTATGGGAATATTGTCGTATTAGATATTATATGCGCCATTCCTCGTGTATTATTTGCCTCGAGAATCTTTGCCCTTGCCCTTGACCTTGCCCTTGCCTTGACCTTGCCATTGGCTTCACTTTCCCTTTCGTCTCTTCAGTCCTTACACTTCATTAGTCTCCCCAGCACCTGGTGCTCCACAGACTATTTCATTGATAGCAAGTTGTATCACAGTTCGTTAGGTAATCGTATATCGTGACTGCTTTACTCATATCATAGATATTCACCGGCAACACAGATGCAACCAGTATCGTATCAACAACCTTCCCAAAGATAGTACGTGGTCGATACTTTAGAATTAACCCCAAGAAATGGTTCAATAGGATATGTTTACGAGTGGAACTCTATGGATGCATGCCATGTAAGTGAATGATACGCTGGTGACTTACCAGTTAATGCAGTTCAGTGAATTTGAAACCATAAGCCATACTGACCGGGAGTTTGAGGAAAAGAATGGGTCGAGTTGGATTTGCAGTGCATTGTGGGACTATTTAGGGGGCATATTTCCAAGATGGCTATATTTCGTCCTCTAAAACAGCCCCACAATGCACTGCAATGCCAACTCGATCCAGTCTTTTCCTCAACGTCTGAATGACTAATGGTGAATGAATATACAGTCATTGTCATAAAGGATGTCCTGTGAAAAAAAGACTTAAAGACCAAAAGAAGTACTGATCACGTGTTTATTTGTTTTAAACGATTTAAATTCTGGTTTCAAACTTTATAATAAGTAGCAATGAACAGAGAATAATAATTATTAACTCTACTTATACAATGATTGCTGGTATCGAGCATTTAGAGCAAGAGTATTAGGTATCACGTGACATTTCTTTTCGTCTTTTTTGGTGGACAACATTAATGACATTGACTGTATCTGTTGATAAAAACACGGATATTAATGAATTTTTCCTATTTTCTTTTTAATAACAGATGTCCGTCCTACTCCATCAGGTATGTGCAAACACTAGTTTTTTCTTGTTCTCTCCTGTGCTTCAGTTTTACTCAAAAATTCTCCACTTCCAGTCTTTCCTTGAATATATGCCAACCCCTTCTTCTTGCCAAAACAATGTAACTCAGTCAAATACTCTTATTTTTCTTTCAGTTTCACCAACGAACTCGCCAGGTAATAATACGATAGATGATCACTTATCTTACAGTGTTAACCCTAACTTTACACTTGCACTATTCGTCCACGCGCGCTATACCCCCTCCCCTGAACGTGCGTTGTGCTCTTTTTGTGTTTTCATCAAAGATGGCGGCGATAATGTCAGGCGCAAAAAAAAAAAAAAAACCACATATAAAACTAATAAGTGCTTTACTTTATTGTCTTTTCTTCTTATAGTTGTAGAAAGCGCATTCAAAGTGTCTATGAAACTCACTAATGTAGAATGGATTAATGATTACACCAACAAGAACACTACTGAATACAAAGCATTATCTAACCGAGTCGTCACCGCGGTATGGCTTTCAACATTCTCATTCCCAGAGGACGCGTTCCTTTTCTTCTCCGCACAAACGAAGGACTCTGGACACATCCACCCTTTATTTAATAACCGGAGCCAGCTCTTCCAAGTTCCGGTTTTATTTTCATTCTGGTTATTTGTTGTTGTTTTTTTTGTCCCTGAAGCCTTTGTTGTTCGTTTGCGGAGACCAAAAGGAGCGCAGACTGGGAACGAGAAGGATGTTTATATGTATACATTTTAGGAAGTAAAAGAACTTCAAGGGATGATGATACCTTCACTAGAATACCTTCCACCACAGCTTACATTGTAGTGAGCTTACGCAGTACTACATTCTATCTAGTGTTTATATCTTACATGAAGTTACATCACCAACTTGGGGCCCAAAGTTCGGGTTTAGAATCAACTGTGGCGTAGCAGTAGTGCATTCGCCTTTCAACTCTGGGATCTTGGGTTCGATTCCTGAACTCAGTGGCAAGATTGTTTGGTCTTTCCCTTGATTCGAGGGTTTTTATCCGGGTTCTGTCTGGCTTTTCTCCCTCCGCAAAACCTAACAAGCTCAATTTCAATGCAATCTTTTTTAACCAACCCCTGACTTTGATCAGCCCAGAGTCTGTTTCACTGAGGGTATCGATAAAATTTAAAAGTTTGAAGAGTGCCTTCAAATTTAATCAATACCTGCTGAAACAACCTCTGGGCTGATCTAAGTTAGGGCATGGCTTACTCACAGATCAAATGGACCCTTCTCAAAATTATCTTGAATGCGAGGCTAACATGGAGATACAAAAGAAATGCCACAAATTCCATCGAGAAAAAATGTTATTTCTTTTATTTTTCATGTTAGCCTAGCATTTAAGATAATTTTGAGAAGGGTCCATTTGAATTTAGATTTGTAGTTTGCTAGTTCAGTCCCTGCGGACACCATACTGATGTGAATAATACAGATACAAGCTCGTTAACTTGAACATCTTTTTACTCGACAGGTTCGAAGCATATACACAGGAACTAATTCATTTAGTAAAGCAATTGTTACTGGATTCAGGTATGTCTATGTACTATACAGGAAACAATAACTACCATCTTGTCACGTAATTGTTTCTCATCTCGCCTTTTTCCTCTGGTGTTAAACTTGTTTTTCCTTTCCAACCAGGATTTAAAAGTCTAGGATCTACTTTCCAAAGCTATAGCCCCTTGCAGCACGACGGCATGCAGCTCAATTTGGAGGGCAAAACAATAAGTTCCAATTCTCAGGAGATTGAAATTCTTTTGTTTTGTTCTACAAATTGAGCTGCTTTGATGTCACGTGCAAGGGGTCTATAGACCTCCTTAGCTTGGGCATAATGTTTTGACCACATGACATTCCCTTGAGTATCATTTCTTTGTTGGACACAAATTAAACAAAAAATCATATTAGACCTTTTTGCCCTATCACTATTTTCGACTTCGTGCGCTAAAAGAACAATAGGTGCATCAAAAATTGTACGAAATTTGAACATCTTTAGAATTTGAACAAAAGATGCTTGTATTTCATTGTTGTGATTAACAACGAGTCGCGCCATACCAATGCACAACACTTACGTATGCTGAAATTATGACTTGACTACAACTATTGTTCAACAACAATGAAATACGAATACCTTTTGTTCGAATTCTAAAGATGTTCAAATTTCGTACACAGAGATTATCACATGTTAAGAGCCTGATATCGTTATTTATCGTAACTTATTTCCTGTTACAGGCGTGGCAGTGTCATCGTGGACTTCCGTCTTATTTTTGTCGGTGATGCTACTCAGACATCAGGTGCTACAGATAAACTCAAACAAGCCGTAAAATCGGGTCGAGTCGGTGATCTAAAGGTTGATCCTAATAGTTTTAACATCACTAAGATAGGTAAGTGTAACTCATAGTTTGATATATACTGTTCAATAAACTATTTTCGAGATGCGCGAGCGCTTTCAAAAATATCGCAGGCGCAGACATGAAAAAGAGGCATTTTTGGGCAAGATCACGCGCACTATTCACACTGCCCGAAAATGCCTCGAGATGGTGTCTGCGCCTGCGATATTTTTGAAAGCGCTCGCGCATCTCGAAAATGGTCTATTGACCTTGAAGACTAATCGCCTTTTCTTTGCCTTGTTTTTTTTGCAGACGGGGGGAACACCAAACCGCAAAGTGGAGGTAATGTATTAACCCCTAATCATGAATATGCGTCAATCACTTAGACCTGGGTACACACAATTCTTCAAATAAACTTTCGTCGCGCCAGTTGCGCAGTTTAGTCTCGGTAGGTTAAAAACCATCGAGGAATAAATTCCCAAGGTTTGGGGGAAATTTCCCCATCGAATTGAGCCCATGTCACGGAAGTATATTCTCTATTTCATGAATTTGCCCTTTTACTGGTACCTTTGATGACGTCATCACTTTGTTATTAAAATATTGAATATATCGGCAAAGAAAAGAGATATCCAAAAAAAAAGCCATTTAGATTTATTTTATAAGGGCATTCAAATCACGAAAGCATCCTGTAGGGCTTATATGTACTTTAAAGATTGCGCTCTTACTTTGAGACGAATTTTGCACCACACCACGGGTATTCTTTGGAGACCCCTAACCCCATGCCTAGCCCAGACGTCAATTTTTTATACCCCGATTCTAACTTACAACGATCCTTCCAAAATTCCCAAAACCGCCCTTCCCTCCCGAGAAAATGCTGTGACCTAATAACAGCCGAGTCACCACCAAACCTTTCAAAGCAATATTGACTGATATTGGGAGGGGGTGGGGCATTTTGCAAAATTTTGAATTTGGTTTAAAAAGTAAAAATGCCCCAACAGGTTTTGTCCAAGATTGTAGATTAAAAATGCCTTTTTTTTTTCTAATTCGTCGGTGCATGAAACATTCAACACCTAACTTGGCCATGTGTATATGTCTTATCAGGTCGTTCAAGTGGTTTGTCATCAGGGGGTAAAGCCGCCATTGCTGTTGTCTTTGTAATACTGGCCATAATTGCTGGAGCAGGAGCTGCCTGGTACTTCTTGAAGAAAAGACGTGGTTCATCTCAGTTTATCTTCAAACAACAACAATTCGATAATCCCATCCACTTTTCATCCAAAGCCTACGATATGGATGGTTAATGATATCTTGATTCTCCTAGTATAGAGTTTTAGTCCGACCTACAGGGTTTTTACATAATTTTATAATCATGCTTATCCCAGGGGCGTAGCTAGACGTTTTCGTAGTGTACGCAGAAAAAAATAAAAATTGAGCGCCCAAGTTGCGATCCACTTGAATATTGAAAACATTTTAATAATCATTTTAAGTTTGTAGGATTTCGAGTTTATGTATGTACGTCAATTTCAATGTTATGTTACGCGCCTTACGTAGTTTCTGTTTGTGGATGTGTCAATATAATAAAAAGAAAAAATACGCTGGCTTACATTCACCACTCGAAGATAAACTTCATATCTTCACGCCGCTGTGTAATATACTCTATATATATACATTGTAGCTACGCCCCTGTTATCCATAACAGAACCCTTTCACGTGACAGCAAAGCAGCTCAATTTGGTTAAAACAAAATAATTTCAACCTCCTGAGAATTGGGACCTATAATTGTTTTGTCCTCCAAATTGAGCTGCATTCTGACGTGCTGCAAGGGGTCTATATGTACATTCATCGTTTGTGATTATAATCACACACTCCTACATGGCTCCTTAATAACAGTATTTCATGTCATAAGTTACACGATTTTGTTGCCCGTCCTGTTACATTGTATGCACTCTGGGGAATATTCTGAATTAAAGAATAGAATTGATATTGCGAGACACTGCAAAATAAAGCTCAAATATAGGAAGAAATTTAGATTTAGTATTTTAGGTATATTTTAAAATTGAGAAAATTAGCATAATAATAGCTATGTACGAAATTTGCCACTCCTAGAGCAGGGGTCGGTTTTATAATACAATCATGTAATACATCAAATTGAACTTCTAAAAATAAAGTTGTGTCTAATCAGAAAGGTGCGAGCTTTTGACAATAATTTACATGAAATAGAGTGTTAAGCTGCATAGGGGTTTGCAAATGCAACAATCAGACTATAAATATAAGATCAATTGCCTCTACAAACCAACTTCATTAATACCACAGGGAGCCCACAGCCACTGGTAGAATCAGTGATTAGAATCAAATCTATATGCATAAATGCACGTGCTAGCTCCCGCACGAGCTTGGCGCCTGATTGGTTGCAGTTCAAGTCTGAATAAATTATCAGCTGCTAACGTTGCTAGCGTAGAATATAATGACAAGGGATGAAACTTCAAGAATTTTTCGTTCTATCTGCGCCTCGAGTAAGGGGGGACGGAAGCGGAAATGACCACTAGCACCAGAAATGAGCGTCTTCCGTTTAAAGCTTTGGAAGATAGTAGTAACAATGAAATTCCTTCAAGTTATTATAGATACAGAAAAAAGTTATTATAGATGCAGTAAAATCATCGATTTTGATGACTACCTGTCAAATTTAGAACACTCCATTTCACTTCCGTCCCCCCTTACTCGAGGCGCAGATAGAACGAAAACAAGCTTTTAATTTGTTGCCATTTCTTCAAGACATAGGTCCATGCTGATTTTTTCTGTCCACACAGATGGTTAGACAAACTTTCCAAGCATCGGGATTTTGAGTTTTAAAGCTTAAAAAACATTCCACGAATTTTTTAAAGCAATTTTATTTGAGGGGTCCGTTTTAAGTTTCATCCCTTAACAAACACATAACACATCTGTTTTTATGATCTTGTTTTTTTTTTCATGTAGACGTCTTTGCTTTTCATGGTTGGGATTTCAAAGTCCTGAGGACGGTCAGTACTTCATGTAAGACTACATGAAATGTCCCGGATATGTTGTTTATTTCAACTAGTCTCCGGTGTAAACTCTACGATTCCCCTGTGATCCCCTGTGTTCACCTGTGATCCCGTGTTCACTTGTGTTCAACAGTTGCAGTTGCATCGTTCACATTATCTGTTCAAAGTATTTTGAGATCTAAGGGCCAGATTGGAAAAAAAGACTGTCTTTATCTGCTTTACCCTAATAAAGATTTATTATTATTAATATTATTATTTATATCTCTACGTATCGGTCTTGCGAATCTTCCAATTAAGCCTTTGTAATGCTTTAATAATATCAACATTTTGTAACTAAGATTTAGGGCAATGAAAGAAATCTCTCATATTTCAATTTCATTTTATTGGCTCCCTCAAATGCTTTTCATGATAATCAGTGTATTGTCTCATTCTGATGAAACCATCTAAAGTGTTGATGCATGCTTACTCTACAGTGACCTATCTATCTTCATACAGTTCATTTATGTCAAAAGTTCTTCACTACACGTCCAAACTGCAAATTAAAAATCTGATTGAATTTTATTCATACATTAATGCCCCTTACTGAAGTAATATTAATTCATGATTTCCAAACTGGCAAAATTTTTTTGCTTCTACTGACAAAGTACACTTTTTACACTTAAACATGCTGTCATTTCTTGGTAGGCCATGAGAGTGAATGACAATTAACTGAGATGAAGCAAAAAAAATAAATCTATATTTCTTCCTCATGTTTCGTGCTCATGTTTCTCAGGTCCTGGAACCACTCCTACTGGTATATGAGCATGGTGAACCACATAATCACTAACACTTCCTAAAAGGGTTCTTCTCACTACACCTTGACCTCTGGTCCCCATAACAACCAAATCAGCCTTTTCTTCCTCACACACTTTACAGATGACCTCACCAGCAGGTTTTCCTACTACCATCAGAACTTGATAATGAATCTGTGGATCAGAAAAATGATACCATGAGGATTTTCATATCACGGACCATGGGGCAGTTTGATTGTAGGCTAATCTGGGGGGAGGGGGAGGGGTCCAGGGGAATACCGGTCCCTGACACAGATTAACCATGCGGTTTAATTCCAGGGCCATGTTCGAGCATGTTTGAATTGGTTTAAGTTGATTTTCCAGAAGGAGGGAAACTTTTAAAGTAACAGGAGAAAAGCCCTCTTGGTAAGTGAGAGACATCAAGCAAACTTAACTCCTATTTATGTCAATTCAATCAAGTATCAAACCCCAGTCTTACCAATGAGACACCATGCCATAGCAGCAATGCAACCCATCAGTGCCACCTTTAAACATTGATGCTAAGGGTAGCAGGCAGATAGACAACTAGTGATGCAAACCCTACCCAGTATGGGGAAAGTAAAGTAGTTTTCTGGCCTGGTCTGCATGCCCATTTTTTAAAGTGTGAATATCAAGAAATGAAGAAGAGGTTAAAACTCACTTTCTTTTCTTTACACAGATCTTCATAGCTTTTTAACATGGCTTCCTGTCCCTCTCTGGTCTCCTTCACCATTTGACTCCATTCTTCATAATATGCAAAGACAACTGCAAAATAGAGAGAGTATACTTTAAACCTTGGAGGTGCTATTTAGAGCAAATGACAGTTAAGGATAAAAGTAGAATGATAAAAACGAAGCACTTGTTGTTGTTCTGCATAATTTGAATTGCTGCTGCAACAAAGTTGGTTTTGTTGAATGTCATTCAAGGCATTTCCATGAGATTCAATCTACAGGCATGTACCCTGGAACATCTTTAGTTGTTGCCAGACATTGTCATGGAAACAGTTTGATTGACACCCACCAAAAAAACATCCTGTGATAATGATTTATAATGATTTATGATTTATATAGCGCCCTTTCTATGTATATATTCAAAGGCGCTTTTTACAATCATGAGAGGTGGTTAGTATGAGGTGTAGGCACTGAGGGTGGTCACTGCCAGGGTTTCTTTATGCCCTCTGGTTCTTTTATGTCCCTCCGATATTGGTTAGTGATGAAGTGTGGAGATGCACACTAATGGTACTTTAGCCATAGAGTTTTTGTTATAGGTTATTGTGATAATCACGACCAATAAATCATTCAGTCCACAAGCTGGTAATTTCTTGGTAAGTGGTCTGTGTCAGTAATCAATTGTCTTGCCACTTATAGACAATGGACCTTATCTGTGGGGTTACAATGTTTTGCCCAAATAAGACCCTGTGTCATTCTCTTGAGAATAAGATTCTTTGTTTGAGTGGTATCCATATTCATGTGTCTCTATGTGCAGCCGATTGTAACAACTAAATAAAAAAATGATAATTTTGAGAATGAGACATGGTCGGTAATGGGAAAACATTGTAATGCAATAAATAAAGGTCTATTGAATAAATTTACAGTCTCATGTGTCATTGCATGAAAATCAATGTGACCTCCTCACTTGCAAAATCACTACATCCTCTCAATATTGCAAGTCTCTCAATTAAGTCTGCAAGTGATAACTTATTTACCAATATTACAGTGCTTTCCATAAATCTGCAACCTAACCGACTACAGGTGTCTGGTGTTTTGGCTTCTGTCAATCAAACTATGATTGACCGAGTTCATTCCGATCGGGAGGGATAAAGAAATTCCCATGTGAAAATGGCTGTCCAGAAATTCCCACGGCTCGACAGCCATTTTTTCATGTGGATTTCTTTATCATTCCCTATCGGCCCATCATAGTTTGATTGACGGAAGCCAAAATGCCTGGAATTGGTTTGGTTGCAGAATTATAAAAAGCACTGTAATACAATTTTTTCCTTAAATGTATAAATTTTGGTCAAATCTATCAAGATCAATTATGATCATCAATTAAATGTCATATTTTGCCTGATATTAATTACTAGAGTTCAGGAATAAATGGATGAATGAAAGGATGAGTGGAATGAAGCAATTCAGCGATGAATGGATGAATGAATGGAATGAATGAATAAATCTTACAGTATATCTATAAAAATTTAAAAATCAGTGACCTAATAACTCTTCAAATCTGAGTCAATCAGGAAAACACAAAAGAAAATAACTATGCCAAGAAAAGCTAGGTTTATATTTTCTCTAACCATCTTGATTAATTCCTCCATCGTCTTTCTGCATATTTCGAGCTTTACAGCCTATAAACAAGATGAACAGCCCATGACTGATCAAGCATGCAATTTTTAATAATGAAATGACCAAAGCAACAATTCTTCTTTTTATAAATTAAAAAAAAAAACTACAAAAAAAACTACAAAAAAAAAACCACACTAATAAACTTGGGTCATAAAAAATCACAAATTCCTATCAAAAAAGCACTAAAATCAATGAACAATTTATTCTACAAACTTTTCGAAGTAAATTGACTCATCCCAAAGATTAGAATATTATTATTAAAGATGAAATCATGCTAAAATAGCTTCCTAACATTGAAGCATTTATTAAGAGCATGTATGCACATGTACTGTGTTGTTACAAGATTCTAATAAAAATACTAAGAATTCGCATGATTTTTGTGCATCAAAGACATTTGCATGGTTGTCAAATGAAGAATATATTCCTTACTGCTATTTTCTTAAATATGCGAACTTGGTATATCACACAGTGAGCTGCCGTCAACCAAATATAATCAGTCATTTTTGACTGGCAGCAGTGAAAAACCAAATTCCCATGGGCAACTTGCAACTACAGAGTTAGCATGTTTATGAAAACAGCAGTAAATGAAAGCAAGGCAAGAAAGGGAGTTTAGCTAATAAGTGTAAGAGTTAGCTGGTACATGCATGGGACCATCCTGAAGCTGGATGCATTGTAACAAAATAGACCAATTCCCTTTAAGCATAAGTCCCTTTTCAAATTCGAAATTCAAAAGCTTCTTCTAAACTTAAAAATGAATTCTCTCTATTGTGATCTCTTCTCGGTTACTGCTGCCACACAAAGAAATAATACTCAAGGGAATGGTATCATATAACTATTCCTTTGTGTACCGGTTACAGTTTTGATGGAAGCCCAAAACCCAGCTAGATGATTAGGGTTGCCTTGGTTGTGTAATAATGACTGTGAATAAATAAATCATGCCTACATATAACAGACTAGCTATGGGACAGTCTATCTCTCCTCTAGATAATATATATGTTACTGTCACTGGCTATGCCATTCTAATACTATTACTAATAAACTATTAAAATAGTTCATTAGTAATAGTATTGGAATGCAGGCAGTAAACCAGATCACAGTGATGTCAGCCACTAGCACTTCCAGCTCTCCACTTTGTCACTCATCAGGGAGAATAAAGAGTGAAGGTAAGGGCACATGGTGCAACACTGCATAGTGTGACATGGCTCGCAACATTGATTGCCTGCAACACTGCACACAGTGTTGCACTGTGTGTCCATAGCTTGAGGGGATGGAAGTGCTTTTGTTCCAACCTTTTGTTAATACCCACTACATTTTCAGTCTAAGCTAGCCCTGACAAATGGTCCTGACAATCACCTAACATTCAATCAACTTCTGTTGGCAGAATGTTGGCAGTTCTATTGTGAAAAAATAGGCATGACAAACAAACCCAACAACTTACCCAACATTTCCAATAATTTGGAGAAAAGGCATATAGAATGGATAAAAGTACATGTCTATTTCTGACAAATGTTAGCCAAATGTCCATGAACCATGTCAAATGATGCCAACATCTTTAGAACAAAAGAAATCTGGGTGTGATGTTGGGGAAATGTTTGTTGGAAATCTATTTTCATCCCACATTCAACCAACATAAAAATCACATCCAGACATTGTTGACAGACATGACAAATGTTGGCTTAATGTTGCGACAAATGTTGGGACTGTTTGTCAGGGCCATTGTGCATACTATTCTATTTAAAAAAATACTTAAGATAGTATGCGCGCTCTCATTGGTCGAGAGCTGTGTTTTCATCACACTATGAAGGCACGGAAATGACGTAACAAGCATTTTTTAAGTATTTTTTAAAAGAAATAAAACATTTTCTCCGATGCCTATAATATTTCTAAATCTAAGCCCCACTTTTGGTAGTACATGTATGTTCTCTTTGGTCCTTGCCCATGCATCCCTTGTTTATTTCAGATAAACATCCTGTAACTTACTACTTGCGTTACATGTACACACACACTGTTTAGAAACAGAATTATCTACTTACAAGGTCCTGAGGAATATGGCAAGGGAGGAAGCTCAAATGCATGTAAGACAATTAACCGGTCATCAGCCTGATGCACACCATCAACATAAACTGGGAAAAAATACATATGTATACAATTATCACATTTTCAGCTACAATTTGTGATAAATGATTCAATATCAATATTAGCTTTAAGTAAAATGAAAAATGAAATGAAAACTGACCACAACATTTTTACTTTCAGAAGCAGGACAAGCATTTCACTTTAACACAAAAGCTCATTTATTCATGAATTGTGGCATTTATGATCATCCACGATTTATTTTATTTTATTTTATTTGGGGGGTGGGGGGATTCCAAATAAGTTTCAAAGCTATTTCCATATCTGCAAACCATTTCAGATAATATCATTTTGAACACGTCCAGGCATATTTATGTTTGCTATAACATCTGTTACCATCTGTTCAATCATTTCAAAAGAGGTACTCAAATGTTGTATGGTTAACACTTCAATGCCAGGAAAAGAGCGTTAAAAAGGTGTTATTAGCTTAATTAATAAACATGACGACATCAATATATATGTTAAAACTGTATACGCAACGTAACGGAAATGGCTTAGTTCTCAAAACCTTTGCTGGAATTAAGATCAAACGTGATAGTTAAACTTAAATATATCAATCCTTTAGCCAAAATAGCAAGCATTTCTCCTCCTTCCTAGACTTTAAAATGACTTAGCAAATAGTAACGACACTCTTCAAACCAACCACCACTAGTCATGCACTCATCGGGCCCTTCTAGTCTAGAATTTCAGCTGGAGAAGTGACAAAAACAAATGTGTTTCCTAAAACCTTTTTTTGCTAAATTACATTCCCTTTGAAATTTGAAAGCCTTCCAAATGCCTCTTTTAGAGACTGAATTATGTTTAATTACAATGTTTTTAGCTGCCTCGCTAATTATCTGCCATGCAACGGTTTGACTATGAAGGCACGTTCGTCTCTGACTTATAACTTTGACGAAATCTTCATCAAAATCTACGATAATTTTCACTTACATTTGAAGGCTAAGCTTGCATGTTCACTGCCATCTACCGGAATAACCACAGTTCTACTAGAAGACTTCTTCTCAGCCATATTTCTCAGGTAGTTTTGTATTCGGGGAGGGAACAAAAGAGCCGTCCACGAACCTGGTCTGCTGCACGTATTTTTATTCCATTTATGTCACGCGATATAACACGCCTGCAATATCATTGGTCAGTGGGAAGTCTAGAAGGGCCCGTCACGCACATTTAACGTGACGACACAGGCAACACAAAGCAAGATCTCTGGGGTACTCCAATGCTCATGAATTGAAAACGTCTGAAAAATTTCATGTGAACATTTCCCTACTAAGTGACGAAAAGAATTTGCAAAGCACATCTAGAAGGCTTCAGATCCCGCTGAAACTTTGGCAGGAGATTAACATTGACCATACGTGTTTCACTCGTCGTAATCTCTATACTGTTTACAAACATTGGTACAGGTCAGGAATCTTTTCTCATTCTAATTTGCCAACCATAAAACAAAATATCTCTTTGTTTAAGCAGTCAATAGATCTCTGGTTGGCACATTAATATCAATAGTATAGGTGGCGTCCGAGCGCGAACACCGCTGTAGACCAAAGGGCAAAACAAAAGTTCCAATTCTCAGGAGATTGAATTTTTTTTTGTTTTGCCCTCCAAATTGAGTTGCTCTGACGTCACGTGCAAGGGGTCTATGCTAAGATGACGGGACAGGAAACGAGAGCATTGCTTATTAGTTATTAAAATGTTCTGCCTGTGTGCGACTTGTTTCTTGGTTTAGAGGTGTATACCAAATCTGCTCTCCTAAAATCAAACGAAGATCTAGTGCTAACATTAAAGGGCATTCATTTAGCCATGCACACAGCACTGTGGTGCAAACCCATGGTCAGAATTAGTTCATATCAAATCAAAACTCACAAAGGCGAATAAAACAAGTTGTTATAAAGTACGGTATATTTTTTGAATTCATAATTTTAATGTTATACAGGTGAACATTAGCTTTATCGCTTAATGCAAGGAGATGTGCTAGGTTTGGTCTACATCCTTTTCCTAGTTTAAGGGAAAACAGCACTCGACCTCAAAGGCAATTATAGAAGTTTGATGTCTGAACTGGACCTTATGTGTGTGTTGTGTTTGTGTGGAAGCTAGAATCTTGCCCCGCTACCGAAGGCCACCAAACGTGATGCATTCGATTCTGTCATTCCTTATATGGTAGACCATGCATATGCATGCAGCTTGTTGTTTAGAACTGAAAAACGAAACGAGCAAGGGACTGGGTCCGAGTTTGAAAAACTAATTATATTACGGTTTCAGAAAAAATGACCCCAACACATTAAAGGGTAACATATAACAAGCTTACTGACCACGTTTCAGGATGTTTGACTTTATAGAAACAATGTTATGAGCATTCAAACACTGCCAAAATTACAGAGAAATGCATGTTGTCCCTCCAAACGTCCAGCCAGACATACATTCTCTGTATTTTAGAAATGTTTAGAATATCGTCATTTCATTTCAATTTGCCCAAACTCGATCAAATTTTCAAATCTTACTAATTTTAATGTGATCTTTCTCTGAATTTTGTGAATTAAATCAAATTTGAGAAACTCGATTCCAATCAATCCCCTGCTCGTTTTGTTACCGGCTCATCGTCATGGGAGTAGTGATAATTGGCTATTTAAATTCAAACAAGTTTTCTATTAAAGTGCGCACTCCATACATTAATTAACTATCAACTCCATGTTCGTAATTTATGAACGTTGTTATAGTTATTTAGTACTGAGCATGGAGTTGTTATAGTTAGTCGGAGTACCGTAAAGTAAAACTCCTATTAAGCGACCAACCTCTATTTAACGGCCAGTTGTCAAAAATCCCAAGCGGGTCTTGCACCAATCTATTCTTCTGTTATCCGAACAACATCTAGTTAGCGGCCACTTGATAATTCCCTGAGATTGGCAGCTTAATACAAGTTTGACTGTTGTTAAGGTAAAATCAGTCTATAGCTAATAAATATGTTCAATTGGTTCTTAAATGTGATTGATAAAATATTATGCAGTCAATGGAAGCTCACTCGCGAATTCTCAAACTTTCTTCTTTTCAAACTTGCATCAACCATAACAAAGTGATTCATTTTCCCACTAAACGCAGAACAATTTCACGTTTGTCGCATGGTAAGTTCAGTCTAGTTGATGATCTAATGATCTAGATGTGATGTTTCGTCTTTCGCAATCCAACTCCTGCCAAACCAGAAAATCCAGTCTTAACAGGTTTTAGTACGTTCTCTTTTTTCTAATTCCTCCACTGAACCAATGTGCTGATGAGGATAATGATGGCGCCACGCCTCTGGTGGGACGACAGTTACCGGAATGGGCGAATGATGAACAACAAAATCACTAACACTGCCTAAAACAGTCCGACGAAGTGTTCCAATGCCACGTGCTCCAATGACAATCAGGTCAGCCTTTTCTTCATTTGCTACTTTGATTATGGTGTGGTCCGGTCTCTCGTCTTTCAGAATCAAACGATGTTGGATCTAAAAAATGTATCAAATAAGACCAATGTTTACTCATCATATTCAGTTTTACCAATCAATAGTTAGATCCAAGGGAGGGGTGCAAGGGGCGGTGCGCACCCCCGGTTCGACTTTGTGCCCCTACTTCGAAGATAACCAATACAAAATTATGTTTTAATTTTTTCCATTGATCGTAATGGGTGCACCCTCCCTCGATCAACTTTGTGTCTCTACTATAACTTTCTCTTTCTTGGATGATGTCGTGCGTTTTTTTTTCCGCAGCACCCCTCCCTGAAGACAAGTCTACTCCACCCCTGGCCATGGAGAAATATTGTGCATAACTTATGCCTTAAATTGCATGAGATACTTCTTTATGGAGATATCCTCAAGAATTGTCCTTTTTATCTCGATCGGACTAAACAAATCATGATTGACAGATCACTAAATAATCAATATGGAATATTAGTTATAATGTAGTTCATTCTTACTCCTCTTTGTTTGCAGGTGGCTCCAAAATGATTCAGCATTACTTTTGCTTTTGTACGTTGTTTGTCGTTTTCTGTTTTCCACTCTCCGTAATAATCGTACGCATCTACGAAATTAAAAACACACAAAACTGAATGGACATTAATTCATGGTCCCGACTCAGACAGTAGGGACCTTAAGCACCAGGACGGGAGGGCTAGGACGGCGTCAAGTCCGAGAAAGGACTAGGTCGAGAACGCCGTCGGTCCTCTCGTGACGTAACATTAGAGACCTTAAGATCCACGACGGGAGCGGACGGCGACGGCAGACGATGATGCCAGCACGTTTTCAAAACGGGTTTTTGTGCGCGCGCCGTTGTCCTTGCTGTTGCCGTCCTCTCCAGAACGTCACTTGGTGCTTTTTCCCGTTCTAGCGAGGACTGCAGTAGCAAGGACGACGGCGCGCGCACGAAAAACCTCTTGAAAACGTGCTGGCGTCACGTTATTATTTTGATTTGTGAACTTTTGCTTGTTTTCCCGTCCTGTGAAAACCGACGGCGATCTCGACCTAGTCCTTTCTCGGACTTTACGTCGCCGTCCTGGTGCTTAAGGTCCCTAATAGCGAACTGAACACCCTTGCGGAACGGAGATTTTCCTGTGGAATTATAATTAATTTTGTCCCACGAACAAATAAAACAATGGTACCTGTTTTAACGAGTACTACAAGGACATAGATTTTTGTCCTAATTATATTCATGGAAAACAAACCCAATTTCCAGCGATCAGAGTTTTAAAATCAGTGATATTTAGCCAAATGTTTTGACGTTGTTGGAAATCGCAACGGTAACTAAGGCCAAGTTCAAACGTCGATCTTCTCATGAACCTAATGCATTGGATAATACAAAATAAAACAATGGATAATATAAATGATGTCATTAGGTTCGGCTCATGAGAAGATCGACGTTTGAACTGGGCCTAAGGAAAGTTGGAACAATGAATTGGCTGGGGTACCATTACTTCAAAATGGTCTGCGTCACGCGTCTGGGTTGGCTTCCGCCAATCAAATTTCCAACAGTCTGCATACTGAGTTAGTATTTTTTGATCGACGGAAGCCAACAACCCCATGCATCTTGGTCTGCGTTGGTCATGTAATTATGAAAATGGACGTCATATAAGTGACAATTTCCTTTTTACTGTTTGTTTTTGCTTTTATAATTTTCTAATGAGCTACTGCGGGAACTTTAAAGCTTAACCCTTGGAAAGCATTGGCTATTTATGTGATTGTCAGCCGACCAGGAGAAGCGCAGGCTCTGAGCTTTAAGGCAAGGGGAACCGATCTCGTTCCTAGAGCCCTTATTTCTTACTGCGCATGCGCAGTAAGAAATAACGGCTCTGGGAACGAGATTGAAGGGAAACGTCCTCAGTTCGTATGCGCTGAATATCGACGTTGCATGTTTTGCTAAAAAGTCTGGTTTTCGCTTGCGAGGGAATCGGAATCAGAGTCGGGAGCAGTTAATGGGTGAAATTGCAAGTAAAAACCGCTCAGCATGACAAGGTCTGATAAGCGTAAACACAAGCCGATCAATCTGTGAGTTGGTTGGCCCTGAATTAGATCAACACACAGAGGTTGTTTGAGGGTTCGATAAAATTGGTACTTTTAATTGTCATCACATTAACTGGAAATACTTACAAGGAAAGCGTTTTTCAGGCATTGGAGGCATTTCAATACAGTGGACCACTAATACTACATCTTTCTCTTTGTTTATGTAATCACAGTACCCTGAAAATATAAAAAAAATATTCTTGATTCAGTTTCAGATTCACAAGTAAAGAAACATCAGAGTTCTGCACCGTGCGTATCCGGGATCCTCATGCAGGGACTACAAGCTAACGAGAACAAAAGTTCATTTTCGCGGCTAACAAATATTTATTCTCTTAAAAATTGAAAATCAAGTTTCAGTATAAGTCCGTCTCAGGTTAAATAGGGAGCTCAAGCATCAACGACGAAAACGAACTACGACGATCAGAAGTGGGATCTTATGTGTTTAATGTACTGCGCATGTCTGTTCAGGTAAAGCGACTTTGACGACTCGTTCCTCCCCACCTCCGAAGGCGCGCTCTGGTTACAGCCGTTTTTCCCTCGATTAGTCAGCGGTCTTTATGTTCTAAACCTTAGAATGTTCTGAGCATCGGACAGATTCCTCCAATCAAATGACTTGAGATTTCCGCCAATCATGATGTGCGGCTATTTAGACCAATCAGCATCGAGAAAAAAATGGCTGTTACCAGTGAGTCTTCGGGGGAGGAAAGAAACAGGCCGAGGAGCTCTGGGTACGAGACTGATGGAATTGATACCAGATTAAAGCCGTCCCAACAGCTGATAAATATTTAGTTCAACTGATATATATATTTTTTTTTTTCAGCACAAAAAAACTTCATTTCGCTCGAATGAAGAGCGTAAGATAAACAAATATGAGTACCGGAAGTTCTAGCTTTCCCGAAAGAATCGAAAATTTATCCCGCTGAACTGCGTCCGCTCGCGAACAGCTGGTATAAAGAGCAGACGTTCAAGATGAAGTTTTCGTCTCTTCGAGAAAGCTAAAACTCAGTTCCGTTAATTTCAAGCATACAAATATTTGGATTAGCTAGAAAGTTCTTCGTTTTCATTTGTTTCATTCTCTCTATCTTCGTTTCGTTTCGTTTTTTTTGGGGGGGACGACCATCTTTGACGATGTTGCATTATTGACGTTTATGAATTAAAGACCTATAGAGATGTCCTATAGAGATGTCCTTTCTTTGAATGCTTCATTAAAACTATACATCAATCTTGATCAGTATGGAAACTTTAATTAAACCGAATACAAATAATTGAACCGATTCGCAACGCTCATGGTCTAAAGACAAACAAACTCGCGCCTTTTGCCCAAAAATACTCATTTAGTTTTCATTATATCATTTATTTGTTTCCTATTCTTTACCAGTTCAATTATATCTTCCTCTTGTTTGTGCCGAGCCAAAATGAATCATTTCCGCGGCAAGTTCAGGATTTTTTGTTTGTCACTAATAAACTGATCCCCAAACTACATAAATGAAGTCGACATTGAGATGAAAATAGTGTTTATACAAGTGATCAGCAGGGGATCATTTTCTTTATTTGTAAAATCAATCTACGACTGTCTTTATGGCGCCAAACTCTTAATACACCGTCATATTTATTAAGTGGGAAATCGTTGAATGGTTCTTTCTAGCTAGTAGATCATTCTAGGAGACGTAAACTAGGTATCTGGTTACCGTAAAAGCTTTTTATACTCGACTTTTGGATGCAAATGACCGACACTCTCTCTAAGCTGAAGAACAGCACACTAAAAAAAGAGCTTCTAGATCTGTTTAAGATATTTCTCAGTCACCAACTTTTCTCTCGATTCTATTTTATTTGAACACTAAAACACTATTTCGCGGTTTGAGTGAGTCAACCTTCCATGTTTTCCTGACCTTAATAGTGTTTTAATTTCCTGATATACAAATCTTATCTATGAAAACAAACTAGAATACTGGGCCATGGGGTTCAATTCCCCGCCCTCTTGCCTTTTGTCTATCTGGGAAACAGGAGAAAAGGCGAGGAGTTGATAGATGGGAAATAGATTGGACTAAAACTAAGGTCCGGTTTAGACGTCGAAGTTCACGTGTGCCGAATCTAATGCCAAATGAATTAAAACAATAAATTTTGCTCATTCGCATTAGATACGGCATATGTGAAATTCGACGTCTAATCTGGGTATAATGAATCTCAAATTCAACAAATATTACGTATTTTCCTTGACTTGTTGTTACCCTCGATACTTTCTGTAATTAAGTGGTAGGGCTTTAGAGCTGGTTCTAATTGTTTTTACAAAGGAAAGAGAAAACGTCTTTAATGCATCTTTTTTCTGCGCTAAAACACCGCCATCCCGGCTTTGCTGCGGCAGTGATCACCATTAAAGCTAATAGTATATGGTAGTTTTCCCAATGGAATATAGAATCTCCGACAAACAAGCTCGTTTTTTTAGTAGTTATCGATTTTTTTCTTAATATTTCAGTAGAATTTTCAGCAATCGGTGTCTGTTCCATGCTGTATATCAAAATCACATTTTTGCTTGTCCAACCTAGCAACAGTAACTAGGGAGGTGGAACAATAAACATTCGGGATCAGTGTATTTCCACGCCTCGTTTTCTAGCCTGAGGTCTTTTTCGCATATCTCGTAAAAAACACAGGGCTCTTTCATACTTTTTTTTAGTAGGGAAAAGCCTAAAAGGTGATTAATTTTCTAAGTGGCATGTCGATCGTCCATTAAACAGGGTCTCAATTAATATTTTGCTTAACAATATATAACCGGCTTTTATACTCTTCATAAACTAGATTCTTTCCAATATAATACGTAGAATAACAAATATAGACTATTGAACATAATTTCCTATTGCATGATCGATCATAAATTTATAACCATAGAATACAAATTACCGCATTGTATACTTATATTAATACATTTATCTCTGCTGTACAACTGTATTAATATTAATAATATGTCTAATGATAAATAATGCATACCTACAAGTACAGCCAATACGAACCGCTACTGCTAGAAATTATCACTTATCTTAATAGATTCAAGCAGAATTGTTGAGTGAAAAATTCATTACATTTTATAACAGTTTGAGGAGCGTCGCAGTTCTGTGAGCATAATTTTTTTAAAGACATAAATACTGCACAAAAAAAAATCAGTAAAAAACGATTCTATTTCACCCGTGAACCGAGTAAACTTTCGACATTAAAAAACGATTGTAAAGTTAAATATACTAAAATAAATCAAGCTGTGTTGATTCTTCGTTCTGCACTCTTCCTCTCTCTCTCACGCTCTAGATATTTCCTCTTTCTCTCTCGGAAGTCTCTACTTCCTCCAACTTCTTTCTCTGTAGCTCCTTGTTCTCTATTTTCTTGATTTCTCCGTCTTTCTTTCTTGTAAGTTCCATCAAACAGCAAGAAGCAAAATATCTATTTCCTATCTGCTAAACTATATTGCTTAAAGAAAACGTTATAGAGTTATCAGATCGAGTGATTGGCGTATTGACATACATATATATATCTGGCAGCTAAAACCTTAAAAATACACACATATATATAAATAAGAATCAAGAAAGCTTTGAACCGAGTTTTTATTGACATCAAAGGAATAACGACTAGCGGCCAGTTCTAATTATTACTTGGCAAAAAATCTCGAGCAATTTTCGGTTTTGCCGCGGGTGAATATTTCATGAGATAATCCACTCATCTGCCATCCTTGTTAGCAGTCTGTTGTTGTTGCTAATATAATATCAATTTTGCATCCAAAATTCTATTCAATCCCTGTAAAAAAACTCCCTTTATTAGAATATTGGAAGTTCTAGAAAAAGAAGAAAGAAGGCCAAAGAGGTTGCATACGTTCCATCTTTCAATTCACGACGTAGCCACGCAACCATAATTAAGGATTGAGAAAGCTATACAATTATGTTTTTAATTCGAGGCTTTTTCAAAAGGAACACTCGCAAAATTGCTGGTGGCAACATAATTTCCTAGCGTTGAAAATAAAAAAACAACATAGCCGATTGACTTGCTTATAAATATGCACCAGTGCAGTATTGGCAGGTGCTGGTTGTTTTTTCTTGAAGAACTGAAATGTATACATCACATCTCCTCCAAACACTAAACCCTAAGACTCATTCTAACTTCTTGAAAATACCTATTTTCATGTAGTCTCAGTTATCCGATCTGAATTGAAGAAGAATATGATTTATGAAGTGATTCGATCTTTCCCTGTATTAATCCAAAATCATTGCTACTATTTCCGTTCATTGATAAACATAATCGCCATTGAAGCGAGAGAACACTTTCCAGTTGACTAGGCTGAAGTCTGGGCTGAAGTTTAGATCATTGCCGTGGTTAACAATTGCCTTCCCGCTTAATTTATAATCATTGGTGCTCCGAAACTGTCGTTAAAATACCTTCAAAAGGAGAAAAGCTACGCGTCTGACAATATTTAGTGGGGGGAAAAGTGGAAGATAAGATAAATGAGATCTTGAAGAAAGGAAGGAAAGGAAGAACGGAAAGACTAAACAGAAACAGTATCGTTCAAAATTGAGGCTTCCTCTAAGCTGTTTTAGATGTATCAAAAAGCAGCTTTCCTTTGAGAAAAGCCCATCTGTTTTTCCGCGGGAAACAGGAGGGAATTCTTCGCGCTTCCAACCCTCTCGTGTCCCCGGCCCATAGTAATGATTATTTACCTGTATTTTAACCTTAAAAATCTGTTCTATCGATATTCAATTTGTCGATATTCTTGTAACCTACTCATTCCTAAAGGCATAGGGAATCTCTAAGTTAACTCTTTTGTGGCATATAGACTTGTAAATAGCGATTAACATCAAGCTGCCTATTTAGTACACTGCTTCGAGCCCGCTTCTGTTTGTGACACAACTATGAAGACTATGAATATTGAGCCGACATAACGTAAACGTGTGGGTGTAGCAGCATAATACAAACATAATACTCACAATCGAAAGCCTTCTCGCTGTGTTCGCTATGATCTACCGGAATAAGAACTGTTCTGCTACTCATAATTCACAAGCTCGTCGACAAGACTCAGAAGGAAGTTTTGTACAATGAATTTGTGTATCGACTAAGCTACCATCTGCGATGACAACCGAGTCGGTCTCGAGTAACGCCAACACCACGCTGAGAATACACCGCATTCAGAGTGACCAAACAATATTATCTTAAATATTTAACCGCAAACCTCTTCTGATGTTTGAGGTATTAGTCTCAGTAATAAACGGGATGATCTAGGTCCTTTATCAACTAGTACAACTCTTATAAGACTGAATGTGGGACCGGCAGTGCAGTAGCAACTAATCAAGTCGAATAAAACGGAGAAGGACTGGAGAGAGGAAGTGACGTTATTATTGTCACCAGTCTACCTCTACCGACAAAAAACATAGGAAGCCCATTATAGTAAGGACTGCTGCCAGATTAAACTGAGCCCGGAGTTTGATTACAAAATGAAACTAGAAGAACCCTGATTTGGTATAAAGGCCATGATTTGTATCCATCCCAATGACTGAAGGAAACTTTGTATCCGTTTTGCCGTCCATGTTTGGGTACATAGCGAATCATGTCAGGAAATATGCTGTCTTCTCTCAGTAGTCAGGTGGAAGTTGAACAGTCACCTCGTGACAGCAGTCCAAGTCGTGACGCACAACACTTATTATAAGTAATAGCATGACTTGAGGGTGATTAGTGATTAAATGTCCCCGAAAGCCGAGGGAGGTTTTGTTGAAGTCCCGACGCCGAAGGCGGAGGGACTTTAACTAAACCTCCCGAGGCTTGAGGGGACATTTAATCACTAATCACCCGAAATTTCATGCTATTAGTTTGTAATATTATGATTACCAAGGAATAAAACTGCTCTTAGGAAATATGTTAGCTTTCGTACGATGCATAAATTACAAAGTTTTACAAAGCTGTTGATTTGCGGCATACTTAAGGGAATTTGCCTTTGTTAAATGCGACAATGGCGAATTGAACCAGCATTCATTCATTCGTGCTGCTTTATTCTAATTCACTTTGGTTGGCCTAGAGCGGTATTAATGAAGTGTTTTAAAACCGTCTTGATTACGTCACAAATAGTAAGAAAAATTCTCGGCTAGTCAACGTATGCGCAAAGATTGTTCAATGGATCCCACAAGTGCTGGGGTGTTCAATAGTTTGTAGTCCAGAGTCATTGCGCAAAATTTTCGATTGGGTGAATGCTACCCAGCCATGGTCCCGGTGATTGTCATATGAGGGACCATGCCTCATGAATAGTGATGAGGGATATTTAGTTACTAAATATCCCTCATGATTATATTCATGAGGGATATTTAGTCTAAATATCCCTCATGATTATATTCATGAGGGATATTTAGACTAAATATCCCTCATCACTATTCATCCAGGGGGATGTTAGACCTTAAACATCCCTCTGGAAACAATGGATCCCGAGGTAATCATGATATTATACCAGATAAAAACGGTATTCTTAAACTGCACGGAAATAGTGTCTGGAACATGATATGTTCTTGATTTCAAACCGACAACTAAGAATTATCAGTGGTATCCTCCGGGATCTTACTCTCTTTAAAACACTTTCTAAAGTAGTTCATTGCCTATTATTTCCTCAAGGATCATTACTTATTTCTTTAACTCCTTCCTTAATTTCTGTGATAAAACATTACTACGACGTTTCGAAGTATTCTCCATTACTTTATCTCCTCAGAGGCTATCTTATTACTTTTATTGAACAGAAGGCATCATTTGGACGATATCCTGATACTTTATTTAATCGGCTTTATCCACTTCATCCTCTTCTTCCGAATTTTTCATTTTATATTTCCGCCGGTCGATTCGTTATATCTGCTACAACATCAGTCATGTTTCATCACCTTGACATCACCTTGTTTCCATAGCTTTGGCTCACTTTTTCCTGCCAAGGAAATATCAGTCGACTGATTTCTTTTTTTCCACGTCAACCAAGTAACCACCTTGTCATTGCCTCATTTTAATTTCTATGGAATGACTCCAAAATGCACATATTTCACGTTTACATGTATCTAAATTATTGATTTATTGCAAAACAAATTAAAAACATGTCCCCCTTTATACATAATATGGTTCTCAGTTGGTTTTCCTTCCTTTACAAAACTTAACACGCTAAAATCCAATACGGTTAATTTCCTGACTTATAGATCAGCTGAGAGCGGGTTGTTTCAGGTTCAGGATTCGATGAAAGTGATATCTTTGATTCGTTTGGTTACCGGCTATCATATCTGTTGACCTGTTTCATTTTTGCTTTATTACCAATCGGTATACTTTATCATATTTCCACCACCATTTCTAAGAAACTTCCGACCGCTGATATAAAGATGTTTGGATAAAGGACTTCAGAATACGGATTTAGATTATCACTATAGACCTTTATTTTGATGAGTTCGATAAACATCACTGGTCTAGACTTAGGTTACAAACAACACCATATAAGGCTTGATTAGACACGGCTCAATTACGTAGGCGCATGCGCCAAATTGCCCAAGAAAATAAACATGGCCACTAGAAAGTGTTGCATCTAACATGAAAATTGGTCGAGGTTTTCAGGGAAAAGTTTTGCACTTTTGTAGCAGATTTTGTTCGTTTCAGTTAGTTTGTTTGTTTTTGGTGGAAATCACGTGGACTGTAAAGCAGCTGCTATCGTTTAGCTGCGTCACTGACGCAATTAGTGAAAAAATTAAACTCGAAGAGAAAAAGCCGGCGTTAAGGAATCAACAGTGCGTCGTATATAATATAATTTTAAGTGTGATCGGTGCGATTAAAAAAATAATAATAAAAACAAACCTGTGGCCCTCGTGCGATGCCGATCATATTGTCCATACAATACGCCATCTTTACCAATGCATCGAAGAACATAAAGTCACGGCTATAGGAAAACATATAAAAGAACAACATGGAAATGTAATGAAGACTAGACCTAAATAGATTGTGCTCGGCAACTTTTGAGCAAATTTTTGTACTGCAAACATCCTAGAGCAACTTTTCCATTCCTTAGGGACTGGTCAGAAATTAGCAGGGGGGAGGGGGGGATAAAGGGGAGGGTCATAACTTTTTGAGCCCCTGAAAAGGGAGGGTCATGAAAAAATAGGCAGTGAAAAAGGGAGGGTTACATACATTTATGCTCTTGCAGATGCCCCTCAAAACACTGGAAATCGCATTTCCGAGGGTCTCTGAATTTAAAATTTTCTAAAATTTAAATTTTTTTTTTGGTGCTCCGGCCTAAGGTGATCATTACCCTTACCCCCTTCCAAAAAAAATTCCTTGAACAATATTGTCTTAAGTGAAAGACAATATTGATTTACTTGTTTACAAGAGCAAGATAAAAGCTATAAAACAAATTAATGTAAAGTTTCATTCCCATTGCTAGGGACACTCGACGAAATAATGGATTTGGTCATTACATGTCCACCTGGCAAACGTTGGGCAAATATGGTGCTCTATATTTGCCCATACATTTGCCTATGCAGACAAAGGTCGGGGTAAATTTGTAATACATTTGCCATTGATTTGACATGTATCTGAACACATGGGTAAATATGTTACATATTTGCCCATAGTTTAGACACGTTTACCCAGTGGGGACATATGGTGACCGTTTTTGCCCCCATATTTGCCCTATCGCCCAATGAAGGGTACATATGAAATCAACTTTGCACTAGGCTTTGTCCCATATTTACCTGGGGGAGGGGGGAGGGGCAAATACAATACTCCATAGTACACCGCGATATAAGGTTTCTGTTTCAATTCATTGCAAAACATTTCAGAACAAATCAAAAATTTTCAACTAAATTATGGATGCTTGCTTGTATTTTACGACACTATCATTTGAGTCTTCGTCGTCATTCCGCTGTAATTGCCATTCATTTGTTAAAGGATTATGAGAGTCTTCTTTGTGACGGTCTTTAGATCTTCGTTACAGTGAAAGCAATGATAACGCTTTGGCATCGCAGAAGACATTTTGTTTGCCAGAACGCTAACTATATAATCAAAAAGACGATATATATCACTGGGATAATTACTCAAAATCCAAGCATTTTGATTGGCTAACAGCCATCTTCCGGCGTAATAAAATTCCACGTCTATCATCGAAATGCCATTAGACAAAACCACGTCCATTCTTTATTACATCCTTTTCCTTAGAGCTGTCACTGTTCGCCGCAGATAAAATATGGTGGTTTACCAAAGTTTTAGAGATAGAAACTAATCAAGTTTATTGCAATGATATTTCGTGAATCTACGCTTCAGCAAAAGTTTCTTGACTTTCTTGACTTTAAAATAAAGCAAATAGCTTTTTACTAGAAAGTTGTGACTTTTTTTATTATTAGACTTCATTATATGAACGTATATGTCATCACATGTCACTTGATAAATAGGGGGAAGATTTGTTCAGTGGATGTACTTATCCGTTCATTCGCCTTTAGGTCACAGACAGGTAACAAACTCTGTCGGTCATCTAGTTTTCCACACATATTCTATTTTTGCTTATAAGGAAGGTTCATTCGTTGCGATCAAAAAAATAGGAAGAACAACTCCACCATTACCAGGACGCCCAATGCCACTCCATTCTGTGACAGAAACTACCACTACGAGCAGTACGAGTAGAAATATTGAAAATGGCGCCAATTCTCAAAGGCTAAATGTGCTTATTCCTTCTGTCCCTGGTGGTTGCGAGGATGTGCTAAGGGAGCACAGAAATCGCCTTTTGCAAGCAACATCAACCGAGAATGAGAATGTTGACCCCGAAAGTGCCAATGAAATTTCTCCTAATATCGAGACGATTTTGAAACAGTTTAAACAACTCCAAGAACAAAACCGCCAAATACTAGCGGCCTTACAAGAAAACCAGCATACTAAGGACAACGGCAAGACCAAGGTTACTGTCTCAAAGGCTGTTGCAGTAAGTATTGAGGGAATGTTTAAAAAAGCAGGCTATTTTTTATTGATAATTTTACCGTGATTTATTGGCGCGAAGAAAAAAGTTGGTATAATTATGCAGCGATATAATTTATGCAATGCTAAAATTGGCGGGAAACATAAGACATGCAAGTGGTTAAATGCTATAAAAGATTACTATTGACTCGCAATAATAATACTAATGATAATAATAATTTCCTGGTTTTTTTTTTTTTTTTTTTTGTAAAGGAATTATTTTGATTTCGACTTTTTTCAATGTTATACAATCACCGCCATGAAAAGAATGAAAACATTAATACTATATCTAAGAATAACTTACTTCCTATGATTTTAATGGATTTAATTATTTTACAGTCTGAAGTACGCTTGGTAGCAAAGAAACTGCGGGATCGGGTCGAAAACCCTCTCATATGGGATTTTACTAAAGCGTAAGTATGAAAATCTAACAAACTATCTTGTCTGAAACATCCATAGTTTCTCCACTTACCACTCAAATATGGCATTTCCTAATTAGTTTCAGAGATGACGTCAACGAAGCGATAAACAACGCGATAAGGGAAAGAGTTCAGAACGTGCATAAGGATGTCTCTGCTGTCGAGTTAGAAGGTATTTATGTCTTTGATGACACTTTTGTATTTTGTATTGCGAAGTGCGGAAAGCCTTACTCACCTATCAAAGTTAGTCTGGGGGGGGGGGGGGGGGGGGGTGCGGACAAAGGGTGGGGATTTGAAATGTCACTGAACTAAATGCCAAAATTTCTAATAAAATTCCCAGAAAATTACTATTGGATTAGTATTGTTATTGATTATTGTGCTAAAATTTAATATAACGGTATTTGTTATAATTTCAGCTGCCCTTAAAAGCCACTTTCTCACGAGAAGAAAAAGAAGTAAACGAGAGCGTTCAGGGGCCCTTGGAAGACATCAAAAGATGCAGCGGAAAACCCAAAGAAAACAAAATGTGAGTACTAGCTGATTTTGCAGCGAGCATAACTTTGTTTCTTTTTGTTTTTTAGCTCCTAAAATCCAGATCCAAGGCATCGGACGTATCAACCTCGCTTACACCAGGGGACAAGGAAAAAATCAAGTCCATTATGAAACTTGAGTACATGTCATCAGAGGAGTCCATGTCAGAGGCTGATGACCAGGTTGATGAAGATAACACAGCGGGCAGTGGCTCTGATAATGAAGGGGGCCCTCCTAAGCAGAGGAAAGTTTTAATAAAACACCCTCTGCCATGGAGAAGTCCCCTAGCAAACCAGTTCATGGAAAGTATGGACTGAAAGGCGAAAAGGAGGCTGTCAGAGCGCAGCCTCACCATGCTTTTAAAGCGCAAAATCGGGGAGCCGTCAAGACGCCCAAGGCCAACTGGAGGTCCCGAATGGGCAGTGAGAGCATAAAGGTTCTTAAGAATATCATGTATGACATGTATTGCAAATCAGTAGGTGTACTACTACAAAATGTAATGAAGTACAGCTTACAGCAGTATGAAAGAAAATCTAAAAAAGAATCCTACATGCCAAATATATTGACAACTGAATATATATAATCTTCTTTCACAAATTGTCACAAGAAAACTTTAAATACGCTATTTCACTCACAGAACTAGCATTTTCAATTGTAGTTATCGAATTCTTTATTGTTAATCGTCAAGAAAAGGAAACACAATAAAATGTTTCAGTATGATTTATGTCTTTTTATCACACATACGGTCAGGGTAGATCGCATGGTATATGCAAGGCATAAATCACATATACGGTCAGGGTATATCGCATGGTATATGAGAGGCATAAATCACATATACGGTCAGGGCAAATAAAGGGTATATGAAAGGCATAAATCACATATACGGTCAGGGCAAATAAAGGGTATATGAAAGGCAAAAATCACATATACGGTCAGGGCATATCGCATGGTATATGAGAGGCATAAATCACATATACGGTCAGGGCAAATGAAGGGTATATGAAAGGCATAAATCACATATACGGTCAGGGCAAATAAAGGGTATATGAAAGGCAAAAATCACATATACGGTCAGGGCAAATACAAGGTATATGTAAGGCATAAATCACATATACGGCCTGGGAAAATAAGGGTATATGTAAGGCATAAATCACATATACGGCCTGGGAAAATAAGGGTATATGTAAGGCATAAATCACATATACGGCCTGGGAAAATACAAGGTATATGTAAGGCATAAATCACATATACCGCCTGGGAAAATAAGGGTATATGTAAGGCATAAATCACATATACGGCCTGGGAAAATACAGGGTATATGTAAGGCATAAATCACATATACGGCCTGGGAAAATAAGGGTATATGTAAGGCATAAATCACATATACGGTCAGGGCAAATACGGGGTATATGTAAGGCATAAATCACATATACCGCCTGGGAAAATACGTGCACATATCAAATGAGCATTCACATTTACTACCGGGTAAATGTATGGACGATTTGATATCTGCTATATATTTGCCTTTGGGGATTTTACTGGGCCATACAGACTTTGCCATCTGTGCCCACCGGATAAATGTGTAGGTACATACCATATACAATCATTGGGCAAATAATGTTTACTATCAGTCAAATATGATATTTGACCCTATATTTGCCTATATGTTTGCCTACATGACAAATCCATTATTTCGTCAAGTGGGAGGGTCACTTCATTTTCGGCACACAATGTCAAATCTCCAACCCCCCCCCCCCCCCCCCCCAAATGCTAATTTTTGACCAGTTCCTTACCAGCTTTTGAGCAACAAATGATAAAACAACCAAAGTATTCCAATTTTTTCTGTTAATTTGGTTGATACTTAGAATGCTGTAGACGTGTATTGATTATTGACCCTGCAAATGATTAACAATGCTTTGTTTTCTGACTTTCCGTGCATGAAGTTATGTGCGCCCACGAACTGGACAGCAGTGATCTATTTAATATCGCCCACGTGAACGCACCAATTATCCAGCGGTTATTCATACATACATAGTTTATTCAAATCGCAAATGAAATATTAACAACTAGTAAAACTAAGGGCAAATACGACCAAAAGCGATACAAATGAAACAACAAAGCTGAATAATAGGCGACTTGAAAGGAAGTTATGAGGTTATCCCTATGTAAAAACTCCCCAAAAAACGGCAAAACAAAACAAAAAATACAAGGAAATACATTTAAAAAAAACAATCCCTAATTACCGTAATTAGCAAAAATTCATTATAAAATGAAATATAAATATATAAAGTATGTATACTGATAGATGTATACTGGAATGAGTTTAAGTGTCTAAGTGTTTTTGACGCAGTATTTAGTAAACACTATACACCTAAGTGGGGCTATTTTTAGCATCCAAAGTCCTTTGGTTTTTAATTTTTTGATGGTATGGACGTGTGCGCTCGCTCAAAAACAACATACTTTCGCGATTTTTCTCACTTTTTTTCGACAAAATCTAATAGATGATAAAGTAAAACGATCAGGATTGTCTATGTTCTGTTCTCTGATAAAACACGACTGAGGCTGCTCAACACTGACAAAAACGCGAAAATTATGTTTTTCCCCAAAAATCTTTATATGCAGTAGCTACTTCCAGGTTTGGATGATGCGCACAATTTTTGACGCACAGGAGTAGGGTATGTCGAAAATTGTTTGTACACGGATGCTAAAAATAGCCCAACTGGGAATTCACATGGCACGCGCGGTATTAAGGTAGTTCGGGACCCTTGCTACTGCGCATCCATTTCGCGCATCTTGTTTTTGATCACTTATCTAAGTGTTTTTGATGTTTTATCCTAATATTATGTAAATTCAGAACCACCTCCACAGCCGACCTAAAGATTTCTTGGATTTAGCTCTATTTCAGTTGTAAAAACGAAGTTTTCCCGAACACATTCAAAATTTTATTGCCAGTTATCAGGCTCCGTTTGTATCGTAGTGTAACAAAATGGTTCTTCACGAAAACTCAATATAGGAAAAGAAATTCAAACTCTGAAGACCCTGAATTCGATTGGAATATATTCTAGAGACATGAGAGAACAAAATGACTGACAAATACGTTCTAAGCGGTCATTTAGGTACTAGAAACCAGTCCCGCGCAGAAAAGAACGGTGATTTTTGCTCAGAATCTAAAGATTCTTGACGCTAAATCTCGTTTATTAGCACGGTGACCTCCTATTTTTAGTTTACATTTGAGTTTGTCATATAAATTGTTTTTCATAATATGAAATAAAAAATGCATCGTTTTGGATGGGAAAATGTAGTAATTTTCACAGTGTATATTCATTATTGTCACGAAAGAGGGATACATATCCCTCTTTTACTTGACATATTTTGTGCTCCGATAGCTTCCAATGCGTATTATGTTAATGACATATGAGATAAGGAAGGTTGTTTCCATGAAAGCTATTTGTCTGTGTTCAACATTGAGAACTGAAAACGTCTGAAAAATGCTTTTTCTTGTTCAAAAGTTTGTTCAATATTTGCGATAGAAAATACAAATAACCTCCCCAAATTTTTGAGTTTCATTTTTGAGTTCCACCCATGAAGTTCTTTTTGTAGACAAAGTTTGAAGAAAAGTTTATTGCAGGATCTATGGGTCTGGAACCACCTTTGAGTTTCCCTCTCTTATTTATGCTGTCTTGTCCAAACCCATCGGCTTCAACAATTTCTTTAGGTAGGTTGAGGTAGGTTGTTCCACATGCTAACTCTGACAAAAAAGGAAAATTGTTAGCAGTTAACTCTAGCTGCTTTAACATAAAGTTTATAGGAATGATTAGCTCTAGTAGACTTAACTTTTGTAAATTCAAAAAACATCAAAATTTAGAATACCTAAACCGAAAACTATCTTGTAACAATCAACTAGAGTCAGATAGTCTCTGCGGATCGAGAGAGTAGGCCACTTCAATGTTTTATAATTACATCTTTCTTCGTACGGCATTTCCCCTCTTGTTTGTCGAAGTGCTAATCTGGAAGCTCTTCTTTGTACTTTTTCCAATCAGTGCAATTATGTCCTTCACTAGGTGTGGACACCAAACGGGTGGCACATATTCGAGGATTGGCCTTACGAGTGACATATATACAGCATCGAAAAGACTGTGTTATTGGCGGTGCCAACAGTTCGTAAGATAGTCCCTAAGACTTTGTTAGCTTTATTTGCGGTGATGCCAACGTGGTCAACACAAAATAGGTTGCTGGTGATAGTAACACCAAGATCTTTGAAACCTTTAACGTCCTTCAAGGTCTTCCCCAAGATGTAATTCGGCTTGGACTTGTCGCGCAAATGGGTTATAAGTGTTCGCACATTCTCTAAGGTGGTGAGATCATGTTGAGGGGCTTGTGTGTCTATAACTGGGTCAATGAGCTGCCTGTAAATCTTGGTGTCGTCCGCGTACAGCTTCACATTAGAAGTAATGCGATCCGTGATGTCATTAATGTATAGCAGGAACAGGATGGGACCTAGAATTGTACCCTGAGGTGTTCCAGATGCCACTGGAAGTCAATCAGAACGAGGACCTCTTATAACCACGCGTTGGTATCGATTAGTGAGGAAATTTGTGAACCATAGAAGTAAGCTTCCGTTTATACCGCTAACGTTCGTGTGGCACGCTGTCAAAGGCTTTAGCCAGGTCAGGGAAGATTGCGTCCGTAGGGATAGAACAATTTCTTGACTTCGCCCAGTCATTAACAGCAGATAGCAGTTGAGTTACAGTAGATGTTCCTTGAAGGTAACCAAGCTGGCTGTTGTTTGATACATTCAATTCATGCCAGAATTCAAATACATTGTTTTTTATCATTCTTTCACCAATTTTACGTACAATCGATGTGAGTGAGATTGGGCTCATTATTCGCTCAGACTCAGATTCAGAGCTGCTATTTTGATATCTACTAATCATACTACTAATCATCAGAAATATCGCACGACAGCTGTAATTTAACTGACGAAAACTAGCGCTTTTTAAAGCTTAAAAGTTGTTATCCAGAATGAAATGGCTCGCATTGCCAGAAATATTGGACATTGTCAGCGGTGTTACGCATGAATGAAAATGAAGTGATTTTCTAGAGGAAAAAAATAACTACATGGTTTCCAAGCACATATTTATATTCAACTATGATGTTAGTAAAACAATTCTTGCCAAAAAATAGTTACTTGACAATCAAAAGAACAACTATTATTTTTCTGTTGATAAGCCTCACCACAGGAAGCCCATGAAGGACAAGAAACAAGTTTCAAACGTAAATCGTTACTTTAAGCTTCCTTATTGTATCTCAGCAGTCAATAGGAGCTTGTAAAAACAAAATGGCGATATTTAGGGGGTTTTGAAGCTGTTTGGAGCAGTTTTCTGTGGTTTCTTGTCATTTTTAACTGAAAACTACGAGCTAACAACGCGTCGAATCGCTTAAAATTTAACCTAACTTCAAGCTTCTTGGGAACCTACATTCTGAAGGCATGCTGTCTATTTTGAGCGGTTTTGGATTTATTAAACACTCGTTTGGTGATATCGAGGTGGAGCTCTTTTACTTTTAAATTTTTTCGAGCTCAAATAAGACGATTTTGGGGTCAAGTGTGGCCAGATTTATAGACGATGTATGGAATCTAGAGCTTTCGAAGCCTTTCGAAGGCAAGTAGTCCGGGAACCAATATGTCGCATGATTCAATGATCATTTTACGCTTATTTAGTAGCTTGTAGGGTGGGTTGTTTGTCGCGATGTGGAGCTCAGAGGAAATAAAACCTTATTCGCCGTAAATAGAGGAAGCTCTATATTCCCCATACATTTCCTATAAGACTCGGCGGCTATTTTGTAAGCTGAAACGCATCATTGCGCATGGATGAGCAGGCTCATGTCCCATATTTCTGGCAATGGCTTGGTGAGCAACTTTTTCAATTTTTGGCAACTTTTCAGCAAGATTTAGCCATTTTTGAGCAAATTTGGCATGATTTGTTAGCACAATCTATTTAGACCTAATGAAGTACCCATACGATATCAGTTCTTGGTTTACCGGCGATACTTAAGAAATGCGGAATTTTCATTCGTGAACAAAAGCCACTCCTTTAACACACAAGTGTTTATTTAGACTTACTGACATTCTTATATAAATTCTAGCTTTAATAGGACAATAACATGACTTTTTTATTTTATTTTATTTATTTATTAATTTTTATTTATCTGCTTTACAACTTTGAACCAGTTGAAGGCATGATCAACAGGACAAGAAGTCCCATGCTAAGACCAGCCTAATATCATGAGAGGTAGTTAGTATTAGGTAGACACTGAGGGTGGTCACTGCCAGGGTTTCTTTTTACGTCCTCAGTGGACGAGGAGGAGGGCATATTGTTTATTTGTGGCCCCAGTAGCATCAAGTCTTCAATATCAAAAGTTAGAATTTTATTAAAACATTTTCATTCGAAAATAGCACAGGGAGCCCACAGCCACTGGTAGAATCAGTGATTAGGATAAAATCTATCATGCGTAAATGCACGTGCTAGATCCCGCACGAGCTTGGCGGCGTTTCCGGATTGGTTGCAGTTCAAGTCTCAATAAATTATCAGCTGCTAACGTTGCTAGCGTAGAATATAATGACTTGTTGAGACGCAGAAATTGAGACTCTCTTTACTGTATAGCATATGCATGCACTCATGATTGCGCAATAATTTGGCACACAAATGACACAGTGGTGCCTAGTGAAGGTTCCCTGGGTGCCCGTGCAATCACGGGGATGATAACATCAAAACGCGGGAAATTTTTGCGAAACGACATAACATCTAATATGTGTCAGTTTCTGGCGTCAACGGCCCCATGCGTATTTACTCACTCGACTTCTTGATCACGGCGCAAACAAGATATAATTCATTGATAACCCTAGCTGTTTGAGATATCGCACAGCTGATAAGCAGATGCATGATGATCCTGTATTTATTCCTTCCACATGCACCTCGAACGCATGGAATTAATTTTAATTTAGTAACGTACGACCAACAAGTTTTAAGGATATGCATGAGGTGCATGACTGGGAAGCAGGATTGAGTTTAGTGATTGGAGCGCTCGGCTCTGCGATTGGATCCGCGATTTCCGAAAGTGTCGAAACTCATTGTGCGGGCATGTAAATATGTTGCTTCTCTAAGTTGGTTCTCTTTTGTGTTTCGAGAGTTTTTCTCCAGGTTCGCTTGCCTTCCTCCGCAAAAAGTTAACAGTCCATTTGCATTCAAACATATAAAGAATCTCAATTGGTTGACTCTTATTTCTGCGACATTGTTATTATTTAAAGCTTGGTTCACACTAGCGACCGAGCATAAGCATAACGACATACGCAAGCGCAGATATTACTTTAAGGATGACTGAATGTTTTGTTCTGTCCAAATATAAAGAGGTTAACTAACCATGAAAGACTATCTGCGCTTGCGTATGTGGTTATGCTTATGTTTGTCGCTGCTGTGAACCAGGCTATACTGTTCTTGTGTCATGCTCATAAAACTGTGTTCAAATGAAACCGGAAATGAAACGGGGCCTGGGATGCGAGGTTTTCCAGTGGCCATTCTTGTTTTCTCTGGACAATCTGGCGCATGCGCGTACGTTTTTCGGTCCTGTCAGTCAGCATTAGTCAAGGTAGTCCAGCAAGCAAAGATTGACCCAAGTCACTCACCAAACCAATGATTCCTGTACCGTCCCCCATCACCGACTCGTCGAGGCCCCATTCAGGCGTTTGTCAGTAAACCTTGTAGTTTACATAATAAATTATGGTTTTTATTAGGCATTTCGCAGGCGTCAATGCGTTAACAGTAAATACAAGAATTGCATGCATGATAAAACTTAGAAAATTAACGACTTTGACCTTTGTTTTCAAAGATAACATGCCACCCTCTTTGAACTGGTTGGAATTAGATTTCGAATTGTGCGCGGGCTTTTGCTGAGGGAGAAAACCCAGACAAAACCAGGGAGAACTCTTGAAGCTCCGTGCAAAGGGATCAAGATGACTCACTAGCTAACACGAGTCTTTTCTATAAAAAAAAAACATTTCTAGGGGGAAGAGGGGTGAAAAGTCAAGGGGGTTCGGAAGAAAAATCACAGGAAGCTCAGGCTCAATATGTTTCAGGTTCCAATAATTCAATCATCAATTGCGCTTATCTTCGCCCCTCCCCTCCTATGTTTTAGAGAAATCATTAAACTTGAAGCTAGAACTCTGGCATTGAACTTGGACTGCCAGTGAAGAAAAAATTGACATCCGAAGCTCATCTAGGAGGGGGTGACGCTTGGGGCAAAACGTTGGCGGCGGTCCAATGGCCAAATGAGACAGTACGCTCCTACCCCCTGACAGTGGGTGTGCCTGAAGGGGAGGTCTTCACAAGTTTTTACACCTCCCAACCGGGATGAAAAACTGCCTTCCATACGTGTTTGACACAAGACCAAATGCGATGCAGACCCGGCCGAATCTGTCATTCCAATAGATAAACTAGTGAACCTAATCATTGATGGTATCTGCTCTACTAAATACTGCATGGCTTTAATACAGTCTGTTCACATGTAGACTACCTGTATTTGAAAATCGTGGTTCTCTTGTTTCGCAACTAAATCCTTATGACCTCATTTTGAATGATCAAAGTGACTGATATATCGCACCATCAACTCAACTTCTCCCTGCTAGAAATCTTTTACCACTTCGCTTCGGCATGCAAGATCAAGATATTAAATCTTCAATTAAATTTAAGGCATTTGACACAAAATATAAACTTAACTTGATGCTTTATTGAAAGCACGCATTACGCATGTCGTGACCGCAAAAATGCGCGCGCTCAAGGAGTCACTTTACCTTTAAGTCTCCAAACATCTTACTCCAGATTTATCGTTTTATTAATAAGGATATCTCATTAGCCTTGTCAGAATGTACGGATTCCACTAAGCGTCCGCTTTAACCAGATTTTGCTGTTATTGCCGGCAATCAGGATTACTGTTCCTCTTGACCATGTAAGAGGGCTGTGTCCGTAACAGATGTTTACAGACCAAGCGCTGGAATTAAGCAAAGCCATATATCATACACTCAGCCAAACTACTTGCTCATTAGTAAAACACTTTGCCGGGAGTTCTCTCATCAAGGCATCTTATTATTTATCCAGTACTTGTTGTCGTTAGTCTACAAAAATGACCCAGACATACAATATACTGGGACCTTTACTGACGTGGGCCAGCTATCAACTGGCATATAATAAGCCATATATATATACATTTGCTGTCAACTGCGAATCAGCAGCTTGAGAATATGTCCTGCTATTTAACATGCTATAAGGTCTGGGAGGACGGTGGACTTTGGCAAAAAAGAGTGATTCTGCTCTTTTTCCATCTTAGAAGCTGACAACGGAATGATCTTTTACTATCTTCTTGCCTTTGTTCGGAATCGGTTCCAAAGATTCCATAGACGACTAATCGAGGCACAAGTCTCCTTCTACGTTGGGGACCAATTTTCTCAGTTTTCATCCCATTACTTATTGCCGAGGGTGGCATGTCCTGATAGGATGGCTGTGGCAGAGGAGGAATAGAAAGAGAGGTGGAAGAGGAAGTATGGCTGAAACTGGAATTGAATCCGTTTCAGGGTTTGAGGAAGAATCACTATAGATAAGGAATGATTTCGGTATATGAGAGAAATTCCCAAACAAACCTTACTGTCAAAATTCTTAATCAAATAATCCAAAATTGGTCTTACTGCCCCTCATAAGCACTCACAGGTCAATCAAAACAGATTCCCTTTCACTTGATACCAATTAAGTCTCTGTCGTCAGAGGAGATATCATCACTTAGCCGCTTTGTTATCGTATCAAGTTCGCACCGTAGGTCTGAACCAACAGCAAAAAGTCTTTATTCGCGCGCCTGGAGCCTCGTATTTATATCTCTCGCCAGAAACTCTGCAAGCGTGTGTCATTGTAAAAGAATTTAGAGGACCAACAGTAAGGGAACTTGACACATACTTCACACAAGTGTTCATTCGATCTTAGTAACAAGACAGTAAAATTTAAAAGACCAACGAACTTGATAGAATTATCCGTCGTGTTTTATCGGGGTGAAGAGTGGCCATGGATCGCGCGATTCTTTTGAGTATGCTGGTAGCTGTGAGTCTAGTTTGTTGTTCCTCAGGAGTCTATCAATACGGAGGAACTTCGCTATATCTTTACAAAGAAGGCCAGAACAACAAACCTGGACAGAGGTATGTTAATTAATTCAAATCTATCTTATTTTCCTTGTCATTAACTACTTTGATATAAGGACATTTCAGAGATATTGGCAGATGGGATAGCGTTGTTATAGTGTTATATACTTAAATTTCATTCATTAAATGTGGGAAGATTTATATAGAAGTCAAAATAATGCCGAAGTATTTTAGTAGGGTAATCGTGAGTTGCATGATCGCGGTTCAGTCCATATCCATCACATGGCCTCACATATCCTTCGCACACACACACACACACCAGCTCTTGGGTCATCACGAATAGAGACGTGAGGAGTTAAAGGTGATAACTTAATGCTGAAGAAGACACAGAGTACAATTTTAAGCAACTCATATTTTCGCTAAGCCATGGAGATTATATTCAAACGCTTGTCGGCTTGCTACAGCATAAGAATTTGAAGGATTTAACTCAAATACAATCGTACCGGAAAACTAACGAGTGAACAATCGGTGGATTAAATAATTTAGTCTCAGTAACTTAAATATTTTCAAATGATTTTTTAAATTAATCTTATTAAATCTTCTAACGTGTGACTATTAAGATCTTTCAGTTCGTTCTTCAGTTGTTTTAGTTTATCTACGAAATAAGGTTCAAGTGTTTGACTAATTACCAGAGATAATTTCTGTAGCAAGAAACAACAACAGCGTTTTTCTTCTGTGTTTACAAAGCTACATCAATGGTTTTCGCAGCTGCTACGCACCGGTGTTTGTCTTGTAATAGTTCTGACTGCGCAGTAGAAGTTTATCACGACTCTCTCAGGAAAAAATACACCGTCAAGTCAAGATGATTAATTTGTAAAAGATTTCTTAAAATATAAAACTGAGTCAAAAGGAAAAAAAGAACCTATTGTCCTGTTTTCTAACTCATTTCTGCCTAAGAAATAGCAGACATTTATGTGGAGTTGACTGGTCTTCAAAGTAAGGAGTGCCGTAGTTTTACTCTAGTTTAAAAATGGAATCCTTGGGAAAACAGAAAATTTACGAAGCCTTTTGGTGAACATTTTCAACTAAAAATGGTTTTCATATATTATCATATTCTACACTGTCTACCGATACTAAGCTGTTTCTGGTTTTAAAACAGCAAAGCTGACTTTTGATTGAATCTAGCAACGCCAAAAGTATATCAAAAACAATGTTATATAATTTCATTATTTACAACATGCACATGTTTTGGAAAATGGTAAAATATCGATTTTTTCTCTTCACATTTTGACAGCTTCAACTTCTTCAAAGATATAGTTCGAAAAATAAATCTTTCCAAACGAAATTATTTCTGTTAACCAGGAATTCCTTCCAACATAAGTTTTCAATTCATCGACATGTGATGATGAATGCCATAGTGACCACAGTGAATTCACTACAAGCAAAGCAATCTTTATGTGGAATCCGGAAGCAAAGGTTGATTGTACGCCCAACAACCATCCGATCATGTAGCGATGGAATTCAAAAACAGGAAGTGTGGTCACTAATGAATTACTAATGAAGGGTACTTGGTATCATTTAAGCACCTTTCGTATGAATGGGAAACGAATAGGGCAAATCACCGTGTGGTAGACGTTCCGTATCTCACCTTTACCGCAGCGTTGTGATTAGATTAATTACTTGAAGACCATTGGAAGCCACTTCAATGTTACGGCATGTCGTACCGTGTACGTGCTGTATGTCAGTACCATACATTTCCCACTCATGCGTACGTGATAACCATTCTTATGGAAAGCCATTTCAATATTACGGCATGTCGTACCGTATAGAACCTTTTAGTAAATCCTATAATGTTTTATTTTCCGCGGTTGACGTCAAATTTATTCTTTTGAAAGGTGTTCGTTTGAATAAAATTGAAAAGAATAAATTTGACGTCAAACGCAGAAAATAAAGCATTGTAGGATTTGTTAACAGGGTCTATACAAGCTGTAAGTCAGTACCCATCATAAGAAACCCGCTCTATCTTCATCATCATTATCATTTTTATTTTTATTTTTCATAAACTCTTTGATCAATATTGATATCAAGTGATTATGAACTTCCAACTTATCACCAACTTATATTAAATCGAACTGTATTTCACATTTATCCATTTTCATCTTAATTTGTTCGCTCATTTTCGCTTCGAATTGATTCTCCGGCATTTGTATTTGAAAAGTATTCCCATTTCTCCACTTCAATTCATATCCAATGTTTCCAACCATCTCCTCTAAGTTATATTCTAGCTGTTAAACTTATTAAACTAAGGTCTCTTATCGCTATCATTGTATCTCTATTTATCTGCATGTTATCAGTCACATCTTTTGACTTCAGCATTGAATTTCATTAAAGGTATAACCTTATCGCAATCAAATCAGTCGTAGGGGTTTAACCTGTAATAAAATCAATAAAAATGCCGAGAAAACCCACAGGAATGTAACATACTTTCACCATATGCTTACATCATGCTCGTGACAGAATGCAAGAACCCTTCGATGCTACTGAACTCCAGTTTCGAATAGACCTAATCGGCTAACCGTTGCTATGTACGTTGCCACCCAATTAGTCAAAACCTCTGGGTCAAAACCACGTGACATCCAAATATGACAGACAAAGAATCTTATTCCCAGAGGTTTTGAATTGGGTGGAAACGTACATAGCAACGCGTTAGCCGATTAGGTCTATTCTCCAGAATATTCTCTGTTGCTCTTGGGTTAGTCTCGATTTGGTTTAGAATAGTGACGTGTTCCAGTGAAGGTCCATGGAATTTCAAAGTGTTTGTATTGTTGAAGTTGTACATTCTTTACTTTACCGTTGGTATTTGTGAATATTTTGATGCTGAAATGAGGCTAACCCAGAATGAATATGTCTGTAATCAAGATCAATACGTATATAATATATACTAAGCCTATATTCTTTCGTACATATGATAAAGAAAAGAAAAGAATTACGAAGAAAGTAAGGAAAATCAAGAAAGAAACACTCAAAAAAGTCGAGAGGTTGGATAAATGGAGGAGAACACGTTTTTCCGAAGTTCAAATGAAGGCTGCAAAGGATTGTTGGGCTGAATTTGAGGACGCGAGGTGGCATAGCATTTTGATTCCGTAATCCTATGCAGCGCGAAACCGTCATCAGTCTTCCTTTGAACTTTGGCGAATAATCCATTCCCAGCTTTGCTAATATTCGTCGTGATCGTAACATCCTATTATTTTTGTACATTTTCAATTTGAAAGATGCAGGGACAGAATCCCCTTCCTTCAAGTTTGTAATTCTTTTAATGTGATGTCGCTACGCGGTAATATTTATGAAGTAAACTCTATTTTATTGAACCATTAAACAACCTCTGGGCTGATCAAAGTCAAGGCGCAGCTAACTCACGGATCGAACTCTGAAACAAACTCTAGGCTGATCAAAATCAAGGTGCAGCTAGCTCACAGATCGAACCCTGAGACAAACTATAGGCTGATCAAAGTCAAGGCGCAGCTAACTTACAGATCAAACCCTGAAACAAACTCTAGGCTGATCAAAATCAAGGCGCAGCTAGCTCACAGATCGAACCCTGAGACAAACTATAGGCTGATCAAAGTCAAGGCGCAGCTAACTCACAGATCGAACTCTGAAACAAACTCTAGGCTGATCAAAATCAAGGTGCAGCTAGCTCACAGATCGAACCCTGAGACAAACTATAGGCTGATCATAGTCAAGGTGCAGCTAGCTCACAGATCGAACCCTGAGACAAACTATAGGCTGATCAAAGTCAAGGCGCAGCTAACTCACAGATCGAACTCTGAAACAAACTCTAGGCTGATCAAAATCAAGGTGCAGCTAGCTCACAGATCGAACCCTGAGACAAACTATAGGCTGATCAAAGTCAAGGCGCAGCTAACTCACAGATCGAACTCTGAAACAAACTCTAGGCTGATCAAAATCAAGGCGCAGCTAGCTCACAGATCGAACCCTGAGACAAACTATAGGCTGATCAAAGTCAAGGCGCAGCTAACTTACAGATCAAACCCTGAAACAAACTCTAGGCTGATCAAAATCAAGGCGCAGCTAGCTCATAGATCGAACCCTGAGACAAACTATAGGCTGATCAAAGTCAAGGCGCCATTAACTCACGGATCGAACCCTGAAACAAACTCTAGGCTGATCAAAATCAAAGCGTAGCTAACTCACAGATCAAACCCTGAAACAAACTCTAGGCGCAGCTAACTCAGCTCACAGATCAAATTAGAATTTAGCGTGTTGGGTTTTGCGAAAGAGAGGAAACTGGAGACCCCGCAAAAAAACCCTTGAATCAAGGAAATGACCTAACAAACTCCGGTCACATGTAAAACTCTGGCAAGACCAAATATCAAACCGGAAACCTGAGATGTGAGAGGAGATTGTACTCTACACGACACGAGTGAAAAAAACACTGCACATGCTCCGAAGTTTGTCGTGTTTACGAAGAAAACCATTGGAGATTTACCAGCGTTAAGTAAATCTCTAAAGTTAAGCCCGTCCGTGAAAAGTTAGTGCTTATTTTTTCCTGACACATTACTTTAGTTGTTTTCTTTCCCTGGTCAAATAATATGAGAGAAATTCGCATATTATAAGACATGTAAATCTCCAATGGTTTTTTTCGTAAACACGACTCGTCTGTGAATTTTCTGCCGAACTTCCGAGCTTGCGCAGTGCGTCCCCCCCCCCCCCCCCCCCCGGTCACTCAACACCACTGAACCATTCCCTTTCATTCCGTTTTTTTATCGCGATTTCCGAATTATTTTACAGCCAAGGTTACGGTCATTTGCCTCTTTACAAAGGCACCAACTCTAAACCACCCGTGAACAAACCTGCAGCAGAACCCTTATCTTACACGACCACCACTGCCGACCAGAACCCGACCATCCAGGGTAACGGAGGATCTACAACTGGTTATGATGGGTCAGGAAGATTCTGCTTGTTTCAAACCGCGCGTCAAATCCCTTGTCCTGTGGCTGTCAACAAGAAGGTGAAGCAGACGTACCGTTATTACTGTGGGAGTATGTTCAAGAAAATCTGCTCCGGTCAGAGGTAAGAAAACCACCCCAGGATAACCTAGATAAATGAAGGAGTGAAAACACGTGCTTGTTATATGTGGTGGAATGTTAGTAATGAAGCTTCCATGTGTAAGATAAAAACTAAGAGTGTTTTCCATTTGTCCAGAAAAACCGGTAATATCGGTTGGAATACAAATGGAACTGTCACTTTTTCGGAACTCACTTCCAACCGAAAAAAGTGGAACACCTTTCGAGCTTGTCCAGCCACTCCGGTTTGTACGAACCAACTGGAATTGTCTGAACCATTTGAGAATTTCTCGGAATTTCTCAGGCCCAGTTGTCTAATTCGCAGGTTCATATTTGGTAGGTGTATAGTTGGTTTGAACTGTTTCATTGAAACCATTCTCGTCTCGGTTTCATTAACCGGTTTTTCTGGACAAATGGAAAGAACCCTAAATCTTTGAAGAGTCTTCTTTGATGGACACTAGAGAAACATTACTCACGCGTGTACATTTCAGCACGTCTTCCTGGAATTCAAGATAGCACTATAGTAAGAAAATATACGTTCATTTTCTCCGAATATACATAAAGTTTCGTGAGCCGACTTTTGTGAGACCAAGATCCGTTATTTTACTAGTAATAAAGACAGTATGAAAGAATTAGCCTTAGGTTTCATGAACTGCCTTTAACTTTTGCATTTTGTAAAGTCCATTTGTCAGGCAAGTTTGAAAGTCAAATTTTCATAAATACACAATTTCACAACGAAGTTCTCAACTAAGCTGTTTACAGTCATAGAGCATGCGCAAACGTCTTTTCCATTTTTGACCAAGACCAGGTGTTGGAATAATAGACACTCTTATTCCCAAGTGAATGACACGGGAACACACGATGCGACTACTGCGCGTAACAAGATTTTAGAAGCATGTCACACGCATAGCAATTTTTCCTTAAAACAATGAGAATTCTGAATCAATGTTTTTATTAGCAAAATTTCAAGTCGTGTTCCTAGTTGCGCGGACCGTTGAAGAAATAGAAAGCGATTGTACTTCTGCATATCTTTGTTTGCAACGTTGCGCATTGGCGATGTGGACCCGCGGAGCAATTTCTTTGTTAGTGTGTGCAACGCTGCACCAAGTGAGCAGTCTCCCAGTCGTTCCTGTCAAGGACAATTACTCTTGACTCACTCATTGAATTAGGATCAGTAGCACTTGTAAAGTCTTCTATTCAAAGTATTCTTAAAATGGGTCTGTATAATGTAACAAGCCTGAAGATGCCATGACACATAGCTGTGCGCTTCTTCCTCTGACTTGTTAAGTGCTCTCCCTGAACTTGCAGATTGTTTTGGCACAGGCGCGCGCGGGTGTGGAAGGTGGGGGGAATTCTTGGGAGTAACCTGATAGGTTGATACTCCATGCAGGGGGAGTTGTGTATAATACGCCTAGTCACCCCATGTTAGACACCTCGTAAACAAGCACGAGTTCCATGGCCAGAAGAAATGAAATTTAAAAATTCTTGTTTACAATCAGAGTGTTTTAACTCTTTTTAAAAGTATCTGAAGTAGAAGAATGCCTAGGCGCACCATAACCAAATGAAATTCCTTTCACGTGATGTCAAAGCAGCTCAATTTGGAGGACAATTCTCTCCTGACAATTGCAACCTATTGTTTTGTCCTCCAAACTGAGGTGCATTCTGAAGTGCCGCAAGGGGTCAATACCAAGTTCATCCAAATACAACCATATACCTTTTGACACTCACTCGTATGTGATGATATTAATCTACAGATGGGTATATGTGCCCGAATACAAGATCGAGATGAAGACCGTCTATACAACAGTAAGAGACTGTTGTCCAGGATTCACTGGACCCAAGTGTGATAAAAGTAAGTTCAACAATAATATTGCTGGTATTTATATTTTGGTTTTAGCAAATGATTTACGAGAATCTCGAATATGACGATTAGGGAGAAGTCAAAACTAGGATATGAGGTCAACAAGGCGGATCTATCAGTAATCTCTGCCAAAAGGTGTTGGCACTGCTGAAACATGGAACAACAATTCATTATATACGCATCCCCTCTTAAATAACGAACGAGCTCCACTTGCTCCTGTTGTATGTTTACGTTTGTTTGGTGTAGCTCCTGCTTGCCTAAGTGAACCCCCGGGGTCTAACCTTTTTAGCAGAGACGTATCTCTATCACACGCCGTTGGTGGGGGAGGGGATGGGAGGGGAAAGGAGAGGGAGGGGGCTTGAAATGCAAAGACTTCCAAAGAACCGTTACTTTTGTACCGCCTTTGTTGATTCGTAGTTATTTAGTTATTTATTTATTTAACTTGGTGACGGCTGTAGCTTATAGTGGTTTTCGTACGAAGGGCAAATAGCCGTACTGTATCTTACCGTAACCGTAACTACTTGTGTTATTGGATGAATTACTGGAAGATGATAGTAAGGCATGCGCATGTTATTGTTACGGCATGTCGTACTGTGTACGTGCTGTGTACGTGTTGTAGGTCAGTACCGTATGTTTCCCACTCATACGAAAACCCCTCTAATGTCTGCAAAAATGAAGATAATGATGCTATTTGTATCCTTTATTTATCGACCACTAATATAGAGGTGAAGTTGAATGCTCATTGTATCATTCTTGTTTTCACAGCCTGTTTTAATTGCACTGTTTTCGAGAGCTGGCAGAAGAGACTCCAAGCCGTCGAAAGGGTAACATTAGCAACATTATTGAATATATGTATTTTCATTCAACTCTTTCAACAATAATTTAATTAGGGATCTTTTTTTTACCTTAGAATGTTAAGTGGGGTCAAGCCTTAGCCGTAAGACGTTTTTCTTCTATTCTCTAGGGTCATCATCCTCCATTCAGAAGTTTGACACAACGATTATTATTAATTTGATTCGCTAAATATAAAACAGGTGTAAGATAAGACTGAAGACGCTGCATCGACGTGAATACGTCAAATGTTTTCTTTTTGCCTTTTAAAAGAATTCATAAATAATTCATATGCTTTGGGCCCATTTATATATAGTGACGGAAGACCAAAGGGCCGTGAGTATAAGCAAGGGAAAATTACTAATTCTCTTCCTTCATTCCACACTCCCTTTCCCAAAAATCCTTGGGTAGAGAGAGGAGGGGCTTACACGCACCCTTTCACCACCACCATGGGTACGTCTCTGAAGTAATGTGATAAATTGCGACCAAAAACTCCTCGAAGCATAGGAGGCAACTAAGAAGGTCTACCTATGAATGTAAGACACCAAGTATTGGAATTGATTCCAGGTCATTTTGTTGGGTTAATTCGCAAGTCATTTCCTGTCTCGTGCGGAATGCATGGTTATCACCTGAATCGCAAGTGTTCAATAGAATTCTTTCTGGCTTTACAGCACATGGTGGTCAGTGTTTGACCCTCATTTAGAGCAGATAATGAGATTCAAAGACTTTTGTCAGCTGATTAATGCTAGCAATCTAGCAATGCTAGATGCGGTCTCTCAGCTCACAGACAGACAGAATTATTTGCACCTCTAAATCTAAAGATATTTTTACAAATATATATAAATACATTTTTAATATTAATTATAAATAGATTGTTAATGTATAAATAGAAAATTACATATTAGAAATTTATATATGTATACAAGCTATTTACAAAACCAAATTGATAAATAATTATATAGATACCTCATTCATGCACAGTTCCACAAAATTCTCTGATACAATTCTTTCAATATTCTTTAGCTGCTAAGAGGATCACCCTCTCCACCAGTGTCAGAAGTAACTAATGGAGCTGGACAAGTAGGAGCCCGCGGACCTGCCGGGCCACCTGGTCCCCAAGGACCTGCCGGGCCGAAGGGAGATAGTGGACCTGCTGGTCCCAAGGGGTCCGCCGGACTCCCAGGATCCAAAGGTGCTACTGGACTTCCAGGTACTTTTCCATGTCATTAAAAACCATCCACACCCCAATTCTATTGTTTTATGTAGGTTTTGAGATCCAGGTCTAGACCTTCATTCTTAAAGCCGGGGCGGCTTTGATTATCAGCAGGGGAGTGCGGGGCTGAATTCAAAACCCGGGCATGGTTTTGAATTTGAAATTCAAGACCTGTCCCCGGTTCCGCTATTATCTTCCATGAAAACAATAGAATTGGATTGTGGCTGGTTTTTAAATCGGTTCAAACTCATGGGTTCGGGCTTTCATTGAAATTCAAGGGCTCAGCATCGGGCTGCGCCCTCGGCATCGCTCTCGAATTTCAATGAAAGCCCTCGCCCAATAGTTTGAACCTTTATTTCTTTTACTCTTACTGGACCCTTTTAAAAGCTTGCAATATCTGCTTTCTTTCTCTGTGGCTGGTGCGTCTAATAAATTGTCCACGTTTTCTCGTGGTATATGTTTTTATATACCACGGTCCGCGTCATCGATCAAGGCGTTCAAATTTATTGTATTCATTTTGTAGGTCAATCAATACCTGGCCCACAAGGGTCCTTAGGGCTTCCTGGCCGACCGGGAGAATCGATCGTTGGCCCGGCTGGGCTTCCAGGAAGACAGGGGCTAAAGGGAAATCCAGGACCACCGGGACTTCCGGGTGTACCGGGGATCCCTGGAAGAAGAACCCCTACTGGTGTGCCTGGAGGAGAAAATCCTACTTCGGTAAGAACACAGAGTCGTGTTTCGTTCAGGGAGTCTTTACTAAGAGTAGCACCTACCTCTATAGTTGGGCTGTAAGCCAGCATATTCCACGGCTGTTAAGCGGTCATCCTCTCGGAGAATTGCCAAGCGGTCGCTAAAAATAGGCGGTTGACTGCTTAATCAAGGTCGTAGCAGGGGGAGGGGCCGGGGAGGGGGGCTGTGCTCCCACAATAATTTTGGATGTACTGTATATTGAACACTGAAAATTTTGGCTCTGTTACTAATACATAGGGCGTTTTATAATATAACTCCCCCCCCCCCCCCCCAATACTTTTGACCTAGGGGCCCCAATATTTTTGGCTTTCCTACGGCCCTTTTAATAGAGGTTTGAATTGGTGCCAAAACCTTCTTTTGGACTTTGACAAGTGGCCACCTGAACTTGCAGAATATTCTGTGACGCCATAGTTCGTTTTCGCCTGTTCAGACACTGAAACTTTCAAAACAATCGTAAATATGACATTCTCAAATACGAAAGGCTGAAACTCAACATTTTTTAGGATCAACATTTTGTCTTTATGATTTACGACTTTTTAAAATTGAGTAATTTTAATTTTTCAGACTATGGATATGAAAGATATTATGGAAGAGTTTTCTGCTTTGCTTTTTAGAGTGAAAGAACTCGAAGACAGAGGTAGTAGCCATCTCTTGATGGACGTTAACAGTGCTTTTCATGTATTGCGACCTCGACACGCACGCTGGGTTTTCTGGGCTTTTAGATCCAGTTCAAACGTCGATCTTCTCATGATCCGAACCTAATAACATCAAAGAAGACCACCTTGTTATCCATTGTTTTCAATGCGTTCGCCTCATGAGAAGATCGACTTTTGAACTGGCCATTATGGACCTTAGCTTTCATCACTCAAACCACTAGTATCTGAGGCTCTTTTACGATTGGTGGATGAAAGCCAAGCACGCGCGAGAAATCGTGCCAAATCTAGAGTTATTTCGGATACAGAAACATCATAAGCACTCTTATTTCACGATCACACGAAGCAGATCTAGAGGGAAAGCGGTTCGAACCCCGATTTCAATCTTTAGAAGGGTGTAAAAATCAATGGAATTAAATTTTGAAGGAACCTAAACACACAAAAACCAATCTTGCAATCCGTGGAACGGTATAGAGAAATATCTGATCTTTGTTCACCGGCCGATACATTATTTTTATTTTGCTCATTTGTCTCTTCTAACACTTTTGACAACAACAATGTCTTTCCTCGTCCTGCATGTGCTATTTATCTGGCATGCAAGTTTCTTCCTCCACAAAAGCCAAGCAACTAAATTCCAGTTTCCTCTGTGAGTTACCCTTGCTTTCAATTGACTTAAGGCCCATTTTACACTGGCCATTTTTGCTGCCATTTTTGCGGCGATGCTTCTAAAGAAACATTTATCCAGGTAATCTTGGTGTCTGGAATAAAACTTTTCCAGTTAATCCTTTACCTGACAATGACCAAAATCGCAGTGTAAACAGGCCTTTAGATCGTCCAGAAGTTGTTTCAGGCTTTGAACAAATTTTGGAACGTTTTTAGGTCTATACCTTTACCAAAATAAATATTTTATTTTCTCTTTGCTCTTTTATTTTCTCCATCAGTCGAAGCGTGTAATTGTCCTGTACGGAGAGAGCCAGCTCTAAAGGCAACAGGTCGGGTTCCAATCACAGAAAGGCGATACCCAAGTCCCCCTAAAGAACGGATCCGACCAACGCCCGAAAAGGAAGTGATTACCGAAGAGATCCCGACCACCCCTGATGACATGTTTGGTCCTCCTGCATTGTAAATAAATTAAAGATTTATGTATAGTTATTATAACTCAACTAGTGGGGGGAGGGGTAGAATAGCTTTGGTATGAACTGAGAAACATATGGCTTTTTAATTAAGTGTTTTGATTGGATGGTGTTAAATTTGTCGGCTTTTGATTGGTTGACTGCGGAAGACATTTCAAGGTCGAACACAGCACCTTCACGGCACGGCTCGTCCGTATATTTTTATTCTATACAAAGTCTGCTCTAAAGATTATAAACATTGTTATGTGCCACTTTTTTCTTGAAATTTCATTAAAAAACACGGAGGATATTTTGTGTGTCAGGTCTTGGAAAGGATCGTAATTTTACGCGAGGTTTAACCTGAAAAGGACGAAACAGAAAAATAAAACAAGAAGACATGGTGCAATGTTGAGGGACCTCATCAGGAAATTATTACTTCACTGATTATTGATTATTACTTATAATTAATGTTTTAAGTATATGTTATGTATAATGTGGAGATGGGTAATGAGCTTAGCAAACTAGTTGTTAATATACGAGGCCTAACGGAAGACATATGCTAATCGTATGCGTTTTGGAAGTTATAGTTGCCATATAACATATAATATGTTAAGGGGTCATTTGGAAGGACGTAGCAGGCCCCGGTCAACTCGTGTGTACTGTTATTATTGTGAAAAAAAGTTACTGAAGCAGCTTACAGTAAAACATAACGCGTTTTCGCCAATTTTTTTTAAGTGGCGGCCAGGTCTAGGACTTCGAAAGAGGGAGAGGACATGACCCCCTATATCTCCCACTATATGTGGGCTTAAATAGAGGCTTGCATTCAACAGGGACGGGGGCATGGCCCCCCCTACACCCCCTTAGCTCTCAAACTGACTTGGCAAATTCCACCTGAGTTAAAGGGGCACTTGGATGAAAGTTGGAAATGACTTGAACTTGGTTAAACTTATCTATATGGCCGCCAAGCAACATATTTTCTTCACAAAATTGGCGGATATAAATTATCAATTTTTTTCAGCATCTAAATTGAGTAAATGTTCTTTTAGTTTTTATACAGAAATTTTTCAACCGCAAGTGGTTCCCAGGTTAATTTTTTTATCAATTTCATAATCATAATCGAGTCATATTATCCACAAATATTTGAATTATTCGGACTTTTAAAAAAATGGCCGTTTTCATCCAAGTGCCCCTTTAATATGTGCACGTATAGCGTGAGCAATACTTTGTCTCTGCAACAGGATTTTGTAACAGAAAAACGTCACACGAATGATTTAAAGCCTGTTTCTTAACACGTCCCTGCTCCACGACCCTAATTGCGGGGTACTTTAGCAAAGGGGTTAGCTTTAGGGTTATAAAGAATTTGTAATTAAGGTTAATTAAAATCACTTTCTAAAAACGTTCTTGTGCTTTCACCCTTATGGGGCCAATGGATCATCAAATAGTCCCCTCCACAGTGCCGTGCGCCATTTTAAAAGGTAGCCATGCCTTTGAATCGAAATGAAAAAACGGGGAGCTTGCAATGATAGAGACCTTTTTTTAACACCTTGAACAATTATTCGCGTCTCTTTCATTGCAAGCTCACCGTTGGTCTCGGCTAAACCTTTCTATTGGCAAGATATATAGAACAAATCGCCAAAACAAGTTTCAATGAAGGCTTAGAGAGTCGGAAGAGTGCCGTCGTCAAAATTCGCCTTATGATTGGCCATTTGCAACAAACAGTCACGTGCTGATATATTACTTTGATAACGAATCAATACAGCCCAATGTCCCTTGGGGAAGACTCTGCTGGATGGCAAACAAACTTGAAATTGATTCGTATCTTGAAATCGAAAGTATCTTATAAGAGAAACAAATTATTTTGGAAAAGGTCTTGGATATGACATTAGTTATCCCGCAAAAAGAATAAAAATAAAGGCTCCTGAGTTTTTTTGCCATCCAGTAACAGTCACGTGACTGCTTGTTGCAAAAGGCCTTTTGTCAGCGCACCTTATCAAAATTTCTGCACGCAACAGGATGGTAAGAGGAGGGGGGTCGGGGAGAGGGGTCGTTATTATTGTTAATTTTACAGCAATATTATTCTTAAATATTTTCGTATTTTAATATTTCACACACTTAAAACTTGTAATTCAACTTATTTAAAATAATATCTTTTCACACGCCGTTACTGCCCTAATATGTCCACTGAACAAGCCCCAAAAATAATACCCATATTACAGACTCCTCGCAGCACGTCGGAATGCACCTCAATTTGAAGGACATAATAATAGGTTCCCATTTCCAGAAGATTGAAATTCCTCAGTTTGTTTTGTCCTCAAAATTGAGGTGCTGTGATGTCAGGTGAGAGGGATCTATACCCTATCACCGAACGTTACATCACCGTAGCTATGTTGGAGATATTTAATACCACCAACATGGCCGCTATGCCCTTGTTTGAGAATGTTTGAAAACCATTGATCCTTGTTCTACACGATACTCATCTAATGTTTTTACCAGCAACCATCCACGATTGTTTATATAAGTACGCCGGGAACTATCCTACTCGAAACTTGATCGAAGCAATATAAATCAATTTAACGGGGACGTATGCAAGGGGCCTGGTTTATATGATGTAAGATGTCTATGGAGCAAGCTAGTCCCCTTGGGAAAGAAAAGCAATGCAATAAACCGTACGCCAGCGCCGGTATAATCTATAAACTCGTACAGTAAGGCCAAGTTCGAACGTCGATCTTCTCATGTGCAATCATCCATTGTTTTGAATACATTCGGCTCATGTGAAGTTCGACGTTTAAACTAGCTAGTCCTAAGAATAGATAAAGATTAAAGAAAACAATCAACAGGGATGTGACCAGATAAATGGAAAGTTACGCATCGTTTTGAAAACTCCTCTTCTCTTCTCACAGAGTGCTCGTGGTCATCTTATTGCCCCGTTTCTTTGAGTGACTCTGACATTTTAGTTCTCGAAGAAACTTGGTTATCTATTATGTTTGGTAGTTTGTTGTCTATTCATGTAACACGTACGGTTAGAAAAGCCGTCACACTTTATCAATAGACCCCTTCACAGTTCCCTGCGCCATCTTGAAAGGTAGCCGTACCTTTGCATTGAAGCAAGACGAACGGTGAGCTTGCAATGATAGAGACCTTTTTTAACACCTAACCCTTGGACAATTATTCGCATTTCTCTATCATTGCATACGGCTAAGAAAGCCTTTGCGATTTCTATAAAAATATATTAGCATAAGCATTAGTATTAGTTATTAAAATAACTATCTATTAATATCATTCACGTATTCTTGTTGTCTTGATTGTAAAAATACCGTTTCACCGTCGAGACATGAAAGAAAGCGTTTTGGATCATTGTAGCTAGCTTAACGATGCAAGGGGAGCTGACAGGGAGAAAGGACCCTAAGACAATAGGAGAAAGAAGCGATTTGCCCCACCGCTTCTCTTCTATTAATCCCTTTCCAAAATCCAGTTTCCTTGCGCCGCTACACAGGCTACGAAAGTTGCATCGTACCATCCTCATTTTAAGCGCACGTTTTTATTGCATCTCCTCAAAGAAACGAAAAATTCTGGGAGAATCCGACTACAACTGATTACTGATTGGTCAATAATACAACTAAAATGGTCGGAATTTCCCAGAATTTTCATTATTTTTGCCGGAGACCGAAAACAGCGCAGATTATGGAGCTAAGGATGTTAATCCCTTAGAAGCCCAAAAAGATGGTTTGCACAAGTGCGCCAGGCACCTGTCACTTCTATACAAAGAAGATTGTCTCAGTAGAGTGCCGATCATACATCGTTATTGATGTAGATATATTTTTCTATATATTACTATTTCTATTGGTGTTTTGGTTTAACCTGGTGCTATGATATACAGCCTCGCTTGGAATGAGCACTAGACGATGATCCTATTGGTCCCAGAGGAGCTGAACGATTCCTGAAAAGGGAAATGTCTCTTGTTAGTCTGCGGAGAAGCCCACCAACGATATCGCGACCGAGAGAGACTACATGTCTCTAAAAGACCATCTGGGAAACTAGTGGTCCAGACAAGTGTTCAAGATTGGATTCTATTTGATTTGAATACACTAAATTTACCCTTTAATAGAGAACGATGTGGTAATTTATTGCCGGAGTAAGCGTAAGAATGGCAGGGCTCTGGGTCGCGCGAGAGTGAATATGTTTAATACGAATTTGACGCCCTTTTGAGGGCAACTAGCCTCATTTTAATGTTTATCACTGCAGTCTTGCACCCATGAATATGAATATAGAGCACGTAGTTGGATCAATGGTGCTAAGAGGATGAAGCTTAGTACAGTTTACCAGATATAACCTTAGTGATAATATAAGTTCCAATATATATAGCAGGTGATGCTTACCGTACACTAGGTGACACATCGTAATATCCACTCTCCATGAGTACATTTTCAATGGTATTCTAAAAATTAGAAAATTCCATATCAATTTTATTGATCACTACCGTTTGGCAAACCTAGTGATTTTTGTTGCATCATGAAGTCCTAATATCACAAACACATACAACAGTACGTTTATTCCCACTGTCCAGGTGATAGCACAGTAGATTTCGTACGACTGTAAAACGACAGGCTGTACTGCACGGTCACGACGCGGAATCTACGACATCCTTTAAACCAAGATCACTGTTCAGCTAATGAAATGCTTGGACATGGAGCATTACGAAATTCGCTCTACTGCCTTGGACTTGTTGTGACTTGTCATGACTTGAGTGTGAAATAGACCCCTTGCATGTGACGTCAAAGTAGCTCAATTTGGAGGACAAAACAAAAGAATTTCAATCTCTTGAGAAATGGAAACCTATTGTTTTGTCCTCCAAATTGAACTGCACTCCGACAAATAATAAATCCCCTCATCTAACACCTACTTGTATTGTTTCATAAGTAATCCCAATCTCTTGCTTGTCAACATTTTCTAATCCAGTGCCGCTGGCTGAAAAATATAAACACTTGAGTTAACTATCACAAGCACCCTTAAAGAAAGTACTAAACTACAAGCTAGTACATGTTCTCATTATGAAAAGAAGCGGTGCATACACAAGAGAACGGAAGATTTTGTTTTTTCTTGCGTTGCCTTACGCTTGTGCTCATGCTTGCTTCGGCATGCGTCACTAGTGATGAGAAAGATGTCATACGTAAACTGAGTGACTCAATTACCTAGTTTATCGGTGGGACAGTCCTGTTGATGGCCTAAGAATGAAGGATCACCGAACCAACTGTGAAGGTCAACAACTTCGCGTGAGCCTTCGATGACCTGCGAGGGACAAAAACACGAGATATAAAATGACAGCATCGGATGGTGTTAATGAAGGAAAAATAGCTATGCTGTAGTAACTATTACACATTTTATTGTAACCATGACTACGCTTTGTGAATAGATGAATTGTACCACGAGAATAGGAAACATATGGTGTATGCACTGCAAGTTACTATCGTACAAGACGTATGACGCACACAAAAACAATCGGAATGCATTTCAAAGTTAAGACTTCCCGAAAAAACCCATCGCCACCCTGCATGAAGAGTGTTAAAGATGCGAGGTATTTCAGTGTTGTTAGATAAAAGAGTGTACAATTGCATTCTTTCAGATATAAGCCATACTTATTTACTCTATTTGATGTTTACAGTGCTTATACAGGCAAACGTTGAGTTCCCTTCATATTTAAGAATTTGAGCGCGAAAATAAGTACAGCACACCTTTTACAAAGCTATTCTGTATGTCATGACAGAACAATTACACTTCGCTTTTGATGAGTAACTATTATCATTATTTTATCCTTTGATAGGGTTAGTATACCAGTACCTTTTTAATTTCACTTTTCAGGTTGAATGAGCTGCTCTGTGGCGCGAAAAGTGCACGTTTGAACCGTTCTATTATTCTTCTTTGTGGATCGGGTGATAATGTTGGAGGAAGCTGAAAAAAGGAAAATAAATAAACTGAAAACCTATCTAATAACCCTGAAACACCACGTATTTAACACTAGCATCATCAACACCAGGAGCACCAACAACAGCAGCAACGACATGCAGTAACAACAACAACAACAACAACAAGCAGTAATATGCTGGGTGCTTTACCTGTGTGATAAATATGATTTTATGCAGTTGATTTAAAATTTGTGATATTGGATCGTTGATTTGTCGAACTTTTCTCGGAGAAATGCTGAGAGTAGCAGCTGCAGTGGCTAAAAAACAAAGATGCATCAGTTTATAGAGAATAACCAAACTTTATTAACAGAAGGAAAACGCCTGACAATTTGACATTCTAAACGTGCTTCAAAGGAAGAACTTGCTTTCCAGCACAAAATCTCCACAAACCCCGGGGCGGACCCAGGTGGAGGGTTGTGGGGGTTGCAATCCCACCATGTCTAACAGTGAGCGGATGATGGCTAACTAGAATAGTGTGATACTTTCACTTTCATTGCCACCATACAACCCCCTGTTTAAAAACATCCTGGATCCGCCCCTGAAGCCGAGCAGATGGTTTGCCTTAGCACCAATAATGAGTTGCTCATTTCATTTCTGGGGTTCATTTTGCCGTAATTCCTTCCTTTTTAAGGGGGTGGGGTGAGTACGTGACATACTACTTCATAGTCTGGCATATTAGTATTAATAAACACGCGCTACGTTTATGGTACTCACGTGGTCTGGATTTGAGCTGTCCAGATGTCTGTCTTCTGTATGCTTCAAGCGACGAACTAAAAAAAAAAAAAAAAAAAATATAGCTCGATGTTGCAGTTTTGAAATCTGCTCGCATCCGTCGCTCGTATAAACTTCAAATTCGAATTCAAATTCTTTGTCCATTGCAGAGAGGGGAAGAGAGTGGACGACTTGTAGCAAGTCTACATTATGACTAATTTTGCCACAACGAGTTAATGGTTATTTTTGCGAGATACAAAGTTACGATTGGTCAACTTCTTTCTATTTGAATTCGAATTGCGTCTATACTAGAGTAGTTTTCGTATGACTATGAAAAACTTACGGCACGGACCGTGCCATGCCGTGTCAGTGCCGTGTATGAAAACATTGGACATTCGGTGCCGTGTTCGTGCCGCACCGTAACCGTGCCGTGAGTTTTCAAGCAAAAATTACGAAATCTGCTCTACCGTATGATTTTCACGGCCGTACAAAATCTACTGTATAACTGGCATGACCGTGGTCTCAAAACGCACGGCACGTTCTTACAATATCTAACAGTCTTTAAGGATGACATACCTGCTTTGCGTTCTCCTCGTTACAGCAATGTCAACACTGCTGGGCGTGGTCAACCCTGGTGAATTAGGAGTAGAACTCGTCATACTGTTCCCTCCATTAATCGTCCCCGTAGATTTATTATTAGGAAATAGTTCAAGGTTGAGCGGTCTTCGTGCTCCCTTACGTTGTCCTGGGGGCTTAGGAATAGCGAAATTATCATTAGACTTATCGAATTTAGATCTGCTTGGTATCGGAGTTTTTTCTGGAGTTCCTTTCAGTCCTTTATCTCCGGGAGTCTTTAGAGGATTCAGTTCTTTTCTTGAAGTGCGCCTTGTACTAGATAAGTTAGGTGAGGACGAACTTAATGCCTTGGTGCTAGATTCATTGATATTATCACTGCTTGATCCTGAAGATCCAGAATTGTTGGAGCTGGATTTGCTATTGATGAATATGCCCGTATCTGCAGATCCTGTCTCGCTTTGGTCGCCATTCTCGAACACCATGTCGGTGTCAGAGTCCCTTACTCCTTTCAGACCAGCAGCTCCACCGCTGCTTGATAGATTGACAAGTTTGTCGTAACGCTCTTGAGAGGCCCAGAATAGGCGATGATAATTCTGCATGTTCCGAGTGGCTTCTAAGTAATGCCTGAAACAAAATATTGAATAGTTTGACACCCGTTTAAGATGTGATAGGTAGGCAATTTAAGAATACAATATCAGACGCGGATCCAGCCCAAAAAAATAACGTTTTTCAGGTTTGTATCGTGGCCAAAAACCGCCGAACCAAACCACCGAAAATCGTAATTCTCATGTCGTTCAAACACTGTAATTTTTCGACCGAACTGACCGTTGTTATACCTTTTATGAGAACGGTAGCAATAAATGAGCTATATTACTGCTACTATATGAAAATCTTGTCCGTTTTCTGAACCGGCCGTTGTCGTACCTTTTATAAGAAATGTAGCAATAAATGAGCTATATTACTGCTACTTTGAAAATCCTGTCCGTTTTCCGGACACCGGTGTAAGCTGGTCTGGATCCGTGCCTGGATATGATATATCCGAGTGCCAATAAAGGTTTTTCTCACTAATAAAGGAACATTTCCCACTAATTATCCTTGTACAGACTACAAGCATGCGCAGATGTTTCTCTCTCGTGTCAACAAAAGGTAGAGGAAGGAAACGAGAGGTAGAGAGATAGCTGGTTGGAATTACCTTTGTGTTCTCTTGCGTTCTCGTTCCAGTTTCTTTTCCAGGCTGATTTCGTTAGCCCTCAGTTTATCCATGTATACCAGCATTACGTCACTGATGATCGCCGCAACCTTGAAAGGATTAGATGAAATAATTTAATGGTGCGTAATGTGGGGTGCAGGGTGGGGTGCAGGGTGGGGTGCAGTGCATTGGTTTGTGATACACACTGGTTTAATATGTAGCGTGGTGTGGAATGTTGTCAGTGATGGTGTGTTATTTTAATGCTGTGGTCAGAGCGGTGCAGGGTGTTCTGTGACACTATAACTTATGATCTCACCTCCACGATATCAGGCCTGTCGTTCGGATCTGCCGTTAAACACCTTGAAAGACAAAAAAGAAACAGTAATTTAAAGTGTCCGGTATGAAAATATTACCGGCGGCCTTCTTGCTTTACGAGTTTTTCTCCGATTTTCCTCCTTCAACATAAGTTCAGGTATAGTACCACGCTAAATTTCAGTGACATAGCTGCCTTTAGGCAAAAGGGCATGTGCCTAACGAATACCAAACGAACAGAACGTGTGGTATGGTTCTCTCCTAAGACAACTGATGCTTTATCTATTGTAACCTTGGTGAAATATTTGCGCATTTGTTACAATTTTTCAAGGTTTGGACATTCTTCTTCGACATTTTGATAGCAGCCAATTAGAGTGCGTGTTTACTGTGGGATTTATTTTTATAATGAATTGTCATGAAAATGCATGTATTTTGGCAGGTTCATAATTTCAAATTAGTCAGGGGGAGCGTGCCTATACTAAAATGGGACCCTGATTACGCCACTGGAGTTAGTTATAGAGTTGTAGAGTTGTAGTTATAGAGTTAGCCATGCCCTGACTGATTAGCCTAGAGATGTTTCAGGGTTGGATAAGACTGTTGTTTGGTTTTGTTCCTCACCTATTCACCGTTTCGGTAACTTTATCAGAGTACTGTCCAGAAGGTATGGGGTCGTACTTGGCCTCAACAATCTAGTTAACACAAAACATTTGTCAGCATATATCTCGCACAGCAGAGATGAATGAATAATCCAAGACATAAACAGATACCTTTGTGGCTAATGCTAACATATTGGATGAAAAGAAAGGGGGTTTAAGGGTAGCCATCTGGTAGAGAATACATCCTGCTGCCCAGACATCTGCCTTCTCACCGTATGGTTGGCTTTGTACTACCTCGGGGCTATGGCAGAAATGAAAAGAAATCATGACGTCAATACCAAGTAGTATATACACCTAACTAAAAAAAGGTTGGCGAACTTCAAGGTTTTGTTGCATGTTGCATGCTGCTTACCAAGCTTGAAATGTACTATATTGATATATAAGTAATGTCAGGACAGAAGAAAATATGCAGGAAAAAACGTGCAGACAAAGTTTAGGAAAATTCCATATAGCTGTGACCTTTCGCTGATTGAATTTACACTGCCCATAATGCATTTCAGGCTTGGTATGCAACATGCAAGATGCAAGAAAACCTTTACCAACCTTTTTTGAAAGGTTGATAGGAGATGATATAGTGAATTTTGTTAATTCAGTAGCCTACACCTACCAAGAATACAGTATGGTTCCAACTACAGACATCATCTTGCTCGCATCAGGGTTCTTTTGCTTGGCAAGACCGAAGTCAGCTGCAGGATAAACAAGAGGATTGCCAGATTAGTATAACCATTTTTACAAAAACAGCAGAAAAACCATCTGTGATAATAGGGAAGCTGAATATATGCAACCTTGTGTAGCTGACTGTTTTGGGCCTCAAATTTCATACGAGGGTGAAAAATTCCAAAAAATAACAAGCTTCGAACAGATCACAGTTTGAGAGTTTAGCACTTAATATCCAATCACAATGCTCCGTCATATATAATCTGCTCTAGACTAAAACTCAAGATTCATGAAGTTTCATGAAATGCTTGTCGTTATGGACGAAGCGAGGGTCAGTTGATTTTCTTGGATATGGTTTATGGACATGCCAAATTATGTCTTTAAAGTGCAGTAATTCGTTGGACAACACTGTTGCGTTGCAAGTTACAAAGCGAATGCTGCACGTACTACCACCCCAATGTTGCACGTATAGAAGTCGATTTTTTCGCTCGTATTATCGAACTTTTAGTCAATGCACACTGTTGGTTTCGCCTGCTCTATTCAGCTTTTATATTTTGTATATGTATCTACTTAGTTGCATCTGGAATAAATCTTTATTGTATTGTATTGTATTGTTCTACCGCTCATGGAGCTTGACTAAAAAAGGCAAGATCATGAAAAAATAACAGAGCAAGTGAAGCTAAGTAAGCAAGCAAACCAATTGCAACCAAGCATGAACCCAACTTACTGATAGTAACTTTATCGTTTTCTCCCAGCATGATGTTATTTGGCGTAAGATCTCGGTGTACGATGTGTTTCTCTTTATGAATGTATCTTAATCCTAATACGATCTGCAGTGAGTAAAGAATGAATAATATGAATATTATGATGCATCAACTCTGGACTTTCTCCAAGCCTTCCTTTCATTCTTATGAACAGCCCTTTTTTCTGAAGGTAGGGTGACCCTATTATTAGGGACAGGTCCTGATCTCTTTACCAAGGGGATACTGAAAACAAGAGAGTCAGTCTAACAGTTGGATCATCACCCTACTTTCATGAAACGACCCCCCCCCCAAGTCTCCACTAAGACATGAAGAAGTTGGTGTTCTTGGAAGAAACCTAACCCCCCCCCCCCCCCAAGTCTCCACTAAGACATGGAGAAGTTGGTGTTCTTGGAAGAAACCATAAAACATAAAAAAGTTGAGGTTCTGAGAAGGGAAATGAGTCTGTAAAATGCAACATTACTCACAGTAAACCCTCAAAAACGAAGCGGAAGTTCGAGGACCCTTCTGTGAATCACGTATGTGTCGTTGACTTCCTCAATAAACATTAGGGACGCGATTCCCTTATCCCATGCCCCAAGATAATGAAATACAAGTATCTGGCAAACACTAACAGTATAATACCTGGATGAAAATATGCCATACTCTTTCTTCAGTAAAACTGCTACGCTTTTCAATTAGAGAGTTAAAGTGCTCTCCCATAGGAGCGCCTTCTATCAGTTCCATTACGATATAAAGTTTTTCCTCTGGAAAAATAAATAATAAAAATAAATTCCTGTCGTATAGTCTAGAGTTTTACAATGTTTTTATTTCCCTTCCTTCATTTATTTATCGAGTGCGCGAACGTTTCTCATGCCATATTATTGAGGTGCATGTTGGTACGTTAAATTCAAAAGATTTGAACTTGGTTTCTTTTAGTCCAGAATCGGACCCTCTTTTCTCACTAACATATTAATTAACATCCCAAAAATAAAAGGAAAATAGTGCGCGCAGGGAATATGACTTGGTTCGTCCTCGCCGGGCGCGCATCGATAAAAGTGGATCCAGCTTTGGACTAGGTTTCTAGGTTTTCACTATTTCTTTGCGGCCAAGTCTTGGGTGCACGTCAAGAATACAACATTTCGTAGCTCAATACTTTTTTACCATAGCCATATGTCACAAAATATTTCTTCGATGTACAGAGATAAACAAAATGTTCACAAACTACTTACTGTCTTCAAATGCTTTATGATATCTCACGATGTTGGGGTGTCTCAACTGTGAAAGGAAAGAAAATGAAATAGCTTAGCAACAGGGACCAGTTGTTCAAAGTTGTTAAAGAAAGACCTTGGCAACTGCATGATCTTCAAGACGTTATTTATCAGTTAAGTGTAACAAATCATTTTTGATGGTGATTTTCTTTACCTGTTCTTTCATGATGATAGTTTCATTTACTATTTCACCAACACTCTGACCACGTTCCTTTGCTGTTTTACCCAGTGTAGGGCTATGAACTGAAATCTACAAAACAAACCACGTTAATAAGTAATATGTTAGATGTTAGTTTCATGCTCCATCAGGTTAGAGATCTTAGTACGGTACGGCCGGGTGAGTCCGTGGCTCCCACAATTTCTAAATTGAAGACTTTTAAAAGTATGAGCTGTAAACCCTCCGGCTAAAACCTTACCTCTTTCATAGCAAGCATCGACTGTGCTCCGTGCCTCTTTCTCACCTAATAAGAACCATAAATCAGTAACCACACCTCCTTTTGTACTAATAACTTGATGGTGAATGATATGAAGTGAGTATGCGCAGCATCCATACATTACCTTGTAGACACTGCCAAACGCACCAGAGCCGAGTAGTTCAAATACTTCATATGAACCAATGATTTGGATAGGTGACTTGTATTGATTAATGGCTAAGATATTGTTACGTATGGTGCTGATATCTTCCTCCTGTAAATGTATGAACAACAGATTTATATGGCATGTTAAATAATTGAATAAACAAATGAATGATGATAGATAGACTAAAGGATGGCCGGGCGAATACACGAACGAACAACCGATAAAATGCGCGTAACGGGCAGAAGAACACAACAAACAAACAAACAAACAAACAAACAAACAAACAAACAAACAAAACAAAAAACAAACAAACAAACAAACAAACAAACAAACAAACAAACAAAACAAAAAACAAACAAACAAACAAACAAACAAACAAACAAACAAACAAACAAACAAACAAACAAACAAACAAACAAACAAACAAACAAACAAACAAACAAACAAACAAACAAACAAACAAACAAACAAACAAACAAACAAACAAACAAACAAACAAACAAACAAACAAACAAACAAACAAACAAACAAACAAACAAACAAACAAACAAACAAACAAACAAACAAAAAACAACTTGCCCTGCAGCATTTATCGAAGACTTGTAGCTCACGAAAATGAGTTACGCGTATTTGCGCCTTTAACTATCGAGGGAATGTTTTATGGGTTTTTATCAATGAAACTCTGGTCTGATAAAAAAGACAGGGTGGTCTTCGAAACACCAGCGTCAGTTTCCAGACATAGCATTTGACTAGACAGCAGAAATGGGATGATAAGATGATAATAAAATACTACAGAATCGAAGCGAATGAATATTTTCCTTACCAAAACACTATTGAGCTCTTCTACGAGTTTCTTGTACGCATTCAAGTCCCTTACGTAGTGACCAACATCGATGAAGCTCTCGAACAGACTTGGAGGAAACAGCCTAGGGTAGCAAGCAATACAGATTCTAAGGGTTAGAATCAAACTCGTGTACAAGAAAACAAAATAGAGTATTTATAAATATCACCTTTTGAATAACTGTCTGTTTCTTTCCATGCTGAATAGAAATCTGGAAATAAATAGTTCAAAAACACTAATGGTTAGTAAAGAAAAGAATTGCGCAGTAGCTCAGTAATACTTCTTGCTAGAAATAGTTAATTAGTTTATGAACTTCTGGTTCAGTTCTTACCTTAGGGCTCTGAAGGCACTTTTCTGTGATAAAAAATGAAATATAGGAAATGAAAAATATATTCCAAGATAAATAAATAAAAGCAAAATAAAAAACAAGTATTGCAACGTTCATTCTTTCATCACAGGAATGGCGCAAATTTTGCTTTAAAGGGACACTTGGATGAAAATCGATGAAAATTGGAAATGCCTTGAAACTTGGTTAAACTTATCTATATGGCCCCAATAGTAGCCAAGCAATATATTTTCTTCACAGTCAAAATTTGCGGATAAAAATTATATATTTTTTTAAACATCTAAATTGTGAGTAAATGACGTCATTTACTCAACCCTATTGTTCTTTTAGTTTTTAAACCAAAATTTCTCAACTGTGAGTGGCTCCCAGGCTAAAACTTTTGCCAATCTGGTTTTCATAATCATGATTGAGTCATATTATTCTTAAATACTTGAACTACTCGGACTTTCAAAATATGGGGCGTTTTCATCCAAGTGCCCCTTTAAGCTTCTGACTTTCTCTCTCCCTCTCTTTTCTCTCTTTCCTTCTTATTTTCCTTCGTTTGTGCGACTTGTTTGTGCTGGTAACACAGCATCCACACTATTTTTACCCCCTCCCCCTGTGTAGACATTTGTCCGAGTCTTCACTATTATACCTGTACATGTTTTATTATACCTGTATGTTTTCTACGGCTGCGGCCTCTTCGCTTGTCGATGTTTCTTTCGGTAATATCAACAGACCCAAAAGATAGACGCCATTTGCAAGTACGATTTGCTGTCCGTTCGTATCGTTGAGAACCAGCTCAGTCAACGCTGCACAAACCGCTAAAACAACAGCAGTAATAAAAACGTAAGTATACTGTATGGAACGCTGTTTATTCCGTATATTATCCCCTAAAGGTGCGGTAATACGAGGAACAAAATCGTGCAGCTTGTCGCGCAGTACTGTTGCGTTCTAAGTTGCAGAGCGAATGTTGCTCGTGTTACCACCCCGCGCGCAACAATTTTGTTGTTGTTTCAGAGAGTAGAAAGCGCTACTACTTCAGCAACAAGATCTTGTTTTTTTTGCACAGGGTGGTAATACGACAGGGTGGCAACATTCGCTCTGCAACACAACAACGTTGCGCGACAAGTTGCACAATTTTGTTGCTCGTATTTCCACAACAATGGAACGAAAGGGGTGGGGTCTGGAGCTCATTTCCTTGAGCGTCCAAGTTCCATTGTTCGAGATCCTAGGCCGTAATATAACTAGAACTAATGAGGACCACTCTCTTTATCAAAATAATAGTTTAACTACCTCCGCAACTTCCTGTACAGTCAGAAAAGCGACGAACTAAAATGTCCCGATGGATGAAATGACAAAGTGTTCACTTACCAGATTTAAGAGACAGTTGATCTTCTAGAGGGTCACTCTCAGCCTTAATGGGAAAAGCACAGGTATACCATTTCAGATTATGTTGGTTATAACGCTCTAATAACGATGTATAAAGAGGGTGGGGTATAAAGCAAAACTGGGAGGGTGGAGGGATAAGGTTGGAAACTGAGATGGCTAAAGAATACGATAACTACGATTCAAGCACTATCCATGCATCATATCCTACCTCGCTACTAGCGGACGCTCTTGCTACATCACCGTTTGAATATCCATTTTCACCTGACTGGACTCTACGATCCCTAGAAAAAAATAGGTGCGACATAAGTACATCATATACATGTACCATGATGGGTGGAACAGGAAATAGGGGGTCCTTTCACGTAACGCCATAGCAGCTCAATGTGGAATACAAAAAAAAGAAGAATTTCAATCTCCTGAGAATTGTAACCTACTGTTTTGTCCTCCAAATTGAGATGCATTCCGACGTGCTGCAACGGGTCTATAGGGACCTTTATCGTATGAAGCACGCTTCTTCAGCGGAAATACGAAGTTTTTGGGGTACACACATGAGAGTATACTACAAAGATGTGCGCAAAGTCAACTAAGATTCATTGTCTTGTTTGTGTTCTATATGTAAAACTTACGGCACGGACCGCGCTTGGCCGTGACCGTGTAAGTGCCGTGCCTTGTATGAAAACATTCGACATTCGGTGCCGTGTCCGTGCCGTGACTTTTCATACGAAATCTACTCTAATTCCGAGGTCGTATCTGGGCAAGACTTACTGTAATAAGCCCAGTAGAAGAGGAATTCCTCCCAGTAGTCGGATGTCATTACTAGAGTCAGGATCCTCTGCTAGCTGCACAATTATCCACACCTACAGACAGAGACACCAGGAATAACAGTTAAATGTTACATAGAGGATGTTAGTTCTGGATGAGGGGGTAGTGGTTGGGTTCTAATTATTAGGTTTTGGACTGTCTCAGCCAAAGACAAAATACATCAAAACTAAAATAACAACAAACAAACACACAAATATACAAACAGACAAAACAAAATACACAACAAAGAGACCATGCAGATAGAATTAGATAGAGATTTTACTTACCACATTCCATAACAATTTCAGGTTTTCTTCATGTAGTAAACTGCAACAATATCAGATATACATCATTAAAACATTCAGTCAGGGGTGGTTCCAGGAGGAACATACACTCAACCACCTGGACCGTCCCTGGTGATTATACACATAACTAAGGGCAGATCCTGGGGGGGGGGGGGGGGGGGGGCAGATACATTGAGTTACAATCATAAGTAATCATAACATTTAAGTGGTCATACCCCCTCCCCCCAAAAAAAAATAAAGTGAGACTCTTGAAATGTATGGAGATACAAATCAGAGTTTACTTGAGGGGGTTCAACCAAACACTTGACTTAAGATCTGCCACTGATATACCTTAGACATATTGGAATTCCTTCAAACACTTTCACTTGTTCTCTGATGTTGCTGTCTGAGCATAATATTCTTAAAAGATTTGCTGACAGGCTACAAAGACAAATGATGTATAAGCAATAATAGTTGTTCCTTTAACGACAAAAATAATATCAACAGCAACATTATATTTAGATCCATGCAAAAATGTTTATAGATGCTATGGAAACAATTAATGCACTAACAATTACAATATTTTTCAAAAGTCACTTATAATAATGCATCAACCATTAAAAACATCAACATGCATATTATATACAAGCATATATATATGGCTAATGTCAACAATTCACATCACAATGATAAGTGGCCAAAGGTTGTAGATGGAGGGCAAACAACCATTAGAAATGCAAGTTAGTCTGAAGTATGAATCTCATCTTGAGTAAATTTTCCTGAGTTTATACTTACGTTTTTGATAGCATATCATAATCTTGAAGAATCCTAAGTATGGTTTCTGTACAGTTGAGCTCACCAATAAGAGCACATGGCCTTTCACTATAAAGAAAAGAAAGCTCAGTTGATGATGTGATAAGATGGCAAACTTTAAGTATGTTCAAACAATAAATGACCCAATCCATTGCCTTCCAATTTTAAATCATCAGTGACATTTTCTTAATTATTATTCTTTTATTCACCAGTGTTGTTTTTGTTATAATTTAATCATTACAAAGACTTCCACTCTAGAAGGATTTAATGAGAGTATGACAAGGGAAAGGAGTTAGAAATGGAAAATATTTGTTATGGCCAAAATGCAACTGGATAAGGAGTCGATTGTCTTGACATCTTTCTTAAATATTCCTTGCTTTGAATGGATGGCAAAAATACTCATGTATTAAACTAAGTCATAATTGGTCAGGCTGAGTAGTACCGGTTAATACACTTACCTTTGTGCTAATCCAATCAGGGCATACAGTGAACAGTGCAATACGATGACATCATTGGCTGATAACAGTAATACAAGGGCCTAAAAACCATGAGGGATTAGTGTTGAGTGTTGTATATTTACTGGTTTCTGGGGAAGAACCAGGATTTTTGTAGGTAGGGGCCCGGTGCACCATTTATTATCAGGATGATGTTCTCAAACTGATGCATTAGATATTAGCTCATCTGGGGAGGGGGCTGCTCACCCCCTGCAACCCTCCCCTAGATTCAACCAGGCTGGGTTTCTTATTCATTACTTTAAGGGACTTTGACTTTGAACCATCCCTTTGAAAATCAATTATTCTACATATCTAAATGATTTCAGGTTTAGTACTTATATATATGAATCTAATTACTGATAATATTAACATTTCATTACCTTGAGAGTCCCACAAGCCACCATCCATTCCCTCTGCTTTACATCTGAAGAAAGCTTTTGACAGATATCTATGGAAGAGAATAGAAACTTTTCTAGCAATGACAATACCAATACTAGTGTGGAAGTTCCAGACAATACCTATGCATGAACAGTCCTCCCCTATGAGATGTTGCAATTTCTAAGGTTTGTGGAAAATCTTGAGAATAAAAGAAAAACTTCCTGTCTAGGGGCCGGGGATGATAGGGGTGGTATGGCACCAATCCCTTTTAACATGCAGGGATAACATTTGGAGCTACATACAAATGCAACTATAACATTCAATTTATACAGGGCCTAAAATAGCAACTAGTCAGTCACCAGTCATGATGACCAGCCATATTAGATTTAGCTCGGTCATACCCTGTTTCTGACTCACAATTACTGGTCAAAATGACTAGCAAGGCAAAGATTTGACCAGACAAGTTCTAATTCTGGCCAGACATTGTTTGTTGACAAGCTGTTATTTCAAGCCCTGTTATTAGCTGGTCCATTTAGCTCAAATGCCATGCTTACTTGTCATTTCTTTGAGAATGTCAACTGTGAACTGTGCCTCTCCATTTTCCAAGTAGTTCTCTGTCAACAGCTGTAACCTCTGAAATCAAGAAAATATATACAATAAAGTTGATTACTATCAATATACTGTCAACCATTTGCACTACACTGTAAATTCTAGCCAGTATGTCACACTATATATAGCACTTGTCTGTAAGTGGAGAAGCTTATTCTCAGAGGAATAACAAGTGGTCTGAACTGGGAAAATATGTCAAGGTTATTTACAAGCCAGGAGCTACAAATAGGAAAAAACTGTGCCTGAGGATTCAAATTATAAGACGTGAGGCTGCTTAATAAGCTAGGTCACATATGTATGGGTTTTTCCCTATCGGGACCATATTACATTAGGATGGTAAATAACTTATTCATTTTTTCCCATTTATTTTTTACTTGTTTTGCAGTTGTTTTATTTGTGTTGTTGTTGTTGTTTTGCAATCTGTTACTCTATGCGTGTGCACAGATGATGTCATATGATACCAGACAGCGGTCACAAGTAGAAAATACCACCCGCTCCATGATCCAACAGACAATCAGAATGCACAATTTTTAGGATAACAGGGCAGGGGAAAGAACACCAAACATTGCTCAGTAATACACATATACAGGATTCTATCATTGAAATTTTACCTCAGATAATATTTTCACTCCTCCTAGTTCAAAAAATGATGCCTGAAATAAAAGCATAGTTAGTACTTATTAAGAACTGTAAAAGTGAATAAACTATGCATGTGTGAAAGAGTAATGGCAAACCTGGAATGCTTTGTCTCTCATGAGCATCCTTAAGCAAATCAGAACACGCAGGATGTTTTCTGGTGGTGCTCGCTGTGTCCATTCTCTGATGACATGGAAACAAACAAAATATAACAGGATCAGATTTTAATAATCATTTAGAACTTTTCAGTTGGTGCATGGTCACTTTGTCACTTTGCCATCTCAGATCAGAGCGAGTAGCAGATTTAGGGGGTGGTCACGGGGTGCCCAGTGACCCCCTCTTTCTATCTAGTTTGGAATTAGTCGGTTAAAATAGCAAAAATTTCATTTTTTTTGAACCCCCCTATAGCTACTCAATATCCTAGATCTGCCCCAAAGAGCTCACTCATTTTTCCATTTTCAAGATCAGTTTCAGTGTTTTAAAGACAAGAGTTTGGAACATGCATGTATGATTTGTTAATTTACTTACATATTGAATATTATCATTACTATTAGAATAATGGAAAATTTAACAATTTAATAATGTACTCACAAGCAGCAGACTCTGTGTTTAACCAGAGAAGTAAACACCTACAATATTCAACAAAGTTTTAATGCCAACAATGTTTCAATTTGAAATGTATATGTGATCGTACCATACTGAATGGACTCAGTAAAAATTCTGAGCCCCATTCTGAGTCCATTCAGTATGGTACGATCACATATACATTTCATATTCCATCATCATACGCAAACCAACATTATCAAATGTTTCAATTATATCAACAATTTCAAAACTATATGCAACATGCAACAAAACCTTCACCAACCTTTTTTTTTGAAATAGCTGTATATTAAAACAATAATACCTACAGTACTGTATATGGCTTTTTCAAAAAGGTTGAAGGGGGAACAGCGAATGGCAAACTGGTACAAGAACCTGAAGACGAAGCTTTAAAGTTGAGTCATCATCGGAAGCACTTGTCAATCCATGTTTGGACATAGTTGTTATTTGATCCATGTCTCTGTGATAGTGTGCATGACCACAGTTCCTTTCAGTCGTGCAATCGGCAATCATAAATTGCCATAAATTCACCACTTCAACCTTTTTTGAAAGACCTGTACAATGTCAAATTTATAGTTTACACATACCTGTAAGAAATAGCTGTGGTGTGGATGAGATGTGAAATTTCTCGTACTTTGGTATTTTGAGCTAAAGGAATTTAAAATTTAAAATTAGAAATTAGAAATTTGTCTGGATAAATTATTAAAAAATAAAACTACCTTATATTTAGTACCGAGAGGGAAATATTTGTAAATTAAAGTTTTAATGGCTGTTCCTACTACTACCTATAAAATAAATCCTATTTATTTTCATACGCTGAACTGAATTTTAGACATTGTTAATTTTTATTTCTAAACTTCTTCATATAATAATAATCATAAAAGTACAGATGAATGTATACACTATATTTTTCACATTTCTCAAACAAAGACAGTTTAATTATTATTACCTGAATCGTTCAAGAGCCAATGCCTCGGTAGACTGGTGATGACAGGCAGGTCCACTGCCTGATCCCTTAGGGGGGCTCCCCTGGTTGTTCCAGCTACCTGATGCTTGAGTGAGGTTCTGGTTTTCATCTGAGACCCATGAGATAGAAGGCAGTTGTTGTTTACTGGCAGGTGTGTTGACCAGGTCTAGGAGCCTTAATAAATCTTTTGCTTCTTGACTTTTGCTATGAGACAAATAAAACAAACTAATTTTGTTATTGTATGCAAACAAAATTTTAACTCTAAAAATAAAAAGAAATTGAGGTATTTAGAAGTCAAAATAATCTTGTAAAGAATTTCCTGAAGGTAGCATGCAGGCATGTGTATTAAAATTCTATATCTCTTCACAAAATAAATTAATAAAATTTGAAAAATAAATTTAGTACTATTTCACAGCAATCTAAGGTTTTTTATGCTGTATACTGAGACTGGCTTTAATTCCAGAACTATACATGCAAACAAAATTTTAAGAAATGAAAACTTTTCATTATCAGATAAGTCATCTAGTTTTCCAGCAATCAAATAAGATTTATTTTCAAGACAAGTAAAAATGAACCCCTTTTTATTATCAGTTTTGAACAATACTCTTGAAAAGTCATTTAAATTTTTCCCAGTAATCAAATACCATTCTCAAGACAAGTAAAAATGACCTAATTTAGGTTTGAAGCTGGTAATTGAAAATGGAACCTTTTCATTATCAGTTCCAATACTCTTGAAAAGTCATTTAAATTTTCCCCAGTAATCAAATTCCATTCTCAAGACAAGTAAAAATGACCTAATTTAGGTTTGAAGCTGGTAATTGAAAATGGAACCTTTTCGTTATCAGTGCCATCAGTTCCAATACTCTTGACAAGTTGTTTAAATGTTCCAGTAATCAAATACAATTTATTTTCAAGACTTGTAAGTAAAATTATTCAATCTTTTATTTGGAATTAATTGATCCAATTGTTATTATCTGGCTTAGAATGAATTAGAACACATAGCAGAGTATTCTCAACATGACTTCTCCTCAAAAGTAAAACAAAAAACAAAAAAAATTAGCAAGGTTCATTGACCATAATATATCGTAGACAAAAACAAAGTCAATACTGAGTATTTATTCAACAAATAGTATCAATTAATCCACAAAGGAAAGTTTTACTCAAAGTAGGACCCCATTGTGTAAAAAAAAAATACTTCCACCAAATTGTAACTACCAGGGAATGCATCTAAAACCACTGTATCCTAAGCTGTATGATTAAAAATTGATTTGTAATGTGTTTCCATGGCAACAGGTGAGCTACTAAAAAAACTTTCATTATACAAGGTCATATTCATTCAAAGAAGAGCTATTTTCGACATCATTATCAATCATTCATTATGTCTATTATGTTAAATTAATTTACCCAGCCAAAGTTTTATGAAAGACCATATTTCGACGTATAATAGAGGTTGAATTATACTAATTAAGAAATTGCATTTCTGATCCAGCCTCTGTAGTATCCTAAATATTGTATATTATATGGAAATAACGTGTCCAACGTTTTAGCATAATGCTCATAAAAACTCAAACCAAAAAACACGCGATCAAATTGTTTTTCGTAACACTGTAGATCTCGTTACATCTCGCGATCGAGAAATTATAAATGCCATTTATTTAGCAAAATATATTTTCAGAAATAAAAATTGTCATAGATATTCATAATTAGAGCAAAAATTTCGATATCATTTCTTTCTTTTACTAGATTTTTATCAAAAATTCATTAAAGGAAAGTATGAATTTGTGTAGAGTCTAAAGTAGAGGCGATCGATTCTCGATCACGAAGAGTTCCGATATCATTGTTGTATGATAACATCGCGAGCAAATAAAAAATATGAACGAACACTTTGACCACAGAATAATCGGATTCGTGGCGAATCTCCAAGTTTTGAACGATTTATCCCAGCGACATATCGTCTGGAAAACAAATTAAACTGATTTTCGGTTAACCACATTTTGGAATAAAGCCCTTTTCGAAGAAAAAAAAAATTCGTGATCGACCGAGGGTCATTGGAGGCTGATATCAAATTACCGAATTTCAACCGCGAAAAACTATTTTTAAATATTACTTTAGAAGATATCATTAATGGAGGGTTTTGAATGCCTAAAAAATATTGTGTAAAAGAGGAAAGGGGATGCCTGTGAAAAAAAAAATTGTTATAATAAAGTGAGCTTATTTAAAAAAAAATGCAAATCGAATATTTACTTTATGAGAAAGTCTAAGATTCCACCTTGTATAACGACAAGTAGACTGCAATATCTAATATAAATTGTGGTATAACTACCTGATTTCGGTTTCTGCCTCTCCTCTGGACCGTTTCTCTTCAGCAGGCATTTTTTAAGGAAGCAAGGAAATGTTTATCCAGCCATAATAATAGTATCTGGTCAGCGCAATATGCGGAACACTGAAATATTTCAACAGAATATGAAATTAGAAAATGGTTGGTTAGCAACACGTAAACCACGTCCAAGCCATAAATTACGGGTATTAACGGTTAGAGAACCAGTAAAGCAGTCGGTTAAAACGGTTTATAAATTGAGCAAGCAACGTTCGTGTAAAGATTGAACGGTTGAAGGGAAAAGATCTTCGATCTCCGCAAACTGACCATCAAAATAAGCTTCACGTCGATGTACAAACTATCCTCGTAACTCTCATTCTCCTTGAATAAACACCGAGAGAAATACGCAGATCAATTCATAATATCCCAGTTTTACTTCGGTATAAAAACCAAAAGGATTCTTCAAGAGTTAGTGTGTTTTTCCAGGGTAAAATTCCCTCCACTCGACGTGGGGTTGTGTGAATTTGTCTCTCTAAACCAGGTGAGATGGCGAACGGAAATCGCAACGTAGAGAACTATAAACATCAAGAATTTTTCTATAACGTTTAGTTTCTATTTTATTCGCAGCTGCTCGGAATACAAAAGAAAATTTATTCAAAATTCTCAAAGTAAGGAATAAAAAAGCCTGTTTTTATGGATAGTAAAAATACTGTGTATTCAATGCTCAATACTGCACGAACTCTTCAAAATATATGCAGTACAGAAGAAAAACGTCAAGCGACTATAAAAAAGACGTAATATTTGTCGGAATTATTAGGATAAAGACAAGGAAGAATAGTATAGACGAAGACTTAGGTAAAAGCATTAGTGAATTATTGAAAAAGTATTTTTTCCAAGGGCTTTTGTGATTACAAAAACACTCCAGCTCATTAATCTAAACAAAACTCTTATCCAGTTCGGGGTTCGGGATGGATTGTTTTGAGGTTTTGTGGCAATTCATACTTACTTTGTTGGCGGTATTACATCAGTACTTCGCGATTCAACTGGAAAGAGATAGTCAGTCCAATTTGTACAAATTTAAAAGCAAATTTTAGAGCAGTTTTGAGCCATTTTAGTTTGATAAAAGATCTAAGTTTACACAAGTTATTAGCGACTGCAGCAAAACCAACGTCAACTTGAGCAACCAAAATATTATAATCTCACAGCCAATCACGGAGCTCGTTATAACTAGGAATGCAAGGATTGACCAATCAGAGAAGAGGATGTATTACACATATTAAAATTGTCCAAAACTTTCTCGCTTCGTTTGATCCGCTCTGGGAATTCTTTCTTTTTTTCCAGCAAAATAATTTTCCGGTCTACGAAGCGTGTTAGAAATTAGAATCACAACGAATGACAAAAACGAACGGTATTTTTTTGTATTTTTGAATCGAAAATGCGAAAACTAAAAATACACAATGTAAACTTTTAAAATAGCGTAAAAAAACTGATAAAATGTCCAGTTTCCTCTGCTGCATTTCTTTTCTTTCGTTTCTCTCATTGTATTCAGGTTCCTCTCTAATGGCCCTTAACCCGGTACTAACAGCAGTATGTAGACAAGAAGACGAAAACAGTTTAGTTCTTATCGGCACAACAGACGAAATGGGGCTCTTTTCCCTCCGAGTTCAGGATGACTTGAGGACTAAGGATGATTGAAGAGAGTGATTGCTCATTCTCTCGCCCAAGCGTACGCGAGCGTAAATTTTAGTAGTAACGGATGGATGAAAACGATGGGACACGCAAATCATGCATGTGTCAAACTAGGACAGCTGGGCTGTTTTAAAGCACTCGTTAATATTTTTTTTGGTGATTTTTTGTTGTTGTTGCAAAAATCAAAAACACAGTAGCTTTTACAGTCTGTAAGTGTCGAGATAAATTAGTTTTTGGTGTAAGACTTTCTATTCTTTCTTTCTTTCTTTCTTTCTATTCCGTATACCATGCATTCATCCATCAATCCATCCATCAATCCATCCATCTATCCATCCATCCATCCATTCATTCATCCATTCATTCATTCATTCATTCATTCATTCATTCAGTCAGTCAGTCAGTCAGTCAGTCAGTCAGTCAGTCAGTCAGTCAGTCAGTCAGTCAGTCAGTCAGTCAGTCAGTCAGTCAGTCAGTCAGTCAGTCAGTCAGTCAGTCAGTCAGTCAGTCAGTCAGTCAGTCAGTCAGTCAGTCAGTCAGTCAGTCAGTCAGTCAGTCAGTCAGTCAGTCAGTCAGTCAGTCAGTCAGTCAGTCAGTCAGTCAGTCAGTCAGTCAGTCAGTCAGTCAGTCAGTCAGTCATTCATTCATTCATTCATTCATTCATTCCGTCATTCGTCTATCCATTCATTCATTCATTCATTCATTCATTCATTCATTCATTCATTCATTCATCCATCCATCCATCCATCCATTCATTCATCCATCCATCCATCCATTCATTCATTCATTCATTCATTCATTCATTCATTCATTCATTCATTCATTCATTCATTCATTCATCTATCCATTCATTCATTCTTTCTTTCTTCATGTTGTTTTTCTCATTCCTTCTTTCTGTTATTCTTTCTCTCATTTTTTTTTCTTTTTTACTATTTTTCTTCCTTGCTTCCTTATCTTTTATTATTTAGTTTTCGCTCTCCATTCCATTCACTGTCTTATATTTAAGGAATTTCTTTCACTGATTTCCTTTTTTTGTTCGAATTCTGCAATTATAGTCTAATGCATGAATAAAATGGACAAAATTGCTACTCCAACGTTTTTACACTACACACAGATAAAGACGTAATGAAACAATTAGACCATTTCACGGTTGTCGTCGCTCAACCTCAGCCTCGATAGTGTGTAATATATTCTTTAGAATTTGACTACAGCTCACGGTAATTTAAGGAATGTGTACATTATCAAACAATAGACCATTTTCGAGATGCACGAGCGCTTTCAAAAATATCTATTGACTGAAACACTTAAAACTTCCACGGGCTTTAGTCAAATTCTAAAGAATAAATTACACGCTATCGAGGCTGAGGTTGAGCGACGACAACCGTGAAATGGTCGATTCCTTCTGTCTTGCACATATTCAATTATCTTATTTCATGAGTTTTAGGAACAAAGGCCATGGCTGCATACATCATATATCTTGAACCAGCGTCCATGCGATTTCATATACTTACAAAACACTCGAGATGTATTTTTTTAAACAATTTAATTCACATAATTTTACATTTTTACATAAAAAATGTCAACATACAAGAGAGAACTACAGGTTAGTTACAATACAGTGATATTGTCAACTTACAATTAGTTTAGAGATATTAGGGCTATTTAAATGTCTAAGTTTTTTGATTTACAAATAAGAAAGTATTATAAAACATTACACTACGCCTCCGAGATTATAAATTTCCTTTAACTTTTAGTCTTATTTTTCTAAGAGTACTTATACAACAGGAGTTTAAAAAAATTCAAAAACCTTCCCATCAGTTCCTAATATTATATTTTCTATGTTAAGCTGCGGAATATTTATATTAATCTTCTTCAGCTAGCCAATTTTTAATACTAATATAATAATAATTCCGTGAGAATGAACAATTAACGAAGAAATATTCTAGTGTCTCAATATGGGTTTTACAAAAAGAACAGCTGGTTGATACCACCTTTTTGAATTTGTAAAGTTCATTATTTAAAAACAAACAGTTATTCACAATCTTATATTGAAAAAGACGTAGTCGAGAAGTTAAAGAAATGATTATTTTTGTAAAACACGTTTAATTCTAGATCTGGGTCCACGATGCTGGGCTGCAATGCTTTCCAAGCCCTCCCCCTTCCTAAAAATCATTAAACGTATTTTCTTCGATTGTCTATCCCCTCCCCTCCCCCTATATTATTCCCTCCCCTCCCCCTATATTATCTTCTTAAAACGCTTTAGTCTAAAACTCACATTCCACCAAGCCCCCTACACTACAACCTAGCTAACCTTCCCTCCCATCGATATTCGGCTTTTGCTCTAATCAATGAAGCTTCCCTAAATTGCTAGCCTGCGTAGCAGGCCCTCGTGAGGGGAGTTGAGGTGGACTCCTCCCCTTGCGAGAGTCTGCTACGCAGACTACTACATTGCTTGTAATCACAACATGCAAGGTCTAATGCAGTGTCAGGAAACAAAAACGTTCTATACTTGATATCTGCGTCATTTTTTTATTCAGCTTAACTCCATTGGAAGCTCAAGTGGCATTTTATTCGAATAGAAATATAGAATATATATATATGAGCCAAAAATTGGCATTATTTTGAAAAATTCTAACGATATTTTTTTTAGGTCACAAGGAGCTGAAGATGTTTTTTTATTCCTGTTAGTTTTAGCATGATCCACTCTTTCGATTCATGGAGCAGTAGGGCTTAAGCTGATCTTATTAGAGTGGTTTTCGTATGAGAAAGAAAAGGTACGACAAACTTCGTAGATTAAGCCGTACCGTATCTTACCATAACGTAACTACGCGTTGTGATTGGATAAATTACTGGAGGACAATGGGAAGCCGTTCCAATGTTACAGCATCTTGTACATTGTACGTGATGTAAGTCAGTACCGTATGTTTCCAGCTCATACGAAAACAGCTCTAAGCGAGGGGGACTTTGGGGGTTGCGGTGTTGCGGTGTTAGCTCCTTTTTTCTCGCGGTGATACGGTGTTTTCAGTTTCCTTTTGCGGTATCACTGGAAAAATTCATCGAATTTTTCAGTGTATTGCGGTGATCTCAAACCTTGCGATGTACAGTATTTACGTTAATAAACGTGCGATGTCTGTCGAAACGATCTGTATGATTGCGGTGTCTTGTTCAAGATAAATGTCCAAGTATTTGGACTTTTTGACCCGTTTGCGATGTCGGTTTCTTGTCAGTTGATTTTTGGTGCGATGATGCGGTGAGTTCGGATTGTTTTGGCGAAGTTGCGGTGTTCGAGACCCCCCAGTGTCCCTCTTTTTTAAAAACAGTCAACAAGGAAAACTAGCACGTCTTGTGAGCTTTGGCAAAATGGCGATGATACCTTCTTTCTCAGTCTTTCTTTTTCTCAGTCTTGTATGTCTCTTGATTTCTCTTACACATGCCAGCTATTCCCCATGTTTTAAGAAAAGCATCGCCTCCATACCTCACGACCATCTGCTGTACAAGAAGACCAAACCGTTGGTTATTGGACACCGAGGCAATCCTATGAGGTACCAGGAAAACACATTGGAGGGATTTAAGAGTCTTCTAGACACCAACGCCGATGGTTTTGAGATGGACATTTACCTGACTAAAGATGACAAACTTGTAGCTTTTCATGATGACAATACACAGGTTAGAAAACGGGTATTTAGGCATGCCTTTTTGGTTGGAATAAATGTGTTAGCAGAGCCGAAAGTCTTGCTACACTGTGCAATTTTCTCAGCGAATTGTCTCGTAATGCTTGAAAATGTAGGCAAGCACGGCGTTGTGAGACCAGTTGCTAGGTGAGAAAATCGCACATTGTAATAGGGCCTCGACTTTATAATCCACCATACCTTTAATTATGATCTAATCAAAAATTGATCGTATATTATATAATAATTATAATTTTATTTCGAAGCATCTAAACAAGGTCTCGATGCTTTAACAATATAACAATAAAAAAATAATATAGACAAATAATAAAATATAAAACGATAAAAGCATAACGATAAAAGCATATATATATAAATACTAACGTGTATACACCGAATCGAAATACGGCGACCAATCCGAGCAACCAGCGCTCCGGACCGACCAGCCCCCCACACACGCGAAAAACCCATTTATGCTTCCACGTGAACACGAGGCTGGCCAGTCAAGAACAACAGCCATCCAAACAGATCGCCACATCCCGATTCGGTGTATTAAAATCAGAAAACAAATCAATCAAAAACGGAAATTAGTATTTTTTTAAAATGCAAAAAAGTAATGATATAAATCATGATATTGTTCAAAAGTAGTCATTGAATCAGTTTAAAGGTATAATGAATAGCACTGTTCAAAAAGCAGTGACATGACACCTAATTTTGTATTTTTTAATTTTTTCTTCTAGTTTTTGACCGGAGTAAACAAAAATGTTTGGGAAATGACTGCAGATGAACTAACCTATCTTACTATCAAAGATTCTCTTAAGTTCGGTAAAGTATAATTCTAGTTCCGCAATCATATTATTATTTCCGTGTCCTTCATTAGAAGTGACTATAATACGTACATCTCATTGCTACATTAAGTTGTGATTTCGCTTGCTTTTGCCAACACAATAATAACTAATTGACGGCAAACAAATGAAAGTGCATATGTTTTGAGTGTGCATATGAGTGTGTGGTAGGGGTGGGGTACCATATCAGTGCTTTATCATGACGCTATCTTGACTGCGGTCTGCTGATACCTCAGCACCCACGTGACAGTCATAGTACAACCCCCCACCCCCACCCCCCCTCATCTCGTGTGCGTCTGGATAAACCATATACTGAAAACCAGGTTAAACAATCCATCAATCCCTGATAGTTAGAATATAGATTTTTGAGCAAAGTTTTGAAAATTATGCTGATGAAAAAAATATTTCACAAACAGAGGGTGAGTTATATCTTGAGAAAGATTGATGGCAATATATTTATTTCTCTAGGCCCAAACACATACAATTTTTGCGGACGTCCTCACATCCCGCTGCTGGAAGACGTCCTCAAAGCGATGAAGGACAGTGGGAAAATAATGTTTCTGGAGGTGAGGATTTTTTGTTGTTTTCTGGATTGTTTTATCATTGGTTTTTCTCATTCAAACTAGCGTTTGTCCTTAAAAATACTAAACATCAATTATAAACTATCACTATGTTGTTGTTGTTGTTGTTCACTTATATGAAGAGACTAAAATAAATTCAAAATAAAAAACTCAAATTACCGCCATTGATTTGTTACTAAAAATAAAATAAAAACCCGCCGAAATGTAAGTTTTTGAAATTCATATCTTTTGAATATGTAATTACCAAAACAAATTTTCTCTTCGACTGTTATATCTTCTATTCAATTTCTTTCGAAAGACACGGTCATTTTGCTCAGAAAACTAAAAATTTTGGCGCCAAGTTTGGGACATTTTCCTGCTGCAAATTTTTAAAACCTGAAAAAATAAAAACACCAAATTGTGAAAAACCTGGACCTTTGTTGAAGGAAGTTTTTGTTAAAATTTCATTTGTTTTAATTGAAAAGTCATGTGATTGTCTGAAGTATTTGTTCCTTCGATTTATAGATCAAGCCAAATCATGCGAACAGCTTCGAAGCCAGCTCCAAGGCAGGTCAACTGGTCGCTAGAATGGTAACAGATCTGGGGCTTGTAAACCAGGCCTCCATTACGTCATTTGATCCAATCAAATTACGAGCTGCACACAAAGAGAACCCGAATATCCCAACAGGAATGTTGTACATGACACCCTACAAGGATAACCCTACAAAGAAATGTAACATACTGCAAGACGCTATTAAGATGCTACCAGAAATGAAGAATTGCTCCTTTCTTAAGACAAGCAGTGACTGCAAGTCATTCATGAAAGGGGTCTTTGGATCTGGGGATGTTTTGAAAGCTGTCAATGCGTCCTTCTTGGACATGGAATACGGGATCTATGATAACCCTCTCTACTCTAACCACACCTTTGATATTCTTCGTAAGAAGTACAGTTCTACAATCAGTGCAGGGGCATGGGTTATGTACAGCATGGCTCTGAGGAAAGACTCCCCAGAAGCTGTCGATCAAGATTCAGTGATTGACAGGTTGAGGGACATTGGAGTGGAACGATTCATCACGGATGATGTGTACCGCCTGCTTCGTAAGCTTGATCGTCCTGTTGGTTTCAAGAGGACTAGTACAGTAAGTCCCGGGCGGAGCACAACGCCGTTAAGCCACACTGACATCAGCCCTCGGAATCCCACGAGCTCGAGCACCACTGCGCGTAAAACTTCTTCAGCAGTGAGAGAAATGCCTCGCACTTCGTGCTTCATGATTGCGTTCCTCTTCTTCATGTATGGAAGATTTCATTTTTAGCCTCAACTTATTGTATGAAATACGATTATTTGCACAAGTTTAACTATCCTTAAATATAGTTTCTTTTTACATTGATTCTAAAAGTTCAGCAGTAATAAATATTGATTATAAAAAGTAATTTTTTTTTTAAATTTGCTGTTCGAATTCTGCAATTATAGTCTAATGCATATGCATGAATAAAATGGACAAAATTGCAACTCCAAAGTTTTTGCAAATACACTACACACAGATAAAGACGAAATGAAACAAATTCCTTAATTCTGTCCCTCTCATATTCAGAAATTTATCTTATTTTAGTTTTAGGAACAAAGCCCATGGTTACATATATCATATATCATATATCATATATCATATATCTTGAACCAGCATCCATACGATTTCATATACTTACAACGCACTCGAGATGTTGATCCGAAGTCACCGAAAATGCACATTCGAAAGATAAAGCTGAAATCGAAGCAAGAGATGATTATTTTTGTAAAACATTTTTAGCTCTAGATCTGTGTCCATGATGCTGGGCAATTAATGCTTTCCAAGCCCGTAAAAATCATCAAACGTATTTTCTTCGCTCGTCCTTAAGAGTTTCCCATCCCACTCTCCCTCTTTATATCATAAGCTTGATTTGCACTTCAAAAAACTCTTTCGTTTCAAAATTAATCCTCCCTCATAAATTATCCCGTTTAAAAAAACGCTTCAGTCTAAAAATTACACCTAATCCAACCCCCTACACTAAAACCCAACTAACCTTCCCTTCCTCCCATCCCTTTGCTCTAATCGACGAAGCTCCCCTAAATTGCTTGTAATCCCAACAAAGTCTAATGCAGTTTCAGCTAGCTTAACTCCATTGGCAGCTCAAGCATTTTATTCGTTGCTGAGATAGTGAAACAAATAAGGGGCACTGTGCATCACATATAAAGTTTAACTAAAAAATATATACCCGGCTCTTGATATCAGAAACGGCTGCCTAAATACCTTCATATCACTAACTGGGGAATAGGAATAGTCAATACACTGAATATATGGGCCAAAAATTGGCATTATTTTGAAAAATTCTGAAGATGTTTTTTTAGGTTACAAGGAGCTGAAGATGTGTTTTGATTCCTGTTAGTTTTAGCATGATCCACTCTTTCGATTCAGCAGTAGGGCTTAAGCTGATCTTATTAAACTGAAACATAACAAATTAAGCTGCATTAAGAGCTGGGACAAGCACATAAACAAGGAAACTAGCACGTCTTGTGAGCTTTGGCAAAATGGCGATGATACCTTCTTTCTCAGTCTTTCTTTTTCTTAGCCTTGTATGTCTCTTGATTTCTCTTACACACGCCAGCTATTCCCCATGTTTTAAGAAAAGCATCGCCTCCATACCTCACGACCATCTGCTGTACAAGAAGACCAAACCGTTGGTTATTGGACACCGAGGCAATCCTATGAAGTACCAGGAAAACACATTGGAGGGATTTAAGAGTCTTCTAGACACCAACGCCGATGGTTTTGAGATGGACATTTACCTGACTAAAGATGACAAACTTGTTGCTTTTCATGATGACAATACTAAGGTTAGAAAACGGATATTTAGGCATGCCTTTTTGTTTGGAATGGATGTGTTAGCAGAGCCGTAGGCCTTGTTACACTGTGCACTTTTCTCAGCAAATTGTCTCGTAATGCTTGAAAATGTAGGCAACCACGGCGTTGTGAGACCAGTTGCTAGCTGAGAAAATTGCACATTGTAATAGGGCCTCGACTTCAGAATCCACCATACCTTTAATTATGAACTAATCAAAAATTGATCGTATATTATTCTTGACATGCACCTAATTTTTTTTTTTTTTTTAAATTCTAGTTTTTGACTGGAGTAAGCAAAACTGTTTGGGAAATGACTGCAGATGAACTAACCAATCTTACTATCAAAGATTCTCTTAAGTTTGGTAAAGTATAATTCTAGTTCCGCAATCTATATTTATTTCCGTGTCCTTCATTACGAGTGACTATAATACGTACAGGTCATTGCTAAATTAAGTTGTGATTTCGCTTGCTTTTGCCAACACAATAATTACTAATTGAAGGCAAACAAATGAAAGTGCATATGTTTTCAGTGTGTATATGAGTGTATGGTAGGGGTGGGGTACTATATCAGTGCTTTATCATGACGCCATCTTGACTGCGGTCTGCTCATACCTCAGCACCCTAGTGACAGCCATAGTACCCTCTCCCCCCATCTCGTGCGCGTCAATAAACCATATTCTCTTCATTTAACCTTCCACCGATCCCTGATAGTTAAAATATATTCAAATAACTGATCTCACTGAGCAAAGTCTTGAAAATTAAGCTAATGACAAAAATATATATCACTATAACAAAGGGTTAGTTATATATCTTGGGTGTGATAGATTGATGGCAAATATTTATTTCTCTAGGCCCAAACACATACAATTTTTCCGGACGTCCTCACATACCGCTGCTGGAAGACGTCCTCAAAGCGATGAAGAACAGTGAGAAAATAATGTTTTTGGAGGTGAGGATTTGTTGTTGTTTTCAGGATTGTTTTATCATTGTTTTTCTCATTCAATCATTAGAGTGTTCATCTGATGGAATGCAAACTATAGCATTTGTCCTTAAAAAGAATAAACATAATCTATCACTGTGTTGTTGTTGTTCACTTAGATGAAGAGACTAAAATAAATTCGCCGATGAAAATGCATATTGATATTGCCGCAATATAAGTCAATGAAAATAAAATAAAAAAATAAAAAAATAAAATTACCCCCATTGATTTGTTACTAAAAATAAAAAAATAAAAAACCCTCCGATTTGTAAGTTTTTGAAATTCATATCTTTTGAATATGTAATTACCAAAACAAATTTTCTCTTCGACTGTTACTATATTTTCTATCTAAGTTCTTTGGAAATACACGGTCATTTTGGTCAGTAAAATAATAAGTAATTTTGGCACCAAATTTGTGACATTTTCCTGCGGCAAATTGTTAAAACCAGAAAACTAGTAAAAACACCAGATTGCGTAGAATCTGGACCTGTGTTGAAGGAGGTTTTGGTTAAAATTTTCTTTTCTTTAAATTGAAAAGTCATGTGATGGCAATTCAGGTACCTTTGTGCCCAACGCGATAATTTCTGTGTATATGGAAATGTTACTGCTGCCTAGCTAGTCGCCTAGCTACCCGAAAGGGAGGTTTCCCATTCCCCGCGCGGCAAATAAGTGCCCAATCTCCTCTCGGTTCTGTCAAGGATGCCTATCAGAGCGAGTCGAATCATCCCCTACCCTAGCTTAGGCCTTGAGAATAAGATTTTTTTAAATTTAGATAAGATATATTCATTGGTAAGCAAACATAATATTCAATAGAATAACACGAGGTCTGAAGTATTTGTTCCTTTAATTTGTAGATCAAGCCAAATCATGCGAACAGTTTCGAAGCCAGCTCCAAGGCAGGTCAACTGGTCGCTAAGATGGTAACAGATCTGGGGCTTGTAAACCAGGCCTCCATTACGTCATTTGATCCAATCAAAGTACGAGCTGCACATCAAGAGAACTCGGATATCCCAACAGGAATGTTCTACATGACACCCTACTGGGATAAGAAATGTAACATACTGCAAGACTCTATTAAGATGCTACCAGAAATGAAGGAATGCCCTTTGATTAATGCAACTGACTGCAAGTCATTCATGAAAGAGGTCTTTGGATCTGGGGATGTTTTGAAGGCTGTCAATGCGTCCTTCTTGGACATGGATTACAGGATCTATGATAACCCTCTCTACTCTAACCACACCTTTGATATTCTTCGTAAGAACTACAGTTCTACAATCAGTGCAGGGGCATGGGCTATGTACAGCATGGCTCTGAAGAAAGACTCCAAAGAAGCTGTCGATCAAGATTCAGTGATTGACAGGTTGATGAAGATGGGAGTGGAACGATTCATCACGGATGATGTGTACCGCCTGCTTCGTAGGCTTGGTCGTCCTGTGGGATTCAAGAGTACTGTGGGTCCCGAGAGCACAACGAATCCCGCGAGCACAACGAATCCCGCGAGTACCACTGCGCGTAAAACTTGTTCAGCAGTGAGAGAAATGCCTCGCACTTCGTGCTTCATGATGGCGTTCCTCTTCTTCATGTATGGGACATTTCATTTTTAGCTTCAAGTCATTGTAAGGGATCCGGATTATTTGCACAAGTTTAACTATCCTTAAACATGTTTTTTACTTTGATTCTAACAGTTCAGTTGTCAAAAATAAATATTGCTAAAAAGTTTGAATTATCAAATTATCTTTGTCAAAAAGTGAAGAGAGGTTGATTTACTTTTTCTTTATTCAAATATTCAAGGAATATATGTTATAAAAAGTATTTCCCGCCTAAAATAATGCCACTGGTATTATTTGCCTTGGTGGACTTGATATACTAATCTTGATATAAATATGACTTAACTAGTTTTTTTTTTGTATATGGTTTTGATGGAATTAAAAAATGGCATGAATCTGTAAAATCGTTCTTTGTTCCCCTAAAATGCCTCCACCCAACCACCACAACTCACCAGTCATCTGACCCAGGTCAGTAGAAAAATAAAAAATATCCCTTAAAACCAAAAAAGACATATTCATGTTTTATTTTTTATCTACATCTTTTTTTGTAGTGACAGATCTAGGTCATAGCGGCTCAGTGGTCTTTCCCCATCGTGCTAGACGTATGCGGGGGTCCCCCTTGTTACTGCAGGGCGTACTACTGGCAGAGTTTGTAGTGTGGAGAGTTTGGCGCCTTGTTAAAGTTATCCTTTTGTCACTGTCACTGATAGCACAGTGTCTTGTGCTTCGACTACCTTGCCAAGTATCTCTCCCTCAGAGGAAGGTCCCAAGTGCCTTTGCGTGCTTATTTTAGTTTTCTTTGGTTTCAACCCCGGTTTATGTGCATCTAATTTGTGATGATACTTTTACTATTAATAATAAAGTCTCCACAATCCATCATCCGATTTTATTAGAGGATCTGCATGGGGAAGTCCAACTGTCGGTTGTCAGTTAAATTTGAGACATTTTGTCAGTTGTCAGTTAAATTTGAGACATTTTGTCAGTTGTCAGTTAAATTTTAAGGCATCTGTCAGTTGTCATTATACTCCATTCCGATCCTGTTTATTAGCTCATAATATATTCAGTTAACAACCAAAAAGGAGTAAAAGATATTATGTTTGGGGATTCCTGTTAGTTTCAGCATCCATTCATTCGATTCAACAGCATTTGTTATAGAAATTAGAAACTTCTTTAGAGAATTATTGACCTTTATATACGGCCTTAAACCTATCTAATTGCACTGGCTATTTCACTATGACGTCACATCAAATCAATCTATTGTTTCAACGCTAAGGATCATGGTCGCCAGAGGGGGGGGAAATAGCAGCAAAACACATTTAATCACAATAAAATTTGATTTATGATATAGTGGAAAGTGAGAACAGCTAAATATTACACTAAATATCCCGTACGAAAGAATATTTAGCCTAAACTTCTATTAATAATGATAATAATAATAATAATAATAATAATAATAATAATAATAATAATAATAGTAAACTTTATTAGGCAGGGTACACCGTTACCAGGCTGATAATTTTCAGGAGGCCCTCTTAACTATAAATATACAAATATATACAAAATTTTAAAATATTATAAATATTATTTTTGTCCCGATGTAAACAAGCTGTGACTGTCATAGTGAAATAGGGCAAATTGAATAACAGAAATTTAAACTAAATCTTCTTTCGTTCGGGATATTTAGTGTGATATCTAGCTGCTCTCACTTTCCACTATATCCAAATCTTATTGTGATTTAATTTGTTTTGCTGCTATTTTGCCACCTCTGGCGACCATGATCCTTAGCGTTGAAACAATGAATTGTTATGATGTGACGTCATAGTGAAAGAGTGCAATTATTATACACGGAAACATGACAAATTATAATATAAATCTAGTAAGAGGCAGGAGGATCAGAACAAAGGACACTGATCTAGTGCTAGCACGTCTTTCCGGCTTTGGCAAAATGGGAATGATACCTTCTTTCTCAGTCTTTCTTTTCCTCAGTTTTGCCTTTTCCACATTTTCTCTTACACACGCCAGCTATTCCCCATGTTTTAAGAAAAACATAGGCTCCATACCTCACGATCATCTGCTGTACAAGAAGACCAAACCGTTGGTTATTGGACACCGAGGCAATCCTATGAGGTACCAGGAAAACACATTGGAGGGATTTAAGAGTCTTCTAGACACCAACGCCGATGGTTTTGAGATGGACATTTACCTGACTAAAGATGACAAACTTGTTGCTTTTCATGATGACAATACACAGGTTAGAAAACGGATATTTAGGCATGCCTTTTTGTTTCCAAGGGAATAAATTAATCGTAGTTTTGCTTAGAGTTTTTGCCTTTCTTTTCTGTAGTTTTTGACCGGAGTAAACAAGACGGTTTGGAAAATGACTGCAGATGAACTAACCAATCTTACTATCAAAGATTCTCTTAAGTTTGGTAAAGTATAATTCTAGCTGCGCAATCATATTGTTATTTCCGTGTCCTTAAAAGAATGCAACAGCAAGGGCGGATGCAGGATTTTTAAGGGGGGTGACTGTTACAGTAGTGTACCTCACACCAATAACACAGGAAACCCATAAAAGGCAGGGAAATGGTGGAAAATATGAAGTCTCAAATTGACGGAAATTGAATTTTCGTCCTATACTTACATACCCTTTTGTCGCTATCATCCTTACGACTGGTTAGTGTTTTCTGGTTTTCTTTCGTTTTAAGATGATAAGCATGGGCGTAATTAATGAATGCATTTTAATTTCATGTTATGCCAAAGTAATTTGCAAGATAAGACTCAAGACCCCCTGCCAAAATAAAGTATTTTCTTTTCAGCCCCCCTTTCTTTGCAAAAAAAATACTCAATAACCCCCCTATTTTTCGGCGCTATCTTGAAAGGTGGCCGTGCCTTTGTATTGAAGGGAGACGAACGGTGAGCTTGTAATGATAGCCAGCTGACCTGAGAAAAAATAGTTCAGGGTGTTAAACTGAAAAAGGTCTCTATCATTGCAAGGTCACCTCGTGTCTCACTTCGATGTAAAGGCTCGGCTACCTTTCAAGATGGCGCAGGGAACTGTGAAGGGAACTATTCATTTATTCCTCTAGGCCCAAACACATACAATTTTTCCGGACGTCCTCACATACCGCTGCTGGAAGACGTCCTCAAAGCGATGAAGGACAGTGGGAAAATAATGTTTCTGGAGGTGAGGATTTGTAGCTGTGTTGGTTGTTTTGTCATTGTACGTATTAAGTTTTTTTGGTTTAACGGTTGTGCATTAAGAGAATAATACATGGTCTAAAATGAGAAAACCTTGCGCCAAAGCTATATAAAGAGGGGTGTTATCATCCCCTAGGCCTGGAGAAGAAGATTCTTTTTGAGATAAATTCATTGGTAATCAAACATAATACTCAATAGAATAACCGAGGTCTGAAGGGTTTGCTAAAGGTTTATATCTGGAAAATAAAGAGTATTTGTTCCTTCGATTTGTAGATCAAGCCAAATCATGCGAACAGTTTCGAAGCCAGCTCCAAGGCAGGTCAACTGGTCGCTAAGATGGTAACAGATCTGGGGCTTGTAAACCAGGCCTCCATTACGTCATTTGATCCAATCAAAGTACGAGCTGCACATCAAGAGAACTCGGACATCCCAACAGGAATGTTCTACATGACACCCTACTGGGATAAGAAATGTCACATACTGCAAGACTCTATTCAGATGCTACCAGAAATGAAGGAATGCCCTTTGATTAATGCAACTGACTGCAAGTCATTCATGAAAGGTGTCTTTGGATCTGGTGATGTTTTGAAGGCTGTCAATGCGTCCTTCTTGGACATGGATTACAGGATCTATGATAACCCTCTCTACTCTAACCACACCTTTGATATTCTTCGTAAGAACTACAGTTCTACAATCAGTGCAGGGGCATGGGCTATGTACAGCATGGCTCTGAAGAAAGACTCCCCAGAAGATGTCGATCAAGATTCAGTGATTGACAGGTTGATGAAGATGGGAGTGGAACGATTCATCACGGATGATGTGTACCGCCTGCTTCGAAAGCTTGGTCGTCCTGCGCGTAAAACTTCGTCAGCAGTGAGAGAAATGCCTTGCACTTCGTGCTTCATGATGGTGTTCCTCTTCTTCATGTATGGGACATTTCATTTTTAGCCTCAAGTTATTGTAAGGGATTATTTGCACAAGTTTAACTATCCTTAAATATATGTTTTTTTACATTGCGATTCTAATAGTTCAGATGTAATACATATTGTTAAAAAGTCTGAATTATTAAATTATCTTTGTCAAAAGTGAAAAGAGGTTGGTTTACTTTTTCTTTGTTCAACTATTCAAGGAATATATGTGATGAAACGAATTTCCCGCCTAATATAATGCCACTGGTATTATTTGCCTTGGGGGACTTGATATACTAATCTTGATATAAATATGATGTAACTACTTTTGTTCCCCTAGAATGCCCCCCTCCTCCCATTAAACCCCCACAACTCACCGGTGATCATCTGACCCAGGTCTGTAGAAAAATAAAAAGATATCCCTTAAAACCAAGAAAGAAATATCTCTTGATTCGGCAGACAATACAACATTCTTCAACATTACATCTGATCCATCACAAGACTATACAATATACAGTTTCTTGAAGGATGTTTTTGTTTCCCTCGAGCTCTCCATTTTTTTCATGGTGACAAATCCAGGACAATTCACTCTATTGGCCTGAATTGAAATTTAGGCAAATTAAGTTAACCCGAGTCATGGCGGCTCAGTGGTCTTCCCCCATCGTGCTAGACGTATGCGGGGGTCCCCCTTGTTACTGCAGGGCGTACTACTGGCAGAGTTTGTAGTGTGGACAGTTTGGCGCCTTTTTGGCTTTTTTCGATCGAGATGTTTTTTTTTTTAAAGGGGATTCTTTTGGTCACTTTCACTGATGGCCCCCGGGGGGGGGGGGGGGTACTCCTTATATTAGACTATACGGGGGATGCTCCGCCCGAAAGGGGTACTTTTTTCAGGCCGCACGTATAGAAAAGAGGTGGGAATTTGGGAGTTTTGGTAGTTTTTCTTCAAAGGTATATGAAAGGGGTATTTTTTCAGGCAAAAAGGTATATAAAAGGGTAAGGGTTCGAGAGTCCGGGCGGAGCATCCCCGTATGAAACGACCCGAGGTACCCCCCGGGCGGATGGCACAGTGTCTTGTGCTTCGACTACCTTGCCAATTAGCTCTCCTTCAGAGGAGGATCCAGTACTACCCCAAGTGCCTTTGCGTGTTTATTATAGTTTTCTTTGGTTTCAACCCCGGTTGATGTGCATCTAATTTGTGATGATCTGATACTTTTACAACTAATAATAAAACTATAATAAGGTGTTGCTTTAGCATTTGATGAAGACATGTTCGACTAATTTGGCAAATAAAAGCAGCCAGCTGTAGGATCTGATTTGAACCTAAATTACGTCAAATTACTCCAGTATTTTGACGAATATCTCTTGAAGGATTTGAAACATAGATATTGCTGTAAAGGTATACCTAATTCTATACTAATTCGAATTAAGGGGGTAGACTGGGGAGGTTTTTTTTTGTATTTTCTATTGCAAGAATTCACTGACGGCATGAGTGTCTTTTGATTCAACTAGCTTGCCAATTAGTTCACCCTCGACGGATATGTCGCAAGTTACACCAGAAACTGATTCCGTCGCGACAGCCATTCAACTTGCTGTCGATCGATCAATGGCCGCTCGAGCTCAACAGTCTCTGTCAGCGTTTCTGTCCCGGCATCTAACATCGTAACTAGAACCAACGCTTTCCTGATTTCTTAGTTCCGTTGAAGATAAGTATGTGGTTTGTACCGTCTTTTTATGAGTACTTTCTCGGCTACGAATGCCTTGCCGGGACACCGACGCTGAATTTGAGCTCAAATTGAACGGCATGTTCTACCAATGCAGGGGGTTGTAATATAAATCTGTTGTGCCGACTTTACACCAGACTTACGTCTTGGGCCCGGAGCCTATCCCTGCAAAACTTGTTACTTATATAGATTGTAGCAGGGAAGTTTATGCAGAGATGCGGCAGGTGTTGACAAACCAGCCTAAGAAGCCGAAACATCGTTCGAGCCATTTTAAGCTGGACTGAGGCCTTTTGTCAGTTGTCAGTTAAATATCAAGCCCGTTTGTCAGTTGTCATTATACCTCATTCAGATCCTGTTTATTAGCTTATAATATATTTAATTAACAACCAAAAAGGATCCGAGTAAAATATATTATGTTTGCGGATTCCTGTTAGTTTCAGCATCCATTCATTCGATTCAACAGCATTTTTAATAGAAATTATTATTATTTTTTTGATAAGTATTGACCTTTGTAATGGTCCTAAACCTATCTCACTAATTGCACTGGCTATTTCACTATGACGTCACATCAAATCAATTCATTGTTTCAACGCTAAGGATCATGGTAGCCAGAGTGGGCAAAACAGCAGCAAAACAAATTAAATCACAATAAAATTTGGTTTATGATATAGTGGAAAGTGACAACAGGTAAATATTACACTAAATATCCCGAACGAAAGAAGATTTAGCCTAAATTTCTATTATTTTTGTCCCGATGTAAACAAACTGTGACTGACGTCATAGTGAAATAGGGCAATTACACGGAAACATTACAAATTAGTTATAAATATACATCCAGTAAGAGTCAGGAACATCAGAACAGAGGACACTGATCTAGTGCTTGCACGTCCTGTAGGCTTTGGCAAAATGGCGATGATACCTTCTTTCTCAGTCTTTCTTTTTCTCAGTCTTGTATTTCTCTTGATTTCTCTTACACATGCCAGCTATTCTCCATGTTTTAAGAAAAGCATTGGCTCCATACCCCACGACCATCTGCTGTACAACAAGACCAAACCGTTGGTTATTGGACATCGAGGCAATCCTATGAAGTACCAGGAAAACACATTGGAGGGATTTAAGAGTCTTCTAGACACCGACGCCGATGGTTTTCAGATGGACATTTACCTGACTAAAGATGACAAGCTTGTAGCTTTTCATGATGACAATACACAGGTTAGAAAACGGATATTTAGGCATGCCTTTTTGTTTCCAAGGGAATAAATTAATCGTAGTTTTGCTTAGAGTTTTTGCCTTTCTTTTCTGTAGTTTTTGACCGGAGTAAACAAGACGGTTTGGAAAATGACTGCAGATGAACTAACCAATCTTACTATCAAAGATTCTCTTAAGTTTGGTAAAGTATAATTCTAGCTGCGCAATCATATTGTTATTTCCGTGTCCTTAAAAGAATGCAACAGCAAGGGCGGATGCAGGATTTTTAAGGGGGGTGACTGTTACAGTAGTGTACCTCACACCAATAACACAGGAAACCCATAAAAGGCAGGGAAATGGTGGAAAATATGAAGTCTCAAATTGACGGAAATTGAATTTTCGTCCTATACTTACATACCCTTTTGTCGCTATCATCCTTACGACTGGTTAGTGTTTTCTGGTTTTCTTTCGTTTTAAGATGATAAGCATGGGCGTAATTAATGAATGCATTTTAATTTCATGTTATGCCAAAGTAATTTGCAAGATAAGACTCAAGACCCCCTGCCAAAATAAAGTATTTTCTTTTCAGCCCCCCTTTCTTTGCAAAAAAAATACTCAATAACCCCCCTATTTTTCGGCGCTATCTTGAAAGGTGGCCGTGCCTTTGTATTGAAGGGAGACGAACGGTGAGCTTGTAATGATAGCCAGCTGACCTGAGAAAAAATAGTTCAGGGTGTTAAACTGAAAAAGGTCTCTATCATTGCAAGGTCACCTCGTGTCTCACTTCGATGTAAAGGCTCGGCTACCTTTCAAGATGGCGCAGGGAACTGTGAAGGGAACTATTCATTTATTCCTCTAGGCCCAAACACATACAATTTTTCCGGACGTCCTCACATACCGCTGCTGGAAGACGTCCTCAAAGCGATGAAGGACAGTGGGAAAATAATGTTTCTGGAGGTGAGGATTTGTAGCTGTGTTGGTTGTTTTGTCATTGTACGTATTAAGTTTTTTTGGTTTAACGGTTGTGCATTAAGAGAATAATACATGGTCTAAAATGAGAAAACCTTGCGCCAAAGCTATATAAAGAGGGGTGTTATCATCCCCTAGGCCTGGAGAAGAAGATTCTTTTTGAGATAAATTCATTGGTAATCAAACATAATACTCAATAGAATAACCGAGGTCTGAAGGGTTTGCTAAAGGTTTATATCTGGAAAATAAAGAGTATTTGTTCCTTCGATTTGTAGATCAAGCCAAATCATGCGAACAGTTTCGAAGCCAGCTCCAAGGCAGGTCAACTGGTCGCTAAGATGGTAACAGATCTGGGGCTTGTAAACCAGGCCTCCATTACGTCATTTGATCCAATCAAAGTACGAGCTGCACATCAAGAGAACTCGGACATCCCAACAGGAATGTTCTACATGACACCCTACTGGGATAAGAAATGTCACATACTGCAAGACTCTATTCAGATGCTACCAGAAATGAAGGAATGCCCTTTGATTAATGCAACTGACTGCAAGTCATTCATGAAAGGTGTCTTTGGATCTGGTGATGTTTTGAAGGCTGTCAATGCGTCCTTCTTGGACATGGATTACAGGATCTATGATAACCCTCTCTACTCTAACCACACCTTTGATATTCTTCGTAAGAACTACAGTTCTACAATCAGTGCAGGGGCATGGGCTATGTACAGCATGGCTCTGAAGAAAGACTCCCCAGAAGATGTCGATCAAGATTCAGTGATTGACAGGTTGATGAAGATGGGAGTGGAACGATTCATCACGGATGATGTGTACCGCCTGCTTCGAAAGCTTGGTCGTCCTGCGCGTAAAACTTCGTCAGCAGTGAGAGAAATGCCTTGCACTTCGTGCTTCATGATGGTGTTCCTCTTCTTCATGTATGGGACATTTCATTTTTAGCCTCAAGTTATTGTAAGGGATTATTTGCACAAGTTTAACTATCCTTAAATATATGTTTTTTTACATTGCGATTCTAATAGTTCAGATGTAATACATATTGTTAAAAAGTCTGAATTATTAAATTATCTTTGTCAAAAGTGAAAAGAGGTTGGTTTACTTTTTCTTTGTTCAACTATTCAAGGAATATATGTGATGAAACGAATTTCCCGCCTAATATAATGCCACTGGTATTATTTGCCTTGGGGGACTTGATATACTAATCTTGATATAAATATGATGTAACTACTTTTGTTCCCCTAGAATGCCCCCCTCCTCCCATTAAACCCCCACAACTCACCGGTGATCATCTGACCCAGGTCTGTAGAAAAATAAAAAGATATCCCTTAAAACCAAGAAAGAAATATCTCTTGATTCGGCAGACAATACAACATTCTTCAACATTACATCTGATCCATCACAAGACTATACAATATACAGTTTCTTGAAGGATGTTTTTGTTTCCCTCGAGCTCTCCATTTTTTTCATGGTGACAAATCCAGGACAATTCACTCTATTGGCCTGAATTGAAATTTAGGCAAATTAAGTTAACCCGAGTCATGGCGGCTCAGTGGTCTTCCCCCATCGTGCTAGACGTATGCGGGGGTCCCCCTTGTTACTGCAGGGCGTACTACTGGCAGAGTTTGTAGTGTGGACAGTTTGGCGCCTTTTTGGCTTTTTTCGATCGAGATGTTTTTTTTTTTAAAGGGGATTCTTTTGGTCACTTTCACTGATGGCCCCCGGGGGGGGGGGGGGTACTCCTTATATTAGACTATACGGGGGATGCTCCGCCCGAAAGGGGTACTTTTTTCAGGCCGCACGTATAGAAAAGAGGTGGGAATTTGGGAGTTTTGGTAGTTTTTCTTCAAAGGTATATGAAAGGGGTATTTTTTCAGGCAAAAAGGTATATAAAAGGGTAAGGGTTTGAGAGTCCGGGCGGAGCATCCCCGTATGAAACGACCCGAGGTACCCCCCGGGCGGATGGCACAGTGTCTTGTGCTTCGACTACCTTGCCAATTAGCTCTCCTTCAGAGGAGGATCCAGTACTACCCCAAGTGCCTTTGCGTGTTTATTATAGTTTTCTTTGGTTTCAACCCCGGTTGATGTGCATCTAATTTGTGATGATCTGATACTTTTACAACTAATAATAAAACTATAATAAGGTGTTGCTTTAGCATTTGATGAAGACATGTTCGACTAATTTGGCAAATAAAAGCAGCCAGCTGTAGGATCTGATTTGAACCTAAATTACGTCAAATTACTCCAGTATTTTGACGAATATCTCTTGAAGGATTTGAAACATAGATATTGCTGTAAAGGTATACCTAATTCTATACTAATTCGAATTAAGGGGGTAGACTGGGGAGGTTTTTTTTTGTATTTTCTATTGCAAGAATTCACTGACGGCATGAGTGTCTTTTGATTCAACTAGCTTGCCAATTAGTTCACCCTCGACGGATATGTCGCAAGTTACACCAGAAACTGATTCCGTCGCGACAGCCATTCAACTTGCTGTCGATCGATCAATGGCCGCTCGAGCTCAACAGTCTCTGTCAGCGTTTCTGTCCCGGCATCTAACATCGTAACTAGAACCAACGCTTTCCTGATTTCTTAGTTCCGTTGAAGATAAGTATGTGGTTTGTACCGTCTTTTTATGAGTACTTTCTCGGCTACGAATGCCTTGCCGGGACACCGACGCTGAATTTGAGCTCAAATTGAACGGCATGTTCTACCAATGCAGGGGGTTGTAATATAAATCTGTTGTGCCGACTTTACACCAGACTTACGTCTTGGGCCCGGAGCCTATCCCTGCAAAACTTGTTACTTATATAGATTGTAGCAGGGAAGTTTATGCAGAGATGCGGCAGGTGTTGACAAACCAGCCTAAGAAGCCGAAACATCGTTCGAGCCATTTTAAGCTGGACTGAGGCCTTTTGTCAGTTGTCAGTTAAATATCAAGCCCGTTTGTCAGTTGTCATTATACCTCATTCAGATCCTGTTTATTAGCTTATAATATATTTAATTAACAACCAAAAAGGATCCGAGTAAAATATATTATGTTTGCGGATTCCTGTTAGTTTCAGCATCCATTCATTCGATTCAACAGCATTTTTAATAGAAATTATTATTATTTTTTTGATAAGTATTGACCTTTGTAATGGTCCTAAACCTATCTCACTAATTGCACTGGCTATTTCACTATGACGTCACATCAAATCAATTCATTGTTTCAACGCTAAGGATCATGGTAGCCAGAGTGGGCAAAACAGCAGCAAAACAAATTAAATCACAATAAAATTTGGTTTATGATATAGTGGAAAGTGACAACAGGTAAATATTACACTAAATATCCCGAACGAAAGAAGATTTAGCCTAAATTTCTATTATTTTTGTCCCGATGTAAACAAACTGTGACTGACGTCATAGTGAAATAGGGCAATTACACGGAAACATTACAAATTAGTTATAAATATACATCCAGTAAGAGTCAGGAACATCAGAACAGAGGACACTGATCTAGTGCTTGCACGTCCTGTAGGCTTTGGCAAAATGGCGATGATACCTTCTTTCTCAGTCTTTCTTTTTCTCAGTCTTGTATTTCTCTTGATTTCTCTTACACATGCCAGCTATTCTCCATGTTTTAAGAAAAGCATTGGCTCCATACCCCACGACCATCTGCTGTACAACAAGACCAAACCGTTGGTTATTGGACATCGAGGCAATCCTATGAAGTACCAGGAAAACACATTGGAGGGATTTAAGAGTCTTCTAGACACCGACGCCGATGGTTTTCAGATGGACATTTACCTGACTAAAGATGACAAGCTTGTAGCTTTTCATGATGACAATACACAGGTTAGAAAACGGATATTTAGGCATGCCTTTTTGTTTCCAAGGGAATAAATTAATCGTAGTTTTGCTTAGAGTTTTTGCCTTTCTTTTCTGTAGTTTTTGACCGGAGTAAACAAGACGGTTTGGAAAATGACTGCAGATGAACTAACCAATCTTACTATCAAAGATTCTCTTAAGTTTGGTAAAGTATAATTCTAGCTGCGCAATCATATTGTTATTTCCGTGTCCTTAAAAGAATGCAACAGCAAGGGCGGATGCAGGATTTTTAAGGGGGGTGACTGTTACAGTAGTGTACCTCACACCAATAACACAGGAAACCCATAAAAGGCAGGGAAATGGTGGAAAATATGAAGTCTCAAATTGACGGAAATTGAATTTTCGTCCTATACTTACATACCCTTTTGTCGCTATCATCCTTACGACTGGTTAGTGTTTTCTGGTTTTCTTTCGTTTTAAGATGATAAGCATGGGCGTAATTAATGAATGCATTTTAATTTCATGTTATGCCAAAGTAATTTGCAAGATAAGACTCAAGACCCCCTGCCAAAATAAAGTATTTTCTTTTCAGCCCCCCTTTCTTTGCAAAAAAAATACTCAATAACCCCCCTATTTTTCGGCGCTATCTTGAAAGGTGGCCGTGCCTTTGTATTGAAGGGAGACGAACGGTGAGCTTGTAATGATAGCCAGCTGACCTGAGAAAAAATAGTTCAGGGTGTTAAACTGAAAAAGGTCTCTATCATTGCAAGGTCACCTCGTGTCTCACTTCGATGTAAAGGCTCGGCTACCTTTCAAGATGGCGCAGGGAACTGTGAAGGGAACTATTCATTTATTCCTCTAGGCCCAAACACATACAATTTTTCCGGACGTCCTCACATACCGCTGCTGGAAGACGTCCTCAAAGCGATGAAGGACAGTGGGAAAATAATGTTTCTGGAGGTGAGGATTTGTAGCTGTGTTGGTTGTTTTGTCATTGTACGTATTAAGTTTTTTTGGTTTAACGGTTGTGCATTAAGAGAATAATACATGGTCTAAAATGAGAAAACCTTGCGCCAAAGCTATATAAAGAGGGGTGTTATCATCCCCTAGGCCTGGAGAAGAAGATTCTTTTTGAGATAAATTCATTGGTAATCAAACATAATACTCAATAGAATAACCGAGGTCTGAAGGGTTTGCTAAAGGTTTATATCTGGAAAATAAAGAGTATTTGTTCCTTCGATTTGTAGATCAAGCCAAATCATGCGAACAGTTTCGAAGCCAGCTCCAAGGCAGGTCAACTGGTCGCTAAGATGGTAACAGATCTGGGGCTTGTAAACCAGGCCTCCATTACGTCATTTGATCCAATCAAAGTACGAGCTGCACATCAAGAGAACTCGGACATCCCAACAGGAATGTTCTACATGACACCCTACTGGGATAAGAAATGTCACATACTGCAAGACTCTATTCAGATGCTACCAGAAATGAAGGAATGCCCTTTGATTAATGCAACTGACTGCAAGTCATTCATGAAAGGTGTCTTTGGATCTGGTGATGTTTTGAAGGCTGTCAATGCGTCCTTCTTGGACATGGATTACAGGATCTATGATAACCCTCTCTACTCTAACCACACCTTTGATATTCTTCGTAAGAACTACAGTTCTACAATCAGTGCAGGGGCATGGGCTATGTACAGCATGGCTCTGAAGAAAGACTCCCCAGAAGATGTCGATCAAGATTCAGTGATTGACAGGTTGATGAAGATGGGAGTGGAACGATTCATCACGGATGATGTGTACCGCCTGCTTCGAAAGCTTGGTCGTCCTGCGCGTAAAACTTCGTCAGCAGTGAGAGAAATGCCTTGCACTTCGTGCTTCATGATGGTGTTCCTCTTCTTCATGTATGGGACATTTCATTTTTAGCCTCAAGTTATTGTAAGGGATTATTTGCACAAGTTTAACTATCCTTAAATATATGTTTTTTTACATTGCGATTCTAATAGTTCAGATGTAATACATATTGTTAAAAAGTCTGAATTATTAAATTATCTTTGTCAAAAGTGAAAAGAGGTTGGTTTACTTTTTCTTTGTTCAACTATTCAAGGAATATATGTGATGAAACGAATTTCCCGCCTAATATAATGCCACTGGTATTATTTGCCTTGGGGGACTTGATATACTAATCTTGATATAAATATGATGTAACTACTTTTGTTCCCCTAGAATGCCCCCCTCCTCCCATTAAACCCCCACAACTCACCGGTGATCATCTGACCCAGGTCTGTAGAAAAATAAAAAGATATCCCTTAAAACCAAGAAAGAAATATCTCTTGATTCGGCAGACAATACAACATTCTTCAACATTACATCTGATCCATCACAAGACTATACAATATACAGTTTCTTGAAGGATGTTTTTGTTTCCCTCGAGCTCTCCATTTTTTTCATGGTGACAAATCCAGGACAATTCACTCTATTGGCCTGAATTGAAATTTAGGCAAATTAAGTTAACCCGAGTCATGGCGGCTCAGTGGTCTTCCCCCATCGTGCTAGACGTATGCGGGGGTCCCCCTTGTTACTGCAGGGCGTACTACTGGCAGAGTTTGTAGTGTGGACAGTTTGGCGCCTTTTTGGCTTTTTTCGATCGAGATGTTTTTTTTTTTAAAGGGGATTCTTTTGGTCACTTTCACTGATGGCCCCCGGGGGGGGGGGGGGGGGGTACTCCTTATATTAGACTATACGGGGGATGCTCCGCCCGAAAGGGGTACTTTTTTCAGGCCGCACGTATAGAAAAGAGGTGGGAATTTGGGAGTTTTGGTAGTTTTTCTTCAAAGGTATATGAAAGGGGTATTTTTTCAGGCAAAAAGGTATATAAAAGGGTAAGGGTTCGAGAGTCCGGGCGGAGCATCCCCGTATGAAACGACCCGAGGTACCCCCCGGGCGGATGGCACAGTGTCTTGTGCTTCGACTACCTTGCCAATTAGCTCTCCTTCAGAGGAGGATCCAGTACTACCCCAAGTGCCTTTGCGTGTTTATTATAGTTTTCTTTGGTTTCAACCCCGGTTGATGTGCATCTAATTTGTGATGATCTGATACTTTTACAACTAATAATAAAACTATAATAAGGTGTTGCTTTAGCATTTGATGAAGACATGTTCGACTAATTTGGCAAATAAAAGCAGCCAGCTGTAGGATCTGATTTGAACCTAAATTACGTCAAATTACTCCAGTATTTTGACGAATATCTCTTGAAGGATTTGAAACATAGATATTGCTGTAAAGGTATACCTAATTCTATACTAATTCGAATTAAGGGGGTAGACTGGGGAGGTTTTTTTTTGTATTTTCTATTGCAAGAATTCACTGACGGCATGAGTGTCTTTTGATTCAACTAGCTTGCCAATTAGTTCACCCTCGACGGATATGTCGCAAGTTACACCAGAAACTGATTCCGTCGCGACAGCCATTCAACTTGCTGTCGATCGATCAATGGCCGCTCGAGCTCAACAGTCTCTGTCAGCGTTTCTGTCCCGGCATCTAACATCGTAACTAGAACCAACGCTTTCCTGATTTCTTAGTTCCGTTGAAGATAAGTATGTGGTTTGTACCGTCTTTTTATGAGTACTTTCTCGGCTACGAATGCCTTGCCGGGACACCGACGCTGAATTTGAGCTCAAATTGAACGGCATGTTCTACCAATGCAGGGGGTTGTAATATAAATCTGTTGTGCCGACTTTACACCAGACTTACGTCTTGGGCCCGGAGCCTATCCCTGCAAAACTTGTTACTTATATAGATTGTAGCAGGGAAGTTTATGCAGAGATGCGGCAGGTGTTGACAAACCAGCCTAAGAAGCCGAAACATCGTTCGAGCCATTTTAAGCTGGACTGAGGCCTTTTGTCAGTTGTCAGTTAAATATCAAGCCCGTTTGTCAGTTGTCATTATACCTCATTCAGATCCTGTTTATTAGCTTATAATATATTTAATTAACAACCAAAAAGGATCCGAGTAAAATATATTATGTTTGCGGATTCCTGTTAGTTTCAGCATCCATTCATTCGATTCAACAGCATTTTTAATAGAAATTATTATTATTTTTTTGATAAGTATTGACCTTTGTAATGGTCCTAAACCTATCTCACTAATTGCACTGGCTATTTCACTATGACGTCACATCAAATCAATTCATTGTTTCAACGCTAAGGATCATGGTAGCCAGAGTGGGCAAAACAGCAGCAAAACAAATTAAATCACAATAAAATTTGGTTTATGATATAGTGGAAAGTGACAACAGGTAAATATTACACTAAATATCCCGAACGAAAGAAGATTTAGCCTAAATTTCTATTATTTTTGTCCCGATGTAAACAAACTGTGACTGACGTCATAGTGAAATAGGGCAATTACACGGAAACATTACAAATTAGTTATAAATATACATCCAGTAAGAGTCAGGAACATCAGAACAGAGGACACTGATCTAGTGCTTGCACGTCCTGTAGGCTTTGGCAAAATGGCGATGATACCTTCTTTCTCAGTCTTTCTTTTTCTCAGTCTTGTATTTCTCTTGATTTCTCTTACACATGCCAGCTATTCTCCATGTTTTAAGAAAAGCATTGGCTCCATACCCCACGACCATCTGCTGTACAACAAGACCAAACCGTTGGTTATTGGACATCGAGGCAATCCTATGAAGTACCAGGAAAACACATTGGAGGGATTTAAGAGTCTTCTAGACACCGACGCCGATGGTTTTCAGATGGACATTTACCTGACTAAAGATGACAAGCTTGTAGCTTTTCATGATGACAATACACAGGTTAGAAAACGGGTATTAAGGCATGCCTTTTTGTTTCCAAGGGAATAAATTAATCGTAATGTTTTGCTTAGAGTTTTTGCCTTTCTTTTCTGTAGTTTTTGACCGGAGTAAACAAGACGGTTTGGAATATGACTGCAGATGAACTAACCAATCTTACTATCAAAGATTCTCTTAAGTTCGGTAAAGTACAATTCTAGCTGCACAATCATATTATTATTTCCGTGTCCTAAAAAGAAAGCTACAGCAAGGGCGGATGCAGTATTTTTAAGGGGGGTGACTGTTACAGTGTACCTCACACCAATAACACAGGAAACCCATAAAATGTAGGAAAATGGTGAATTTCTAACCTAAATTTTAATACCCTTTGTCACTATCATCTTTACGACTGGTTAGTGACGCTTTCTGGTTTTCTTTCGTACGTTTTAAGATGATAAACACGGATGTAATTAATGTACTGTTTAATAAACGAGTAGGAGTGTTTTGTCAGGTTTTAGACCTGATAAAACACGATCTACGAGTTTATTGAACTACTTATGAAACGTCTAGGTGTATACATTCATGTTCTACTAAAAGTTTAAAGATAAAATTGAATTTGGCTGAGAAAATTGAAGTTAAAGTTTATGCAAATCAGGACGATTTTGTATCAGATATACAACCTCCTCCACGGACAATGATTTCTACAATGAGTTTTACAAGAAGTTTAATTTCATGTTATGCCAAAGTAATTTGCAACATAAGACTCCTGCCAAAATAAAGTATTTTACTTTCAGCCTCCCTTTCTTTGCAAAAAATTACTGAATGTCCCCTTTCTGTTTTTTCGGCCCCCTCCTGACAATTATTGCAGAGTCCCTGAATCACATACTGTAATTGAACCTTCACTTACCTCCATTTTACATCAATCAACTGTAGTTGAAGTATTCATGTCTAGGGGGAATCCAACTAACTGATGAAACAAAGAAACGTAGCTAATGCCGAGAAAATAATAACTATTAACATTTGTCCATTTCACAGTTCCCTGCGCCATCTTGAAAGGTAGCCGTGCCTTTGCATCGAAGCGAGACGAACGGTGAGCTTGTAATGATAGCCAGGTGATCTGAGAAAACATATTAACCAATCAGAATCAAAATTTTTTGCAAAACTAAGGTGTCATCCTTAGTAGTCAGAAGACTTCGGAAACGATTAACTCTTTACTTTATTTTCTCACTAAATGACAAAATATCAATAATCTCTCCTGAAAAACTAGATTTATCTCAGATATCCATTTTTGTAAGTCGATTTTCACAGGCTTCATGACACCTCAGTTTTGAAGTGACGTCATTTCTATGTCACTATTTCAGATAAGCTGGAGAGACATGTGAATAATTGTCCAGGGTGTTAAACTGAAAAAGGTCTCTATCATTGCAAAGTCACCTCATGTCTCACTTCGATGCAAAGGCTCGGCTACCTTTCAAGATGGCGCAGGGAACTATGAAGGGAACTATTCATATATTTCTCTAGGCCCAAACACATACAATTTTTCCGGACGTCCTCACATACCGCTGCTGGAAGACGTCCTCAAAGCGATGAAGGACAGTGGGAAAATAATGTTTCTGGAGGTGAGGATTTGTTGTTGTTTTCAGGATTGTTTTATCATTGTATGTATTATTATTATTTTTGACGGTTGTGCATTAAGAGAATAATATATGGTCTAAAATGAGAAAACCTTGCGCCAAAGCTATATAAAGAGGGGTGTAGTCATCCCCTAGGCATGGAGAAGAAGATTTTTTTGAGATAAATTCATTGGTAAGCAAACATAATACTCAATAGAATAACACGAGGTCTGAATAAGTAAACATAACACCAAAACTGTTAAAGGTTTCAATCAGGGAAATAAAAGTTATTTGTTCCTTCGATTTGTAGATCAAGCCAAATCATGCGAACAGTTTCGAAGCCAGCTCCAAGGCAGGTCAACTGGTCGCTAAGATGGTAACAGATCTGGGGCTTGTAAACCAGGCCTCCATTACGTCATTTGATCCAATCAAAGTACAAGCTGCACACAAAGAGAACCCGGATATCCCAACAGGAATGTTCTACATGACACCCTACAAGGATAACCCTACAAAGAAATGTAACATACTGCAAGACGCTATTAAGATGCTACCAGAAATGAAGAATTGCTCCTTGATTAATGCAACTGACTGCAAGTCATTCATGAAAGGTGTCTTTGGATCTGGGGATGTTTTGAAGGCTGTCAATGAGTTTTTCTTGGACATGGATCCTCTCTACTCTAACCACATCTTTGATATTCTTCGTAAGAACTACAGTTCTAAAATCAGTGCAGGGGCATGGGTTATGTACAGCATGACTCTGGAAAAAAAACCTTCAGAGGCTCTCAGTCAAGATTCAGTGATTGACAGGTTGAGGGACATTGGAGTGGAACGATTCATCACGGATGATGTGTACCGCCTGCTTCGAAAGCTTGGTCGTTCTGTGGGTTTCAAGAGGGCTAGTACAGTGAGTCCCGGGCGGAGCACAACGAATCCCGCGAGCTCGAGTACCACCACGCGTACAACCTCTACTTCGACTTCTTCAGCAGTGAGAGAAATGCCTCGCACTTCGTGCTTCATGATGGTGTTCCTCTTCTTCATGTATGGGACATTTCATTTTTAGCCCTTAGTTATTGTAAGGGATTATTTGCAAAAGCTTAATTATACTTAAATATATGTTTTTTACAAGTTTTCTAAATGTTAAACAGTGATACATATTGATAAAAAGTAAATAATTTAATAGATAATTCATATTTGTCAAAAGTTATCATGAAGAGAAGTTGATTTACTTTTTCTTTATTCAACTATTCAAGGAATATATGTGATGAAACGAATTTCATGCCAAAAAAGAACGACATTGGTATTATATGCCTTGATATACTAATCTTGATATAAATATGACGTAACTACTTGATTTTTGTATTTGATTTTGATGGAATTAAAAAAATGGCATGAATCTGTAAAATCGTTCTTTCTTCCCCTAAAATGCCCCCACCCAACCCCCACAATCCCAGGTCTCTAGAAAAATAAGGAAATCTCTTAAAACCAAGAAAGAAATATCTCTTGATTTGGCAGACAATACAACATTCCTTAACATTACATCTGATCCGTCACAAGTCTATACAATATACAGTTTCTTGAAGGATATCAGAATTCTGACAGTGTTGATATCGACATATTCATTTATCTTTTTGCTTTTGTTTTCGTTTTCTCTCTATCGTTTTTCGTAGTGACAGATCCAGGATAATTCACTCTATGGGCCTGAATTAGAATTAGGCCAAGTTAACCCGAGTCATGGCGGCTCAGTGGTCTTCCCCCATCGTGCTAGGCGTTTGCGGGGGTCCCCCTTGTTACTGCAGGGCGTACTACTGGCAGAGTTTGTAGTGTGATATATAAGTTACGTTTGGCGCCTTTTTGGCTGTTTTCGATCGAAATGTTTTTGCTGTTTTTGATATATTTTAGTCACTCTCACTGATGGCATAGTATCTTTTGCTTTGACTAGCTTGCCAATTAGCTCTCCTTCAACGGATGTGTCGCAACTTTCGCAAGAATTTCCTTTGTGGCAGCCATTCAACTTGCTGTCGATAGATCAATGGCCACTCGAGCCAAACAGTCTCTGTCAGCGTTTCTGTCCCGGCGTGTACGTCTAACATCGTAACTAAAGCCAAAGTTTTCCTGATTTCTTAGTTCCGTTGGAGATAAGTCTGTGGTTTATGAGTACTTTCTCGGCTACGAATGTCTTGCCGGCACGCCGACGCTGACTTTGAGCTCAAATGGAACGGCCTCTATTTGTTTTACCAATACAGGTATTATAAATTCTATTGTGCCGACTTGCATCAGCCTTACGTCTTGGGCTCGGAGTCAATCCTTGCAAAACTTGTTACTTATACTCTTAGATTGTTGCTTGCAGGGAAGTTCATTGATCTCAATGAATTGTTGCCCTGCAACCTAGCGCCTGTAACAATTGTTACAAGCCAGCCTGAGAAGATGAAATGTCCTGTATCGCCGCGTAAATGATCCCCACCGCGGAAATGATTCCCGAGCGTCATGGTGAAATAGATCAATTACACGGAAACATTACAAATTATAAATATACATCTAGTAAGAGGCAGGAGTATCAGAACAAAGGACACTGATCTAGTGCTAGCACGTCTTGTAGGCTTTGGCAACATGGCGATGATACCTTCTTTCTCAGTCTTTCTTTTCCTCAGTTTTACCTTTTCCACATTTTCTCTTACACAAGCCAGCTATTCCCCATGTTTTAAGAAAGACATCGGCTCCATACCTCACGACCATCTGCTGTACAAGAAGACCAAACCGTTGGTTATTGGACACCGAGGCAATCCTATGAGGTACCAGGAAAACACATTGGAGGGATTTAAGAGTCTTCTAGACACCAACGCCGATGGTTTTGAGATGGACATTTACCTGACTAAAGATGACAAACTTGTTGCTTTTCATGATGACAATACTAAGGTTAGAAAACGTGTATTTATCTTATTTGGAATGGATGTGCTAGCAGAGCTGCCACTTCATCAAAGAATCTGCCATTACGATGGGAAAAATTAATCGTATTTTTTCTTTTCTGTAGTTTTTGACCGGAGTAAGCAAGACGGTTTGGGATATGACTGCAGATGAACTAACCAATCTTACTATCAAAGATTCTCTTAAGTTCGGTAAAGTACATTTGTAGTTGCGCAATACCATTTTATTTCCGTGCCGTTTAGGTACCAGGAAACCTTCGCAACCGATGTTCACTATAAACCTCATAGTGCATAAAAACTACTCATCTAATGTTCATAAAAGTATATATTTTCTTGGTCCTGAATAAACACAGATTTAAACCATGTCGATCATTTTTTGATCAAACTCATCAGTTTTTAATAAGTGCGAGTTTGATTATTTTAGACTGCACTTTTTCAAGGAGTTCCCGGAACACCGGAATTGTTTCGACTCGCGAACGCTTTGGTTGCGAAAATATTTGTTCCCAAAGTTGATTGACGTCGACGGGATGTTATGACTATAATATTTACAGCTTATTGCAACAGTTTGTTGCGATTTCGTTTGCTTTTGTCTGCATGAATATGATTTTTGTGATAGAGGATGTATACGAGTGTGTGGTAGGGGTGGTACACGGGGCGGCACCTGCTATATATCAGTGCTTTGACGCGCGCCATCTTGACTGCGGTCTGCTGATACCTCACCACCCACGTGACAGCCATAGTAACCACTCTTCAACCTAATTCCTAGGGTCCTCTCGGCCCAAAACAAATTCGCCATTATGGTTTTGGAGTCGGGCCGAGAGGACCCTGGGGACGAGGTTGCCTTCCCTCGTCAATAAACCATTTATTGAAAGCTTAAAAATCATGGGATTCAAATAACGGATCTCACTGAGCAAAGTATTGAAAATTAAGCTAATGACAAAAATAAATATCACTATAAGAAAGGGTTAGTTAAATATCTTGGACGGGAAAGATTGATGGCAATTCATTTATTTCTCTAGGCCCAAACAAATACAATTTTTCCGGACGTCCTCACATACCGCTGCTGGAAGACGTCCTCAAAGCGATGAAGGACAGTGGGAAAATAATGTTTCTGGAGGTGAGGACTTTTAGTTGATTTGATTGTTTTATCGTTGTTTTTCTTATTCAAGTGTTCATCAGATACCGGAAACTGGGTTTCCCATTTCAGACCACGTGCCTTTCCCTAGCGTATCATTTACACTCTCAGATCAGCTGGAAGGGGTCTATGATTAACTATCTTGAGTTTTGTAATGCACAACCATCATCAAATCAAGAAATGCTACTCTAGGAAATGGCACGTGATGTAAAATAGGAAAACCTTAAGCCAAGGATACCGTTGCGAATCACTCTGATAAAATAAATAACACGAGGTCTGAATAAGAAAACATAACGCCAAAGTTGTTCAAGGTACATAAAGGTACATCTGGTACATACAGTGTATTTGTTCATTTTATCCGTAGATCAAGCCAAATCATGCGAACAGCTTCGAAGCCAGCTCCAAGGCAGGTCAACTCGTCGCTAAGATGGTAACAGATCTGGGGCTTGTAAACCAGGCCTCCATTACGTCACTTGATCCAATCAAAGTACGAGCTGCACACAAAGAGAACCCGGCTATTCCGACTGGAATGCTCTACATAAGACCCTTCTGGAATAAGAAATGTAACATACTGCAAGACTCTATTCAGATACTACCCGAAATGAAGGAATGCTCCTTGATTAATACAACTGACTGCAAGTCATTCATGAAAGGGATCTTTGGATCTGGGGATGTTTTGAAGGCTATCAATGCCTCCTTCTTGGACATGGAATACAACATCTATGACAATCCTCTCTACTCTAACCACACCTTTGATATTCTTCGTAAGAACTACAGTTGTACAATCAGCGCAGGGGCAGCGCCTATGTACAGCATGGCTCTGGAAAAAAACTCTTCAGACGCTCTCAGTCAAGATGCAGTGATTGACAGGTTGATGAAGATCGGAGTGGAACGATTCATGACGGATGATGTGTACCGCCTGCTTCGTAAACTTGGTCGTCCTACGCGTCCAACTTCTTCAGCAGTGTTAGAAATACCTCGCACTTCGTGCTTCATGATGGCGTTCCTCTTCTTGATGTATGGAACATTTCACTTTTAGCCTAGAGTCATTGAAAGGGATTATTTGCACAAGTTTAACTATCCTTATTTTTTTTTATTTTTTAGTTTGATTCTAAAAGTTCAGTTGTCAGTAATAAATATTGCTAAAATGTCTTAATTATCAAATCATCTTTGTCAAAAAGTGAAGAGAGGTTGGTTTACTCTCTAGGGTTCGTGGAACTTCATGCCGAAAAGAATGCCACTGGCATCAGCTTTACTATATGATGATATGATAACGGGGCTCTTCGAGGAAACGCTAGATGGGGGGGGGGGGGGGGGATGCGGTGAATTATTTTGATCTATAAAGAGAATTTTAAAGGTCACTACTCTTGATGTAAATATGACGTAACTGGATTTTTGGATTGGATTTTGATGGAATTAAAATCATGAATCTTTCAAATCGTTCTTTTATCCAATCTCTGTGCAATGCACAATTTCAACACAACCTCAATAGGCCTTTTGCATGATAGCGTTATTCACTACCCCTACCAGAATCCCTTGCACACTTTCTTTTGAAATGTATATGTGATCGTACCATACTGAATGGACTCAGAAAAAATTCTGAGCCCCAGCCCCAGTTTCTTTTGTTAAGTTAATTAGCACCAATTGTCTTAATATCCTCATGAGGGACTAAAAATTTAAATAAGAAAGAAAATTCGCGAAGCATTTTGGTAGTGGTAGGTAATGGACATGATTCATAATTGGCTCCAACGACTTGACAACCCTGGTCAATTTTTAAGAGTAAGTTTTTTGGACTTCTCCAAAGCCTTTGATCGAATCGATCATCCAATAGTAATCCATAAACTTACCCAAATTGGAATCCGTTACCCACTGATTCCATGGATTTGTAGGAGTTTTCTTTCTGGCCGAACCCAGTCAGTTTAAGTAGGGAAGACCACATCTGATTGGGCTTCGATAGTGGCTGGGGTCCCTCAGAGCACTAAGCTAGGCCCTATACTCTTCCTTATTATGATAAATGACTTGGCAAGTTACTGACCTCTTAAATCAAGTCATTGGATGTATGTCGACGACATTACTATCTCAGAGGCATGTGATAGGGACGCTTCGCCAGCCGTGATTCAGGATGATCTCGATATTATTTCCAGTTGGGCTATAAAGAACAACATGCGCCTGAACCCTAAGAAACGTAAAGAGCTGTCCATCTCTTTTCACCGTGTCCCATTTGTTAGTTTACCTTTCTCTCTTCACGTAAATGATGATCCCCTTGAACGAGTAAACGAATTTAAAGTTCTTGGAGTAACTGTGCAAAATGATCTCAGATGGAATTCTCATATAGGTAGCATCACCAGAAAAGCGTCAAAAAGGCTTCATATTATTCGTGTCCTTCGTAACTCTGGAGTTCCCCCACAAGACTTGGTCAAAATCTACGTAGCCCTTATCCGTTCCATCCTGGAGTACTGCTGTCCCGTTTGGAGCACCGGAATCCCGTTATATTTGTCTGATAAAATTGAGAAAAATTGAGAAACTCCAAAGGAGAGCCCTTCGAATTATGTACCCTGACTCCCCGTACGCTGAAGCTCTAATAGCAAGGTCATCCCTCCCACGGCTTGACGAAAGACGAAAATCTCTTCGTGCCCAAACATTTGAGAAAATTGCCTGTGATCCGTCATCACGCCTACATTCGATCCTGCCACCGACCAGAGCCGATTCAAACGGCCGTAGGTTGCGTAATGCATCGCATTTTTCTTTATTTAAATATAGGACTGAGAGGTTTAGAAGAAGTTTTTTCCTAGCGCTGTTGCGGTTTTCAATAGTCAATTGTAGTATAAATGTATTATTGAATGTCTTATAATTTCATTAAAGTAAGTGTCGTTTATATCGGATTATCTTTTTAATATTTGTTATTAATTAGTAGTTTTTGTGATTTTAGTGATACTGTAATTCACCTAATGGTGAATATTGTCAATAAACCTTATTATATATGACGTCATCATGCAAAAGGCCTATTCTATTCAATAAAATCGCCCCAACCCCCATGACCATTCCTTTACACATTCATGATCAGTAAACAAGCTAAATCAGATCGTGATAACTACATGCTATATATAGATGTCTTGCAGTGCTGCAGATCACGTTTCATGTCAGTAATTTTCTTGGAAATCGGTTGCTCACGAGACCAGTCGTGACGTGATGTTTTCACTTTCGATTCCATTGAACTTGATCTGAACTGCCAACTCGACAGTAATCTAATCCCAGGTCTATTGTAGCTTTAGAAAATAAATAAAACCTTAAGGTCCTTAAGGTGACTGACTACTTCAGCAAGTTGTATGTACAGAATGTTCTTAGAAAGATATTTTACACAGAATTTAACGCTGATTCCAAAAATGAAAAGAAAAATGGGGTGTCCCGAGCTCGTTTTCGAGATAATGAATTTTGAATATGACAAATCTTGACAAATTTTCGATGAAAAATGGCGGAAATCAACCTTTGCACACGAAAATTCTGGAAGCAATTTTCTCAGGACATCTACTTTAAACATTATTTTCGAATACTGGAACTAAAAATATTTGAAGAAAGTCTTAAAAATAAGCTCAAAATAAAGCAACTTGTTAGCTCGATGAACCGAAAATAAAGACAACAAAAACACATAAAACGCTTTTTTATAAGTTCTAATAATTACGTTTTTTTCAAACTTTCTCAAAAAATCAATTTTTACCTGTTCTTTCAGGAAATATCGAAGAAAAATATAGAGTCCCGTGTAAAATTGGGGGTTATGCACTGTTGAAGATCAAAATGTGTATGGTTCCTCAATAGAATTTTGAAGGTTGTTATGCGGTTTTGAGCCGTTTTTGTACGCGCGCACATCGTGGGCTCAAATTAAACTTTCAAAAGCAATCTTGTCCCCAGAGCCTGCGTTTCCCTTGGTCAGCACCTAGGTATTCGATGCTGACCAAGAGAAACGCAGGCTCTGGGGACGAGATTGTTTCAAAAGTAGTCAGTCACATTAAAACCAAGAAATAAATATCTCTTGATGTTTTATTCATTCAGTATCTGGACCCCCTTTGACCTCATATTACAACCGTTTGAATAATGTAGAGAGACGATATCGATGAAGGGGGAAGGAAGTGCTCTAAATGCCAATTTCATACAACCTATGTATATGTATTTGTATATATTTATATTTTCATTTTTTTCCCTTCATTTTTTGTTATACAGGCCTCCATTTAAACCAGCCTCAGCTGAATTGGATACCGCCTGTTTAAATATTGCTAATTAATAAAATAAATATGAATAAATGGAACGGGTACCACAGTTTTGTTAGCCGCTGGTTATTATGGTCTACCCTTGCACAAAAAAAAAAAAAAAAAAAAAATGCAAGGACTATTTATTCCATTTTATATATTTTAAATTGAAACTACATGAGTGTGTGGTTCGTGTAAGCCCAGTTACGTATATAGTTTATTGTTTCACTACATTTTTTCACAATATACATTTTCCGGTTTACAGAGATGTCATGCAAGCACACCTATAAATTTCCCAGAAAAAACAACACTCACTCAGGCCCACCGAACATCCTGCAGCGTTTATGACAACCGTACAATGACAAGGTAACCGGGTGAGATTTGGGGGCGTGTACCTTCATTTCTATCCACAAGTTCGCCCTATTATATATTTACGGATAAAAAATCGTACTAACAGAGTACTATAGGTTAATATGAAATTGGGCTCGCGCAGTAGTTGATTCAATTTAGATTCGACTAAAAAAAAGTAATATAAAGTAAAAGAATCTGTTGTTTTTTTCTGAGCAAAGCAATTCAAATGTCACTTTACTTTAATACCTACTGTCATTCGATTTCGACGTTACGACGTCATTTACTTTAAAAATACATTTTTAGGGACTTTTGTAAGAAATCCAACCCAGTTAGCCACCGAATCATGTGCTGTTTGACCCCGGAAAATATCGTGACCTTTAATGGTATAAAAACAGACCTGCAGAAACAAGTAGGCTTCACTGTGAGCTGCAAGAAGCTACCTCAGTACACTTAGTGACTGACTTCGAAGACGGTACGATTATTTCCAAGGAAAAAGACGAGAGAGGAAAGCCATTTCAAAGTTGAGGTAAAGCGTAAATTTCTGAATTCCTACATTGGCATTTTGCCGTCATTTCCCCCTTCTTTGTAATGATATAAGCATTGCTGAATCGGCTCGAAGATTCAGCTATTTTTCTTTAGGAATAAATCCTCAATTCTGAATTTCATTTTGGCAGTACGGGAATTTTGACTGAGAGAATTGCAAATTAACAATGCATCCACGTATTAAGAACTAATTTATTTCAACTTTCCAAAATTTGTCAAGTTATTTACTTATTACTATTTTTCAGTTCGTATTGATTTTTAAAGTCATGAATTTTTTTATTTAAGCATTTTTAAAAAAGCTTCAACACAAAAGCTTCAACATCAACATAGCTGTATTTGATATTCTAAGGAAAATACTTGTTTAAGGATAGATATTATAAGGAAGGTTATAGATAGTGTACTGTGTAATGCATATGGGATAAACTAGATGTTGTATCATTTTTGTAACCTTAAGGTCGGATTAAAAAAATGCATGCAGTCAAAATACGAAAGAATTTTAAAAGTTTGTTTTTCAAACAATTAAATTGTCTTCCTCAGCCCATCCTATTATCTTAGGCATCTTGTTAATTGTCCTAGAGTTTAAAAATAATATTTTTGCTTTATAATTTCATGGTTTTGCATGGTGCATGAATGAAATAAGAAAACATCTCAACTCAAGTAAAAGCTAGATTAGCTTAATCCAAAGAATTTATTCTTTTTTATCTCTGTATTACAGCTGTCAAGAGGCATCACACAAAATGAAATTCCTACTGACAATCCTTGTCGTGATCTTTGTGTCTTCCTCTGCTGAGGGTAAGTGACTGCGCATGCGTGAGGTAATACTTGCCAGTTCTTGTTGTAACCGGACATCGAAGTGAATGGCATATTCACTTTAGGTGAGATTAAATATTTCCGGTTTTAAAAGGAAACCTTGCGCAAGACTATTTTGACTTTAATGTGATTGAATTCTTTAATTTATTAAGAGAAATATTCTGGTAAAATATGAAGTAAATCAGTATTAGAACTTCAACACACGGAACGCCACAGCTAAGACGTGCATTAGTGCAAACACTCAATCTGATTAGTGTGACATGGTAAACGTGCATACGTGCATGAAACGGCGCTGTAAGACAATTAAAAGTCACAGCTAGGAATTTTATCTTGTATATTAAAATGATTATCTTGCAAATAAAAAAACCTTTTATCAATACCCTGAAACAACTCATAGGTTGATTAACGTCAAGGCACAGCTAATTCTCAGATCAAGTTGGATTTACTGCGATTCTCAATATTCTGCGAACTCAGACATTTCAACGCTTGTTGTGAAATCGGTTTTTCGCTGCCGTCAATCAAAACTAATCAGTCGGTACCTTTTATATTTTTGACTGGTGACAGTGAAAAAACAAATTCCTATGGGGAACTCGCAACTACCGGGTTCACAGAATATTGAGAGTCGCAGTAATTTAGCATATTGGATCTTGCGAAGAGAGAAAAATCCTCGAATGAAGTCCTAACAAACTCTACTCACATGCAACACCGAGTGGTTACAGTAAGGATCCTCTACTTTGGACACACTATTGTAGTGCATATATAGATGACCATATTATGTGTCATTGTCGCATTGTCACTCCTTTCTTCTCCTCGGCTCATTTAGCTTCTATTCTCTCATTTCTCCCATAGACGACAATCCCCGATATAAAGTTGGAGGACTGGGTCATGGGGTGTTTTTTGTTGTCAGCTTATTCGTTTAAGGAGTTATCATCATGCGTTTTGACTTCGTTTTTTTTTTTAGATATGCTAAAAGAGCTTGATGATGAACTATACCTTGATCTCCTACAACAGGAAGGAACAAAAGATGGTACAGTCAAAGGTATGCTCACTATGCAACACATCTAGTCTCGAAACCCAGTCGAGACAGGGTCGAGTTTTTCGCCTCTCGATCGACGAAGACCAAGAGAAGCGTCGACTCTGAAAAAAAAAATCAATGTGACCATTAACCATTATCCGAGAGAGGGTGGCATTTTTTCCTATTGCAACCTAGTCTTTTATATTTTCTATGAAGAATTCAAAAATACTGAAAGTATTGTATCATGGGTAAGGTGCACTTTAATTTGCATACAAGCTCCCTCCCACACACACACTTTGATATGTACTCCGCCGTGCCTGTATCCGGTTTGTTTCGCTCTAAAGAAGATTTCTTTAGAAGTACAAGAAAACCTTTTGTCAAGAAAACGTTTCAGGTTGGTGAAAGTTTTGGTGCTTGTTGCATTTTGGTATACCAAGCCCGAAATGAAGTTTAGGTGATATAAATTCAAGCAGCGAAAGATCACAACAATATGGAATTTTAAAAAACTTTGTCTGGACGTTTTTCGGCAGCATATTTTCTTCAGTACTGACTTTTCTTCAGGCTTGGTAAGCAGCAAGCAACATACAACAAGTAACATGCAACAGAACCTTCACCAACTTTATTTGAAATAGCTGTATATTTGTGTTACCAACTATTATGCTGCCGGTTTGTACTGATTCTAATGCAATAAACTTGTGTTGAATTACAGCCGATGATATTGTAAGGGTGCAGTGGGATGCGAAGAAGAGCGATGTTCAAAGTTCTTCAAGCACAACATTCTGCAAAGACAAAGCAAATGGTAACTACCCCAATCCTTTCAAATGCGAGGGTTTCATCATGTGCTCCAATCACCTCACCTACTTCTTCGACTGTCCCTCCATTCTACAATATAACCCAAAGACGGATCGCTGTGACTGGCCAAGGAATGTGAACTGTGGACCCGCACCACGCCCTACACGCCCTCCCCGCCCTCTCACGCCTTCACCATCAACTTTCTGCGAGAAAAGATCCAATGGAAACTACGTTGACCCAAATAATTGCGAAGGGTTCATTATGTGCTCCAACCATCTCACCTATTTCTTTCACTGCCCTGCAAATCTGAGGTACAACGCCAAAACTGACCGATGTGACTGGCCAAGAAATGTGAAATGTGGACCAACACCACGACCAACTCGACCCCGACCAACTCGACCCCGACCAACTGTCACTCCCTCGCCTTCGACCTTCTGCAAATACAGGGCAGATGGCAACTACGTAGATCCAAATAACTGCAACGGATTCATCATGTGCTCAAACCATCTCACCTATTTCTTTGACTGCCCGGCAAATTTGAGATACAACGCAAAAACTGACCGATGTGACTGGCCATGGAATGTACAGTGTGGACCAACTCCACGCCCAACGCATCGCCCTCCGCCTCCAACGCCTTCGCCTTCAACATTCTGCAAGAACAGACCGAATGGCAACTACGTAGATCCAAACAATTGCAACGGATTCATCATGTGCTCCAACCATCTCACCTACTTCTTTGAATGCCCGGCAAATTTGAGATACAACGCAAAAACTGACCGATGTGACTGGCCATGGAATGTACAGTGTGGACCAACTCCACGCCCAACGCATCGCCCTCCGCCTCCAACGCCTTCGCCTTCAACATTCTGCAAGAACAGACCCAATGGCAACTACGTAGATCCAAACAATTGCAACGGATTCATCATGTGCTCCAACCATCTCACCTACTTCTTTGACTGCCCGGCAAATTTGAGATACAACTCAAAAACTGACCGATGTGACTGGCCATGGAATGTAAAATGTGGAACAACACCACGCCCTACGCGTCGCCCTCGTCCTCCCACGCCTTCACCTTCAACCTTCTGCAAAGACAGACCGAATGGCAACTATGTTGATCCAGATAATTGCAACGGATTCATCATGTGCTCCAATCATCTCACCTATTTCTTTGACTGCCCGGCAAATTTGAGATACAACGTGAAAACTGACCGATGTGACTGGCCAAGAAATGTGAAGTGCGCCACTTTGAGAGATGCCACTTCGAATGATGACATCAGCTCCGACACAACCGCCCGCCGAAGTAAATTTTGCATGCGCCATGGAAACGGCAGATACCGAGATATTACCAACTGCGAAGGTTACATCTTCTGCTTTAGTGGCTATCTGTTTTACCGTGAATGCCGTGGTAACCAGAGGTTCAACCCCCTGACAAGGCGATGTGACTTGGCAAGGAATGTGAAATGCGGTGGTGCTGGTGGGGGTACACGTGGTAGTGGATTCTGTAGGAGGAAGGCAAATGGAGACTACAAGGATGTTCTCAACTGCAATGATTTTATTAAATGTTCGAATGGTTATACCTATTACTTTGACTGCCCTTCCGACCTGAGATTCAACGAGAGAACGGATAGATGTGATTGGCCGAGAAACGTCCCATGTCATTATTAGCCAGCAACAAAGGTAAGAGGCAAAATACCCTTATGCAGATATATAAAGAAGGGGCGAGAGGCGACTTGCGGGGGAATTTACTAAGTAAGGACACGAGCACAAGTGGTGACGTTACTTGCGATGGGTTTTTTAAGGGGAGGTCGCATGTTGCTACTTTCCTTGCGACGTCGCATGAAATTGGCTAGGCGCGGTTACAAAGTTCTATCTTTAAAAAGTGGATGAAATGAAAATCATCGCATTTCGTTGGCTGAGAGCATCTTGCCGTTGCAATCAACGTCGCAGACGTGTTCACTCGGTGGAACTTGGTGAAACAACGTCGCAACCGTGGAACTCGTTTCTACTTCTGCGACTTTGGCGGCAACGATGCTCGCGCGTTGCACGGGTGGGCATGTACACACGATGCGATCACCCTGTTACAGGCAACCTCGCATCGTGTGTCCTTGAAGGTGTTTAACGACAGTTAATTGACAAAAATGTTTTCTTCTCTTTTTTCCCCAGTTTCACGAAGTGAATCTTTTAGCAACGCAACGTAGCAGAACCGCAGAGTCCACCGTACTCACTCATACAATTATTGTTAAACCTTAAATTTTCCTGTAAGGAACACTTACTTTCTAGTAATATCGTAATAAAGTTTTGTTGAAATTGTCAAAATAAAAGCATTTTGAAAATAAAACAAATTCAAATGGGCTCTTTTGTTGCCAAAGTCATTCATGTTTTGATAAACATTTCCCAGACACAGAACCCGTTACATGAAGGTGGGGTAATAGCAAAGCTTTGTATAATTTTTTTGATAGGCGGTTCATTTGTCAGGCCAGAAGAATATATTTAACCTGTCAAATCCAAATGTGGCTGGTCAAATGTCCAGAGAAGGGGAATTCATTTACCAGCCAAGTGGTCATTTTTACCGGACATTTGTTCGATGCCCGGCGCTTATTTGTTGCAACTTGAAATAGACACTATTTTTAGATTTAAAAAAAAATCGTAATTTTACCCCAAAACTCCCGGCAGCTGAATAATGCACCGATTATATAAAATTTTGAATAGTTTTATTGAGCGTATTTGTCTTTTTTCGTGTGTTGTTTTTGCGCATACATGCACGAATCCTTACAAACTTAGCTACTCAGCTAGGTAGACATTTTTAGCTTCCAAAAGGGCGTAACGTTTCCCATTTTAGGCATGTCATTCTCTTGAGAATTATTTCTTTGTACGAAGCTCTGGCTAAACGATGACACGTTTCTAGAAACGTGTTTTGTTAATTGTTTCCAAAGGTGGCTAAACTGTCAGAAAACATTGCTGGGAAACAAGGGAGTGTAATATTGTTTCCATGCGGCGCGGAAACACGAAATGTTTCTCCAAACATATACTGCTTCTCGGAAGGAAAAGTCGCACGTAATAATGTTTCGCATGTGGCTAAACTTGGAAACATATGCGCGCGGTAAACACGAATTTGGAACATGTTTCCGCGTTTAGCCAGGGCTTAACGCTAGCGCTTGGCAAGACGCAAAACAAACAAGAATGACACGTAGTCTTAAATGGGGACGTATTACGCCCAAGGTAAAGAGGTGTGACTTACTTATTAGGTGTTATTAATAGCCCGTGAGCATAAGTGTGATCGAATGGATTGGGACATTACTACTGATTCTGCTTTCTGCTGATTGGCTCAAATCTATATTCTACATTGCCGGTGATTGGTTAAAGTGGTTAACTTTGTAAGGTGTCCCCACAGAGTGCTGGAGTGTCCGCACAAAGAGGTCAGGTTTTGCTTGTTATGAATGCGCAAGTTTTTGTTTGTTTGGATTTTTCCCATTTTGTTTTACTTGATCACTTCTTGGATCGCACAGCTTATCATTTTAAAGAAATCTTAATTTATTTATTTTATTAGACCTAAAAAGATAAAACTATGGTGGGGGTCACACAACAGAGCGAGGCTCCAAATTAAGTGCGCCCTATCGTAATAAATAGAAATGAATAACATTTGCCAATGACAGGTTGTCAAGCGGTAGGGAGCAAAAAAAACAAAAAAACAAAAAAAAGGAGGAAAATCTGAATGGAAAAATAGGAAAACATGTTCATAAATAGGAACCTGGAAAAAAATAGTCTCCTATAGCAGTTTCAATGGCAATGACAGCCTTCTAACGGCTAAAACATCAAACAATTATTAGTTTTGTGACACAAGACTCTTTATACATTTGCTAATATGAATAAATACGTCTCCAATTTTTACTATTTCAACACGTTAGATTACTTTACAAATTTTACAGCTGTAAAGAAGTTAACTGGCGTTTATCATTGCTTGTAAACTAGCATTTTTAGTTCGCGAGATATTCAAGTTTCCAGTCTATGCTAATTTGGACTTTGATTACCTCATACTCTCAAATCACAGTTTCCTTCAATATAGATTTAAGTATATTTCTGAGAATATTAGATGAATGTCATTCAAAATTTGCAGTATACTTGGATTTGAAATATGAAACATGAAAAAGCACAAACCATAGTTGCTATGGCAACTTACTGGTGTCCAGGCCCCTAATAACATTTTAAAATTTTCCTGTCATTGTTTTATCTTTCAGATCGAGCAGAAATTGTTTGACAAAATGTTTACCTATGACCATAACAGATATTTTTACGAAGCCTCATTTGATACCATCTCTTTATAAAGGTCGAAATGTCAGATGTTTTGTACAACCATCTGTAATTGTCCTTGCTTTCTTATTGTTTGCACTGCAATTGATCGTCCAAATTTGTTCTTATAGGCTTCTTTCTGTATATTCCTATAAGTTACAAGTACACCACTACATGAAATTTATCATTCAAAATATACACTTGTAGGGAGCTCTTCTGAAACATGCAAAGGAATTCTTCAAATTCAGGCGAAACATTCACAACAAATTCCAGTTGTGCTTTTGCTTTTTTCTTCTCTTCATTACTTTTAAAACATGGGTGCAAACTCTCTTGTAGCATGTTCTTTTTGGAACATGCTAGGTGAAAAGGAAATATTATTAAAAAATAAAACAGGAAAACAGCATTATTATTATCAAGCTAGCCTGGAGTTAGAAAAAATAGGAGGTTTTCTTCAAAAAATAGGAATAAATAGGAAAAAAATAGGAAAAAATAGAAAAAAATAGGAAAAAATAGGAAAAAATAGGAAAAAATAGGGAAAAATAGGGAAAAATAGGAAAAAAATAGGAAAAAATAGGAACTTGACACCCTGCAATGATATCAACCCCCCCCCCCCCCCCACCTCAATCTAAACATTTATTTTACAAAACCCTTCGATGGAAACCCCCGATAGCTTTTTTCATAAGTGCTTCGACTGCATCCTTCACATCCCAACTGCTATCTTCCATCATGTACTTGGATATCCAAGGATCTGATGGTTTGGCAATCTTGCTTCGTTGCTTGGCAAGTGGTTTGACAGGTCCATCAAGGATCGGAGTCTCATCAAACGTCACGAAACAATTCTCTGGGTAGTCACAGGGATTCTCATCAAGTTCTAGGAACACTAGCTTACTAGACTGCTGACCAGAGTAAAGAATGCTTGCAGGAACGTATAGAGTATCCTGAGGTCCAACGACAGGCCAGTAACGACCAACATTAAAACCATTAATAAAAACCTGCCCCTGAAGTAAAGAAAAGAAAAAAACAGCTATGAAAACATCATTAGAAGTGGCTAAATTGACTTAGGGAGAGGAAAGGAAAGAAATGTGATCTGAGGAAGGAAGGAAGGGAGGAAGGAAGGGAGGAAGAAAGGGGAGGTCGTACTCACTTTATGCCAGTTCTTAACATTCAAAAACGTATCCTTTGGTACGCCATCACTGGCTGGAGGGATATTTCCGGTGAAGAAAGTCGGTGCATTAGGAGTATCAAAATCGCTTGACAAACCCTTGAAATGATGTCTAGTATACCCAAAAACTTTCGTTAAGTTTAGTGGATACATGTTCCAGTTGACAAGGACCACATCATTGATGGTCACGTTACCAATGATACCTTTAGGGTCCGTCAAGTAGGGTCCATAGTTAACATGGCCCATATTTTCCACAAGAATAGCAAGAGAAAGAAAGGCACTAACAGTCAGAACAGCAGTTAGATTACCAGTGCGTGATATGGTTGCTTGACGAACCTAAAGCAAGCAAGAAAAGAATTAAGTCATATAAATAACTTTATCAAACCCTGATACAACCTCTAGGCTGATCTAAGTCAGGGCACGGAAAACTTCGAACTGAGTTTAGAATTTAGAGGAGTGGTTTTGAAAATGGTAGAAAACTGGGGAATCTGAATCAAGAGAAAATCATGGGTGGCGTAGTGGTGAGAGGGTTTGCGTCTCACCAATGCGACCCGGGATTGATTCCCGGACTTGGTGTCTTATGCGAGTAGAGGAGTTGCTTGTTGATTATTTCTTGTGCTTCGAGGGTTTTTCTCCAGGTTCTCCGGTTTTTCCTCCCTCCAAAATCAACTTCTAAATTCCAATTGGAATCCAGTGGAAGAAGAGCCATTCTGCGAAACCACTCTTAATTCTCATATATGTTTTTAACGGAAGGAGACCCAAGAAACTCTGCTCACATGTGACCCTTGGAGGTGAGTGGCTAGCGCACTACGCCCTTCTTGAGTGGCAGGTGTCTTATCTGATATTGTAATCATTTTACCTCTCCAACATAGATGATAGCTCTGTCCCTCACACCTGGAATGCTGATAGTGACAATGCTGTGGGCGAACTTTGAAGGGATTTGTGTCTCATAAATGGCAAACCCATAGTTCTGTCCTAATTCTTCCATGGTAAGAGGAACTATTGCTTTCACAGGCCCTGCAGGTGAGAGAATAGGAAGCACGTCCAACAGTCTAGACATCTGAGGAAAAATGAAAATCGGAAAAAGTGCATAAAATAAAACATATGAAAATAGCTGTAATAAATCTTGCGTTCTGGTTGGTTGGGAGAGCATGCATTATGAGAGCGCAGAGCATGCTCACGCAGTTTCTATTCGTCATTTGTGTCCAAAATAATGGCATCTTTAATTTCAGTTTATAACAAAAAAAAAAAACTTGCTTGCTGTGCTGTGCTGTGTGCAGTCATAAAGTACTTGGGGATTGGCAGAATACTCGAGAAGTGTTGAGAAGCACTCTGCTATGTGTCATGCTTCTCTTAACACTTCTCTCGTGTTCTGCCAATCCTCATGTGCTTTTATAACTGCACACAGCACGCGCGCACGTTTGCTATTTCTTCACTGGAAAGTGTCTGTGCTGCCAACATGACTGCCATGTAAAATAACAGTTCTTTTCTTCTTGGCAGAGTAGTTTTTTTGCCAACCATAGTTGAAGGTTTTCCCCTTATTTTGAAGGATGCAAAATATAAAGATAGTTATTCACCTTGGTCATATTAACTCTTCCATAAGCATATTTTGGAGTGGAAGGAGGAAGGATCCCAGAGGGTGGGCCCATGTATCTGGCAATGACCTCCAATATTACAAAATACTTCTGTGTCGCATCACCAGCTTCATTCAAAGGTGCATCATAATCATAGCTTGTTGGTTGTGGCTGGAATTGGCTGGCTTTTGATCCACAATTGGCTCCTGGTTTTGATATACATTCAAGAAGTTACTATTTATACTAAAATAGGACCATAGCAAAGTGAAAAATATTGGAGCCCCTGGGCCCCCCAGTCCCCTAGTGATCACCTTCTTCTATGGGCCTACATTTAAAGTCAACAAACAGCCAAAATTATATGGTGAAAATCCATAGTGATTGGGTTTCCTGTGTTCAATACTACAGGGATCCTAATTTTGAATCTAAGGGTAGCCTGCATGCAGCCCAGCTTAAACCGGTTAACCAGAGTTTTGTCGGGCTGCATGCAGGCTAGGCTTGGGGCTGCTCAAATTTTAACAACAATCCTCATTTCTGCTTAGTTTTTCACACAGCTGGTACTGAAAATGGTTTATACGTTTTTATCTTGAAGATTAAATGCATCTTTAAATACTCACCATTCATGAATCCAAAACTAGTGCCTCCCTCAAACATGTACATATTGACAGAAGCATTCACGGCCAGTATCATGTCAAGGTACTTGGCTACATGTGCAGCATTAACTTTCTGATGATTCTCTCCCCAGTGATCTAACCATCCAGGGTAGAACTCAGAATTGACCAGTGGTCCATTTGGTTGGAACTCTCGGAGAATTTTGAAAGGTATGGCAGGGTCTACTCCTGGTTATAAAACAATATTGTAATTTAAAGGTTAGGTAAATTGATACTAATTCAGCTTAGTCTGGAAGCAGGTTTGACAGGTCTGACCACTACGTTTTGGGCTGCCTTTTCACAGCAAGCACAGGCAGCCCAAAAAAGCAGAGTGCTCAAAGAAGGGGACTGTGTCTTGACTGTACAAAGGGTTTGGTGAAACTGCTGTTAATATGATTATTGGTTGGTTGAGGTTAGATTGTTGGTAGAACATTCGTAGTAAGATTATTAGAAGGATTATGTTAGTCATTGTCATTGGAAGGTGTGATCATTCATTCATTCTTTCATTTATCTCATCCATCCATCCATTTATTCATTCATACATTCCTTTTATTCGTTCCTCTCTTTCAAAAAAATCATTTGTATTTCAGTCATGAATTCATTTCCTTTACAAAATCACTCATTCATTCATGTATTTCATTTATTACATTTATCCATTCATCCTCTTATTCCATTCATTTCATTTCATTTATCCATTCATTCATTTTTACCTGGTCCAAAGTCCACAGTAGTGAACAAGCTGGGTAAAGAACCACACTCAAGCATTTTCTTATTAAAGCCATCAGTTGTGAAGAGTATTGTCTCGTTCCCAAGGTGTTGACGGAAGAGATTCTCTAGATGACCCATGTAAGCATGATCACATGTAAAGTAGCTACCATATTCATTTTCAACCTGAATAAAGACACATTTTACAGCTATTCACAATACCACATAGAGAATCATACAGTTACTATAGCAACAAATTAGGGTTTTGGTGCATGTCAATAAAAACATTTCTATGACATTGTTGGGAGACACAAAGTTCTCAAAGGCACATGCCTATATATATATGTCTAGAATGAAAAAGGCCTGATCAATGTCCTTCTTAACCTAGGATTCCAAACATGCTACTGAGAATGAATGTACAATAAATTAAGATTAAATAAATAATGTGTTATTGTTGTTGCTGTTGTATTGTTGTCATTATTGCTGTCATCATTGCTACTGTATTTTATGTTGTTACTACGCTTCTCAGTTGAGTTTGAAATGACAGAAGTTTTGCCATAATTTTTTTTAAATATCTAAACAATCTACACTCTAAACTTGGATTTTTGGATTTCCCTTTTCTTTTTACTTTTTTTTACATATTACCAAGAATAAAACCAATATACTTCAACAAATATGCCCAATATTAAGGTTTTCTATCAAGTAGGTATACAAATAATGTACATATAAATGGGAGGCATTGATTTGAGTTATTCACAACTTGTTATCAATCAAGTGCAAAACAAGTAAGAGAAATGCAAAAGTTGAAGTTGGCCAATAGAAAAAGTACATTATCATTTTAAACTACAACACCTGAAGCTTTCAACTTTAATTAAATGTTCATGTACAATGAAACACGTTCTTCTTCTAAGTTTTTAAATCAGCAAGAGATTCGTCCGGATTTGCATACAACTTTAACTCAGATTTTCTCAGCGAAAAGTGCTTTTATCTTGAAAATTTAAGTAAAATTTAAGTAACACATGACCTAACTATCCTAGACCTTTGATAATTAAGTGGCTCGTCATTTTAAATCCCCATAAAGGTCTTGAACAAATTTTGTTACTCTTTCATTGTCAAATGGTGTTAATGAGCAATATTTGACATCAATGATAATAAAAAAACAAAAATCCCAAGCATAACAAAATTAAGGTGATTGGATAAATCAGTAGCTCTCAATGTTTCTAATGGCAACCACAACAGACTATAGACCGTGAGAATGATTGCTTCTGATTGGATGAATATATTTGACTTGAAATATTTAAGCATCAAAACCAATTTAGCCAATCAGAAGTGATCATTGTCTTGGTCTGTTGTGGCGGTTGCCCTTAGAAACATTTGGAGCTAGACATTAAAAAGCTGTCAATGACAAAACTTCTGTCATTCCAAACTCAACTGAGAAGCCTAGTATTGGGACCGCGGAGCGTAATTTTGATTGGGGGGGGGGGGGGGGGGCTAACGACCACCAAATACTGGAAGACCTATGGAGATTGGGGGTATGCTCCCTTTATTGGGGGGGCTATAGCCCCCCAGCCCCCCCTACTCTGTGGTCCCTGATTGTTGTTATTGTTGTCATTGCTGTTGCTAAAAAAATAACTTGTAAGTAAAGCCTTTATAATTGTACTAAACAGGATGGAAGAACATAGGCTAAAATAAATTTTACATCAAAATCTATAGGCTTGAAAATAATTTTTAATTTTTATTAGCCAATTCAATGATTTACAGTTATTCTTTACCTGGACAGAAATGATAGGGCCTCCATTATGGTACAGAAGTGGTTGGATCTTTGGCAGAAGAACACCCATGTATTTATCTACAGCATCAATATACCCTGACAAGTATCAAAAGATAGACTTAAGAACTGTCCAATGAGCTCAACCAACTGAGCCAACCTGCAGGTGGCAGTTATAGCACTTTTCATATTAATTTTTTACGACATACCCAGCTTCAGATGTCTGCCATTTTAGCATTTATGTTAATCAAACTTACAACTGGTTGAGTTTATTCTGTTCAAGAAATAAGGAAATTCTTGTGACTAGACAGTCATTGTCAACGTCATACAATAATTTCTTTATTGTTCTTGATATCGAAATGAACTAATTGGCCTATCATAACTTTGATTGATGGAAGTCAGAATGCCAGATGTCTGGAGTTAATAGGTTGCAAAAATATGTCAAGCACTATAACATGTGTACTACCAAACGCCTTGTTTTGATATACATAATTTAATGTTTGTGATCATTATTATAAAAAAATAATGTTATTACATTAATGACCATTATTCAAAGAATAACATTGATATTTACAGATAATTCAAAATCAAGTAGGTTCCCTGTGTCATTATGCACATGACTCACTTTTATCTTTTGATGATCTCAAAAGGATTGCAGGATTCTTGAGAAGCCAAGCAGGAAATCCACCCTATAATGTGAAAAGAAAGACTATAACTTATTGTAATATTGACCTATTTTTTGCCTCTAGCCTCCTAAAATGGCTACTAATTTTACTCCTTTTTATAGTTCCATTCAGTGAAGTTGAGGATGGAGTTGCATGCCTAGCAAAACTTTTATTTATCATGCATGGTAACTCAAACCTCAGCTTGCATGGCACTATTATTTGTGGTCATTGAACGGAACTGTAAAAAGGAGTATTTAGATTGCTGTGATTTTGGCATTGTTAAGCTACTGTAGCTGTCTTGGCCATTTTATCATTTAATCCTAGACTGTTAAATATGTCCCTCTTTTGCTTCCAGACTCAGCTTAGTCAGGAGGTTTTGCTGTTTTAGATGCAGGGTTTGGTAGGTGGGTGGGGTCAATGGGGTAAGTTTGAGGATGCACTGTGGGAGTGTACAATAAAGAATTATCAAATGCCTCTTTATTAAATCTGTTGTCCACAAGCCAATAGAATTAATATATAAACATTACTTATACTCACAAAATCCCATTCCCACAGATATAAGGTCCTGGTCTTAAGATGACAAGAAGGCCAACAGAATCAGCCATCTTGATGAATTCCACCAGGTCATTTTCTCCTTCAAAATTGAACTTTCCTTCTTCTGCTTCATGGACATTCCAAGGAACATACCTA